>JAJOZX010000075.1:1147500-1200000 GCA_023014485.1 Bathynomus jamesi
TACCATACATTGAATACGGAAGATGTCCAAATACTAAACACGTGATTCAGTGTTCAAGGTATGGAAACCGTGAAGGAAATTTAAGTTATTTTATGACGTCATAGTGTATAAGTCATTATTGGGAGGATTTAAAAGAAACGAATTAGAGACAAAGAGTGGGTATTAAGGACTAAGAAGCACAACTACAGGTTCCAATCCTGTTATATGCAATGTGTATGCATAATCTAGGGACGAGGGTGAGATGCAAGACAACCATAATTAATTATAATAAATTCTATAACAAATGAAAAATAGAAATTGGATACGACTAAACCATAGAAATGGTAGGTCGTAGGGTTGTGACACAAACAAAAATAGAAAGCTACGAATAAAATTTTTATCCAAAATCGCATCAGGCGACTTTGGCTCCTCATGTAAAAATGAATATGGATTATTCATTGTTCATTTTTACAGTGTTCCCCCCTCTAAAATGGTATTAATTAATACAATAATATAATACAATTAATACAATACAAAACAATTAATATATCATCCCAACTAATTCAAGTTAGATGATGACGAATTTTTTTTTACAATACAAATTTTATACAGAACAAGTGGGTTCGAGTGATTGGGTACAATGCAGAGTAATCAAATTTTTAACATGACACTTGCTTAGAGGGCTATTACAAAATATAAAAAAATTTCAAAGATTAAGTTAGACAATTAAGTTAGACAAAGAATGATATTGTTAAATTTTCAACGAAATTTTATTTTCCTGTGGAAAAAAATACATACCTAATGAATAGTAGGTAAAAGAGAAAAATTTAAATTTTAAGTTCGGGAATATCCAAAGTTACCATGATAGTGCAGTTAATAAACTAATTTTACTGACTATTGTAGGTAAAAATCGAATTACGTAATGGATGATGTATAGACCTGTAGTCGAGTGTGTATTTGTGTGTACTAGGTACAAAGTGTCTATCTTATAATTTTGAGGGACAGATTAGCTGAGAGGATTGTTAAATTAACTGAATAAATGCATGAGCAAGTTATATTAGAAAGCAAAAATGATTAAGATTAAATTACATAGTTAGCACTTACATACAATGAAATAGTTTATTGTGATATCCAATGATTTTAGCATAAGGTTTGTGTATATATATAGTATATATAGTGCGCATACGTGTGTGTGCGTAAGGATTCGGGAGGTTTTTGAATTAACAAAGTTATATAATAATTTTAATTGAGAGTAGGGTTATAGAATCTTTTAAGTTTAAGTCAATTATTATTATTCTTATTATTATTATTATTATTATTATTATAAAATCCTTTAAGTTCAAGGTAGTATTTAAGTATTTAATTAAATCAGTTACACGTATTAAGGTTATAAACAAAACGCACTTAGAAGAACTTACAATTAATGAAAGTAAATCTCACGGTATTAAAATTGAATTTCGATACATAATTAATTAAATTTGACTACAATTACTCAGTATTAATTTAATAAAAAATAACAAAACATATAAACATTGAAAATAGAAATCAATTATAAACTATAATGAACTAAACATAATACCAAAGAGGAATTAACCATGGTTGAACCATTTCTCTGGTTGACACTGGGTTCAACTGGTGTTGGGGTGTTAAAATATAATAAAATAAAAAAACAAAGTTTGGAGTACTACATTGGGGGAATTGAGTGACTAAGCGGGGGGTATATGTCTGAAATTGACAATACGTCTTTTCATGAGCGCTTTGCTCTTTTTTCTTTTTTTTTTAAAGATTGCTTGTCACACTACTTAGAACAAAAATTAAAAGAGTTCAAACAAAACGGAGGGACGGCATGTTCCTCAGCGTAGTAATTTAAAAGGAAGTCATTGGGACATGATCGATTGATTATTACACTATTACTGTCATCATATAATCATAATAATTATAAAAATCGTTATAAACAATTATAGAAACGGTTTTGGTTGCAAATAATAAAATATATCATTTTGCCTATATATTTATATACGCAACAATGGCGTGAAAAGAAAAGACATCGGTCAATTTCCTTCTTACAAAAAAATGGTTAAACTAAAGACGCAAACCGGTCAATCCAGGTTGAATTTAATTCTCTTTTACAACAAAAAAAAAGGTTGAATTAAATTCTCTTAAACAACAACAAAAAAATTGAATTCAATTGACTGTATTGAAATGACTTGGGACTTCAAAACTGACTTGGGACTTCAAAACTGACTTGGGACTTCAAAACTGACTTTGAGCCGACTGGGAACTGACTACGACTGTTTTGGGACTGACTACAACTTTCTTAGAACTGACTACAACTTTCTTGAAATTGACTACAACTTTCTTGAAATTGACTAAACTTTCTTGCAACTGACTGACTGACTTGAACTGACTGACTTAAACTGACTGACCTCAAACTGACTGGCTTCAAACTGACTGAAACTGGCTTCAAAACTGACTGAAACTGACTTCAAAACTGACTGAAACTGACTTTAAACTTGAAACTGACATCAAACTTGAAACTGACTAACTGACTGACTGACTTGAATCTGACTGAGACTTGAAATTGAAACTGACTTACAACTGAACCTGAAACTTCTGACTTGAACTCTATTAAGTATCTTGAAACTGAAACTGTCTGACTTGAACTCTATCAAGTATCTTGAAACTGAAACTGTCTGACTTGAACTCTATCAAGTATCTTGAAAGTGAACTGACTGAAATTGACTGCTCTTGAACTCTATCAAGTGGAGTCTATTATTCTCTGGGTTTTGGTTGTCCTTCTTGGATACAACCAACTGAAACTGTCTGAAAACTGATTTGCAACTTATTTGCAACTAAAACTGACTTGAAACTACTTCAAGTATCTCTATAAATCTCTGGGGTTTTGGTTGTCCCTCTTGGTGCAACCGACTTACTTGAACTGCTATCAAGTATATAACTCTCTGGGGCGGTTGTCCCTCTTGATGCAACCGACTAAAACTGAAAACTGAAACTGGAACTTGAAACTGCTTCAAGTATCTCTATATCTATAAACTCTCTATAAACTCTCTCTTTCTTAATTTGCAAGTCAATTCAATTCAATAATGTGAAAAAAATTTTAAACAAAAATAAAAAATGTAAACATTTCACTCGAATGTACGCGAAGGTACAGTAATATTATATTTGGTACATAACATAAAATTATTCTATACTAACTATAATAGTGAAAATAACATTAATTCTGTGACATTAATTCTGTGACATTAATTCTGTGACAATAACTCCGTGACAATAACTGTGACATTTAACTTCTGTGAAAATTAACTTCTGTGACAATCACTGTGAAAATCAACTTCTGTGAAAATTAGTTTCAATAAAAAAATGTATCACTGGTGTTTGAAATGTTCACTGTGTTTCTTGTAAATTCTGACTTGAGACTCATTATTAACTGTTAATAATACTGACTTTTCAAATGTATACAAATTTCTTAAAAAAACGAACTCTGTACTTACCAAAATTTCTACGGCGAAATCCTTAGAGACGTGTCCTGAAGACGTCTTGCTGGCTACTTATTCTTCGATGAAAACTAGGCGTGGAGAACTTGGAGTCGTTACACACCGGTTCAAGGGTGGATGTTACGAACTGGAAGTCGTGACACGCCGGTCAACTGGTTTTATTCTGATGCAGGGTAATTTCTATCCTGGCCAAAGAGTGGCCACTTGTTAAAATCCTCTTGTTAAAGTCCTTCTTCTTTGTGCTTATGGTTGCTTCGATTTCCAGGGTCTGGAAGACTGGAAGAATCCTGGATGCAGGGGTCGTCAGTTTCTTATCCTGGCTATAGGGTCGCCAATGTTATAAACCAATATCTTCTATGAGCTTGGGTCGTCAGTTTCTTAAGTCTTCTCTTTCTATAATACTCTGATACTTTCTCTGACGGTTCGCCGATTTTCTTTTTATAACTTATCGGGAACTATTTTCTCTATTTACTAAGTTCTCGGAAGAGAGCCAGACTCGAAGGAGAAAATTTAAAAGTTTCTCCCACTGTAATTTACTTCTAAAAATTTACAGGTAGTGCTCTGAATTTACAGGGATAGAGGTTCGACCTCTTTCGACCATGGTTCAGGCCGGAATCTAAAAATTAAGGAGGCAAGGGGCTTCTGCCCCCTCCTCGCAGCGAGGCTGCTAACAAGGGAGTCTCGTAGCAGTGACCAAAGAAGAGTGAAGTTAATTTTACAATTACATGTATCATATAAGTCTAAATGTTGGGAGAATGCAGTTCGAGGTTAAGTTCCCCCCCTTTTAAACACATGATCAGATGAAAGATTCCAAATAAAAATTAAAAAATACAAAATAAAAACTAATCGTATTTTCGCCGAGTATACATTTCTGAAGGCAATATAATTTCGGAGTAGTACACTAAGTACAATCTAAGTACATGACTGAGTACGTTGTAATTTTGGTTTTTACAATTATGATAATGATTACCAATTAATTCATATTCGCTTATTATCGCCGGTTATAGTTTTATTAAAGTACATTAATTACATTATAAATCATTATCTCCAATTACAGTTCATTAAAGTACATTACATTATATTAAATTATTACAGTTAATTACAATGAAACAGTTACTATAACTTTTTGTTTTTACAGTGTTTCATAAGCACACCGGACAAAAAATTAGTCACCCCTCTCAGAATGTACCTAATAACGTGTGACGGCGCCTCTGGCCTTGATAACCGCACGAATCCGGCGAGGCAGAGACTCTACGAGGTTGTGCATGTACTGAACATCGATTTGCTGCCACTCGTTCATCAGCCGGTCCCGAAGTTCCGCCAGAGTCCGTGGGTGTCTATTCCTGCGCTTCACTTTCTGTTTCCAGCCTGAACAACACCTTCGACGCATTCAGGATTAAAGGCTTCATTGGACCTGCGATCTACTCGTCGCCTCCCATCATTGGAGAACAAACAAAAACGGGACTCATCGGACCAAATTACACGTTTCCAATCTGCCGCAGTCCAGTTTTTGTGCCTCTGAGCCCATTTATAACGTGCCAATTTGTGACTTGCTGTTAACAGCGGCCTCTTCCGTGGTACCCTGCTCCAGATGTCCATCGCATGCAGTTCTCGTCGCAATGTCCGTTCGGAAATTGGTCGCTGGAGAACCTCATTGGTTTCTTGGAGCAATTGTTCTCTGGTTTGAAAACGATTTGCAGTTACTAGACGAGAAACATGGCGGCGGCCCCTATTGTCGAGAATTGTTTTCCGGCCACAGTTACGCCGTCGATTGTCAGTTGATTGCGAACTACACCACTCTTTGTAAACTCGATGGACAGTACGCGTTGACACACCAACAAATTGGGCTACTTCAGACATTTTGTGTCCGTGGGCTCTGCCAAACACGATGGCTCCTTTTTTCCACTGAGTAACGTCTGCCTCACGACCCATTTTGCAGACTATATCCAACACACACTTTGTTCTTCACCACCTCACGAAACAGATCTGATCCTGTGTGCTACGTCACCGCTACTTGTGACTTACCAATGCTACATCAGCGCCCTCTGTGTGACCTTGAACTTCCTACTATCGGTGCTATTAGGGGTGACTAATTTTTTGTCCGGTGTGCTTATTAATAGACAATTAAGATGTTAGAAATATAACACAAAGTACATGGGCACATACGGTATATAACATAATATAACATACAACATAACACCTTATGTTATAAATTTGTAACAGAAGCAAGAGAGAGGATTTCGAATTCAGATGCTTGGTTTTGCTGTGGATAGCGGAATTTGAACGCTTCGCATAAGCATTTTTTAGTTCATTGCGGGAGGCGAAATAATTAAAAAAATAAAAAGTAAAAAATAAAAAAAATAATACATGAGAGCGTATTTGCGAGTTTTCGAACGAACAGGTACAAATGCATAAAGTTTTGCATTTCATAGATTGACACGAGTAAAAAATGAATATTTAATAAAAATTGATATAGGGTAATGGTCAAGATAAGATATGGACGTATAGATGAATATGGTTGAATAATAATATTTATACTACATAACATATAAATAATGACGTATAGAGAATGAAGTTTTTTTTTTATTATTATTAGTAAAGAATTTACCATACATTGAATACGGAAGATGTCCAAATACTAAACACGTGATTCAGTGTCCAAGGTATGGAAACCGTGAAGGAAATTTAAGTTATTTTATGACGTCATAGTGTATAAGTCATTATTGGGAGGATTTAAAAGAAACGAATTAGAGACAAAGAGTGGGTATTAAGGACTAAGAAGCACAACTACGAGTTCGAATCCTGTTATATGCAATGTGTGTGCATAATCTAGGGACGAGGGTGAGATGCAAGACAACCATAATTAATTATAATAAATTCTATAACAAATGAAAAATAGAAAATGGATACGACTAAACCATAGAAATGGTAGGTCGTAGGGTTGTGACACAAACAAAAATAGAAAGCTACAAATAAAATTTTTATCCAAAATCGCATCAGGCGACTTTGGCTCCTCATGTAAAAATGAATATGGATTATTCATTGTTCACTTTTAGTTTTATATATACAGTATATATATATATATATATATATATATATATATATATATATATATATACAGTAACCCCTCGCTAATTCGACAACAGCTAATTCCAATTTCGCTTTAATTCGACTGTGTTAGTCGAATTAATATGTTTGAGAATTCGAATTATATGAAAACATTTCGTAAAATGTACGAAAAAAACTCGAATAAAATTCACGCGTGAGTCGAAATGCGCGCGCGCGGTACTTCACCACGCTATCGAGCAGCAACTTGTTGCTTCAGAAAGAGTTTGCGGTAATTAATAGAATACTGTAGTGCAATTCGTTGCATTGTAAATAGTGTACAAATTAAATTCAATAGTGAAGTGTTTAAAAATTTAAATTAAATTAATGTTCATTTAATAAATAATTGTTTTAAGAAATTTTATGCAGTAATTAAAGTTCAGTAAATTAAAATTTTACAATTGACAATTAAAGATCGAGTGCATTAGTTGATCCTGCCACCAAATGCAAGAGGAAACTCGTGAGCAGCTTAAGGTAGTTGCGGGTTGTCGATAGTTTTTGGTTCATTATATGTTACGGAATTTATTCTGAATTTAGTTTCTTTTTGATTTATGATTTCTCTATTAATACATTACGTACGTGTATTTAGATAAAGTACTCTTCCGTATGCGTACGAAAATATCGAGTTCTAGTGTGAATTAACATCAGAGACGGGTCGAAAGTGGGGGGGGAGGGAAATGGGTTCGTAGAAAGTTCGAATTAACATCAGAGACAAGTCGAATTGGGTTAAAAAATTGGGATCAATGAAAGAAAGCCACCCAGCCTTCTTTAGTTACCTTTTATAAGGCTAACTGACGAAAATATCACGACCTAACTTAACCAATCGTTAGGTCAACTGTACGCCCTTGACGAGTGGTTAGGTTAGTTCGTATATTTTCGTTAGTTAGCCTTATAAAGCTAACTAAAGAAGGCTGGCGGTGGCTTTCTTTCATTGATTCAAAAATTCAAATTCGTAGTAATTCGTACTTTCTTAGTATTTCGACAAGGGGAGAGCCCTAAATCTGTCGAATTAGCGAGGGGTTACTACATATATATATATATATATATATATATAATATATATATATATATATGAATTTTTTCCTGATCCATAATTTAAAGATTGAAAAAAATTCCTTCAAACATTTCTTTTTATATTTTCTCGTTTGGATTCCGTATTAATAAATGATGTTTGCCACTTTTTACAATAAAGTACACGATTTCATTTGAGTATTTACAAAGCGTATTTTTTCTGTTTTCATGATTTTTTATTAACTGAAGATAAGTTTAACCTTTTTCAAAATTAATTGATTCCAGGGCGTTATAAGAGTTCTTTTTATGTGCATTTTACTCAGTTTTAGTCGCAAAATTATCTATACACATATATATATATATATATATTATATATATATGCACATGAAAATAAAAGTTTATTAGCAGAAGAAAAAATAGTGATAATACAGCTTATAATAATGGTGTTGATCCAGTTACTTAAATTCTTGTATTTGTTCTTCCGGTTCACCTCTCATTTTGAAAATAATAATAGTTGTATTTGAGGTTTTCGGATGAAATTGCATAATCTTACTTTTGATAACTTTAAAATTAAAAACATTGTTCTGCGAATATAATTTTCAAACTTTTATAAAACACTCCAGACTTTTAACTAAAGGGCTTATTAATACCATATCGTTGGCATAAACTATTATTTATTCTCATATTATCTAAACAACATCCCACTTTTGCCTCATTAAGGGAAGTAATTAAGCCATCAGTATACGCATTAAAGAGCAGAGGAGAGAGCGAGGAGACTTGTCTAACTCCGAATGAAGAAGCAAAAAGTCAGACACTTAATACTGTACATACAATAGAACGGCTATTTCTTCTAATTATTTTTATAAAATATTGCGATTCACCCTATCATATGATTTGCTTATATCCAAGAAACAACTATAAGTAGTTGAATTAATATTAGTGTGTTGAAATATAATCATCATACACGAATACACAGATCAGTTGAATGGAACCTTTTAAAATCAATATTATCAGAAGATATCCAAAAATAATCATTTAATCGCCGTAACAAAAATTTCTCAAGTCATTTTAAGAATCAAAAAGGAACAGCAATAGGACTGTAATTAGCGATGGATATAATGCCCTCTTATTTATTTTAAGCAAGGGATATAATATACTCTGTAGGAGTATAATCATGCGCGAGTATGGCTGAAAAGAACAATAATATATATATATATATATATATATATATATATATATATAATTCGTTTGTCGGATATATACGAGTATATAGACTTCGGAAACGATCTTGCATCCATAATAACACTTAAAGCAAACATTTAATAAAAAGGGAATAAAGTTAAATTTTTATCTTTATTATCACTAGATAAAAACGAAGTGAAAAAGAATTTAAAGCAAATGTTATTATAAATCATAGAACTCAATTTCAACTAAAGATTTCAGAAAGTGGTTCGCATCGGAAAAGGTGTCGATAAAAAGTAGTTAAAAAGGAGTATCCAATCTAACTTGTAATTCCTACGAGGCTTTTCTGATTTCGCTTCTATTGATTTAGTTCTAAATTGTCATTTAGAATTTCACCTTTAATTACCGGTCCTCGACCAGACTCCGAAAGCGCCTTTAGGGGACTTCAAATCGCCCTAATTATCCCTTTTATTATACACTTGTTTGCCCTCAATTCCTTACCAACCCCCGCCTCCACACTTCTCCTCTATTTCGCCCTTCCCCTTTCTCCCCTTATTAGGAACACAAGGATAATTTTAGGATCAGGAAGGAGCAGTAGTTTGGAGCCAGTATTAGTGGGGTATATTAGTGAGGTACATTCCGCAAAGTGAGGTCAGATTTTCCTTTTTTATCATTTAAAGGGAGGAAAGTTCACTAATTACACTGTTTTGCCACACAGACTAAATAACACACGAATATATATATATATATTATATATATATATATATATATATATATAGGGTGTCCATAAAGTCACGCATCATAGGAACATAAGCAATGTCTATTTATTTATGTCTCCATCAGGCCAAATATGTTGAGGAACATTCAAAGAAACCTGCTTTTTCGTGTACAAACATGTTTTGAGATTGGTGAGAATCACTTTGAGCAAATAAATAAAACAAAATAAATAAATAAACAAAATAAATGTATTTTCCTATGATGCGTGACTTTATAGACACCCTGTATATATATATATATATATATATATATATATATATATATGTAAATGGAGCAAGTGTAGTTTACGTCCCCCTGTGGTGCCTAGTGTGGTTTACGTTCCCCAAATTTGTCCGCGTATACCTAATCGAATAAAAAGTTAGGATCACCTGAAAATCAGGGCCTCAGCCTTCCCTAGTTAGCCTTATAAGGCTAACTAACGAAAATATCACGACCTAACCTAACCAGTCGTTAGGTCAACTGTACGCCCTTAATGAGTGGTTAGGTTACGTCGTGATGTTTTCGTTAGTTAGCCTTATAAAGCTAACTAAAGAAGGCTGGGGGCCCTGATCTTCAGGTGATCCAAAAGTTAAAACTAACGAAAATACTACGACTTAACCTAACCAATCGTCAATATATATATATATTAGGGTGTCTCTTATTGGGTAGTCAAAAATTGAAATGTTGAATTATTTTATCTGCGCCCCCTAAAATAGTTCCATTTAGCATCAAAACTAAAACTTGAAAGTTTGACACAAATTGGCTCATATTTAGGGGTCGCCCCCGGCTAATAAAAATGGTGACCATGGCATAATAGCTCCTGACATACGATTATGCTCATTATACACATAATTCCTTCCTTCTTTTTTTAGTTTGATTCGTTTTTATAAGTATAGGCCTTCTTATTTATCATTGATCCTTTTCTAACCTATCCTTGATGTTCTTATAATCCATCCTTTGGTCCTCAATCCTTCTTTATCCCAATCCTTTTTCTCCTATCCAAAATCCTTCCTAGCTCTTTTTTTATATACAATCAGCAATGAAGCATTGCTACAAAAAAAACCATTAGTTTATTATATAGAGATAAATTCAAAATGCCAGTGCTATTTACATACTTTAATTACTTTAATTAGCATTATTTCCTTATACAACATTTATTTAATATACAATGATTATACAATATGGTGTATTTTAAGGTGCGACCTCATTGATGGTTATTTTTTGAGAAGAACAGTTTTTGATGGAACTGGGTGACTCTGGCGGTGTTTTGAAACAATTTGGAGCAGGAACTGGAGCTGCTCTTCCCCCACTGTCAATTTCTTATTCAGCTCTTGAACTAAAGCTACTGCACGTTCTGCCCGGTCATTTACAACAGATAGAGCTGCAACAATAGCTCTGGCCCTTAAATATTCACAGTTGGATGTCCAAGTGCTGGGTGCCTTGTTCAGAAATCCTTCTGGCAAATTCAGCTTAGTAAAGAATTCTCTAGTATTTCTTGTAACAAGTTGGTGTAGTCCTTCACCAGAGCAGAAGGTCGATTCAGGAATCCGAGGACGCTTGGGTGGTCTATCAGTGGACTCATCTTCTAATGCCTTTACCATGCGTTTCATCTGTAGTAATTCGCTCATCAAAGAAAGCAAGACCAACTGCTTCTTCAGACAGGTACCATAAGTGGTTAGAGAGCTTTTTTTTAGTTGCATCAGAAATCTTTTTGTGAGGATAATTAATCAATGACCTCATAAGGAGCCAGTCATTAAATGGGGTTTCAATAGGGAGTGAGGATGTTGTCCAAGCCTTCATATAGATGAGAACAGAAAAAAGGGAAAGATCTCTAATTCCTCGTTCTTCAGTCTTAGTCATCTTGAACTGGTTTCGAAAAAGCCACATCTTGATAGAATAGAGCGCTTTGGACATCCAGCGAGCTCGATGCATGGCACCTGGTGCACGAAACTTGATGCCTTTATTGGGGACACCTCCAAGAAAGATGATGGACAGATCCAAAAGTTCTTGATAGTCATCCCGTAGCATAGGTGCCTGGGATCTAGCAAACTGAATTAGTTCAGTTTTAGACTGGATAATTGCTTCTTTAGTAATCGTGTCTGTCTCACCTGTTTGGAACTGGCTTTGATCAACAGAAGTCCAATTGTCACGAAAACGCTTAAAGATCAATATCTCTGGACCAGTTGATGTAGATCCCAATGTTGCTTCAAATGCAGCTCCCAACAATAAATCTAAAACATGGTGTCTACAAGGCAAGTACAAAACATCATGTCCCAATTTTGCTTCGATGAGAGCACAGGCTCCACTATATTGACCCGTGTTTGAAGCTGTTGTATCGAAACAAATATTCATTTAATTTAATTCATCATAAATATGATGATTAATTAATTAAAAACATATGTTTAGTATACTTGACAACTGCTAGTAATTTCAAATATTAATTGCATAAATAATAGCTATATTTTATGAATTTTAATAAGCGGGGGCGACCTCTAAACATTGTTCAATCCAAAAACAATTTCATATGTGATGTGTTTTCAACCAATGGAACTGGTTGAGAGGGCGCAACCTAAAAAAACCAACACTTCGAAAATAAGAGACACCCTAATATATATAAATATAAATTGACGATTGGTTAGGTTAAGTCGTAATATTTTCGTTAGTTTTAACGTTATATTTGATGGATTCATTTTAAAAATGGCTCCTAAAGATCCTAGTGTAGTTCACGTTCCCCAACTTTGACCTTGTGTAGTTTGTGTCTCCTTTTGCGTCAGGGGGACGTAAACTACACTTCCTCCATGTAAATTGACGAGTAGTTAGTTTAAGTCGTAATATTTCCGTTAGTTTTAACGTTTTATTTGATTAGGTATGCGCGGACAAAGTTGGGGAACGCAAAGTAACTAGGCACCACAGGGGGACGTAAACTACACTAGGGGTGCTGATTAAGTGTGCGGTCTGCCTACGATTGGTTAGGTTTAATCATGATATTTTCGTTAAAACTAACGAAAATATCATGACTAAACCTAACCAATCGTCAAGGGCGATTGACAATGGGATGTAAACAAACAATTAGTAAACAAGATAAGAAGCTATAATTAAAAGGTAGACCGCCGAATCGTAGGTAGACCGCACACTTAACCAGCACCTACACTAGGATAATGTAGGGGAACGTAAACTACACTAGGCACCACAGGGGGACGTAAACTACACTTGCTCCATATATATATATATATATATATATATATATATATATATATATATATATATATATATATATATGTGTGTGTGTGTGTGTGTGTGTGTATATATATACCATGTGAGAAAAAAGTTGGAGATAATAATGATGGTAATTAGGGATGTTTTTGGTAATTATAATTTGACTCGCTCTTTTTTTCGACTGACGTCAATTGAAAATTATTTATTTTCGACACCTTGGAAAAATCGACGGATGTCATTCGTCATTGACATCGATATTGATGCCAAATTCCTCTTAATTTCCGTGGGCGACGTTAATTAACAGGGAAAAGGGAGGTTAATGACCTCTTTTGACATTTCTGCATTTCTGTAAACATTATTGCGAAGGAATAAGTTGTTCAGAGATTGGTTAATTTTAACGAAAATATCACACATTAACCTAACCAATCGTCAAGGGCATACAGTTGACCTAACCGGGTATTCAATTAACCTAACCGGGCATTCAGTTGACCTAACCGGGCATTCAGTTGACCTAACCGGGCATTCAGTTAACCTAACCTAACCTAACTTTTGAACCGCTCATTTCTCCAAGACAAGACTTACATTTCTGAAATCGGCGTAAAGATCTACATTAGATATCTTTTTTCAATAAAATCGGAAACAGTGCATGAAACGGAAAAGATCCCCTTTACCATTTATTCACATTTATTAGTTGCGATTAGCTCTATAAATAAAAAAGTGAGGCTATACAAATCAAATATAAATTGAAATTGGGGCATCGTACCCATGAGTAAATTGAAAATAACACACCTTACATACGAGCTATTTAGACAACCCAAATTAATTAATTTTAACTCTTTGAAGCGTGATATGTATGTATGTATGTATGTATGTGTGTATGTATGTATGCACATTGCACAGTTGCCCGCATACTGTATGTAATGTTCATCGCCTCACAGGCGACTCCGTACATGTGGCAACGCCGCAGTGTTAGTCAAGGTACCCCAAGTGGGGGAAGATGGGGTGGAGGGGGAGACAACCAAGTCCAACAACATACAGGGTGTCCCAGAATTAACTATCTATTTCAATGAAATCGGACAAATTTTTTAAAAACACACTTTTATTTATGTTTATCATGTTTAATATGTGTTAAAAATGTATACATTTCTAAAAAATTTTCATAATTTTATTTTCATAATTTTTTCATAGTTTTTCATAATTTTATTTTCATTCTCTTTCAGAACCCTATTAATAATGAATACACAAGAACGCATCTTTGTTGTAACATCCCGTATCAAAGGAATGCAATGTAATGAAATCAGAGAAAAATTTACAAGAAGATTCCACAGAACCGGTCCTACAGACAAAGCGATTCGTGAACTTGTGAACAAATTTAAAAGAACTGGATCCGTACACGACGAGGTGGGAAGAGGACGCCCAAGGACAGCACGTAACAGTACCGAACAGGTACGACAATTGTTTGAGGATGAACCAACAACTTCGGTTAGGGAGGCCTTGTCGAAGACTCAACATATCCAAGACAACAGTTCATAGAATCTTGCGTTCGACACTGATGAAAAAGGCTTATCACATTCAAGTAAATAAAGTTTTGACTTATGATTTATAAATCTATTTGTTTTTGTATCATAATTTAGTAATAAACACAAAATTATGTCAGTTTTTATTAAATTTGTCCGATTTCATTGAAATAGATAGTTAATTCTGGGACACCCTGTACATACTGTATAACACAGACATATATATCTAAAGGACAATTAAATGTGCAGTCATTGACACAGGTAATTATAATGTAATATCTGTGTTCATAAAGATAAACAATTAATATGATCTTGAACAGCGATGAACTCCATATAGTTTACTAGTCTTATACAGTAATAAGGTTCCATTATGATTACTGCAAATCTATATGAACAGCTACTACAATTGAACTTTGGAGCTATTAAAGAATAGGGACCCCAGCCTTCTTTAGTTAGACTTATAAGGCTAACTAACGAAAATATCACGACCTAACCTAACCAATCGCTAGGTTAACTGTACGCCCTTGACGATTGGTTAGGTTAGGTCATGATATTTTCGTTAGTTAGCCTTATAAAGCTAACTAAAGAAGGCTGGTGTCCCTATTCTTCAATAGCTCCAGAACTTTTTATATACTAGTGAATGCGAAATGTTTGCGTGCAGGAAATTTTCGCGTTTTTCGCGTAGGCTATAGTTTATGCGAAAATATCCAGCAGGCGAAAATTTGATAATTTAAACTAATCTTTGGAAGATAGTAAGAAAATAAAACTTAGATCATTAAAATACTTTATTTGAAGAGTAAATTCAGTATATAGTAATAAAACATTGTAAAGTAAAAGCAGTAAAAACATTTTAAATTATACAGTATTATTACTGTACAGGGTGTCCCAGAATTAACTATCTATTTCAATGAAATCGGACAAATTTTTTAAAAACACACTTTTATTTATGTTTATCATGTTTAATATGTGTTAAAAATGTATAAATTTCTAAAAAAAATTCATAATTTTATTTTCATAATTTTTTCATTATCTGGTCCAATGAAAGACCGTCTGAAGTCATAGAATGGCAAAGAGACTCTCCAAAAGTTAACATGTGGCTTGGAATGACCAAATCCAAAATTTATGGCCCATTCTTCTTTGCGGAGGCAACTGTAACAGGTACCGTCTACCTTGATATGCTTCAGCAGTTTCTCGAACCACAGCTTCTTGATGATGGCATTCTTGATAATGTTGTGTTTCAACAAGAAGCATTGATCTTTTGGCGATAAACCTTTGTTTTTATGAAACCCCATGCAAAGAAATCCAGGGGTGTCAAATCCGGAGAACGCGGAGGCCAAGGTCGAGGTCCTCCACGTCCAATCCACCGATTCCGAAGGCGTCTGTTGAGGTATTCTCGAACAATTAGAGCATAATGACATGGTGCTCCATCTTGTTGAAACACAACATTATCAAGAATGCCATCATCAAGAAGCTGTGGTTCGAGAAACTGCTGAAGCATATCAAGGTAGACGGTACCTGTTACATTTGCTTCCGCAAAGAAGAATGGGTCATAAATTTTGGATTTGGTCATTCCAAGCCACACGTTAACTTTTGGAGAGTCTCTTTGCCATTCTATGACTTCAGACGGTCTTTCATTGGACCAGATAATGAAAAAATTATGAAAATAAAATTATGAAAAAAATTTAGAAATGTATACATTTTTAACACATATTAAACATGATAAACATAAATAAAAGTGTGTTTTTAAAAAATTTGTCCGATTTCATTGAAATAGATAGTTAATTCTGGGACACCCTGTATAACAAGAATGTCATGAATGCCGCTAATTTCCCAACCCTTCCGAATGGTCTCCCTCATTTTGGGTAGGTTATTCCATACAGAAACAATCCATTTAGCATGAATAGGTTTCAGTGTGGAGAGCTTCAAATCTATCTTACCAAGAGATTCATTTACGTCGAGTGCTGCTGAAACTTTATTTGCATACGAAGACGTAAAACTTGCCTTGATATACGACCTCAACCTAGACCAATCACAGTCAAGAATAAATGTCGTCATTCATGACGTCATTTTAATCTGTAAGATTATAACTAGCAACTGTTGACCTTGAAATTATGATGCCACGAACTCGTCCAAGGATACAAAAGAGCAAAAATTTGCTGCCACGAAATTAACCTGGTTTACAGTGTATACTGTATACTTATAAACTCATACAATATTATACTCATGTTTGTGAAATGACGTTCTACAGATCTACAGAAGCTAAGGCTAACAAAGACCCTAAGATCCACTCTAAGGTTAGCCCGAGAGAAAGAAGAAGTAAGGGGTTAAACGAAGAGAATAAGGGGTTAAGTAAGTAGCAAAACCTATCACTCGTGGGTTAAAATTCATTCAGAAAGAGAGAAAGAAAGATACCATCACCATCCGTCGGCCACTCTGCCGACAAGTCGGAAAAATAGTCGAAGAGAATACTTCCAGCTGTTGCAGACCAGTCCTCCACTCCACAGGGAGGTAGAGAAATAAGAGGCTGCAGCCCACTCTGCCGGAAAGGGGTGAAAGATGAAAAAAAGTAAAATAATATACCATGCAACACAAACCATGCAACACATTCTTAACTCAAAGCAACACATACCTCCAGCGGTTGCAGACCGGTCCTCTACTCCATAGTGAGGTAGAGGACGGAGCCCACTCTGCCGGAAAGGGGTGGAAGATGAAAAGAAGTAAAATAAGAACGCATTACAAACCATGCAACACATTCTTAACTCAAACTCTATCATACCATGCAAACCACAGACATGCAATGAAGAGAGTTACAGACATGCAAATAAGGAGAGACAGAAAAAAAAAAGTAGAAAGAATAACAAAAAGTGGGTTAGTTTACGCTACGAGCTACATCTAAGTTCGTGTTAGTCTAATTTTTTTTTTTTTTGCTGGCATCACACGCTGGCATGTCACAAGCTGGCATTATTGTCAACAGACTCATCCTCGATCACCACCCCCAGATCTCCTGTTGCTAATGGTTTTATTATATTAAACAACGTTAATAATTCTAACGAGGGAGAGGGAAAAGGGTGTGGCTCGGAGGGAAAAGGGTGCGTCTCGGAGGGAAAAGGGTGCGGCTCGGAGGGAAAAGGGTATTGCTGGGAGGGAAAAGAGGGATTGTTTTATTATTATATTAAACAACGTTAATATTTTTAAAATGCCTCTCTAAACGGTTCTTAAACATATTAACGCTGGTAGAGTTCACGACGGGCGCGGGAAGATTGTTCCATTTATCAATTACTTTAAACGTAAAGAAGTTCTTAGCGATATTAGTAATGAAACGTCTGCCACGCAAATTAAATCCGTTATTACGAGTAATTGTTCTTAATGATAGTGAACAGAGTGTCAAAATTTACGTTATCGATGTTATTAACGATTTTGAAAACTTCAATAAGCTCCCCCCCTTAATCTCCTAGTTTCGAGTGAATGCAAGTATAACTCTTTAATCCTATCTTCATAAGGCTTGTTGCGCAATGACGGAATTAGTTTCGTGGCACGACGCTGAACCTTTTCTAACCTATCAATATCCTTACGCAAATACGGGCACCAAAACTGAACGGCATATTCTAAATGAGGCCTGACTAGGGACTTGTAAAGGGGCAATATAATATTCTTCGATTTAAATTCGAAATTACGCGCTATGAAGCCTAACATCCTATTAGCTTTAGCTATTAGCTCGCTAACTCTCTATCATCCATCGTGTACGTGTAATTATTGTTACGAGAACCTACAGTATATGCAAAACTTTACATTTGTCTACGTTAAATTGCATCTGCCACTTATCCGTCCACTCCATAATCCTATTTACATCGTCTTGGAGCCCGACACGCCCATGTTGATGGGCCAAACCGAGGTGTTGACATGGTTACTGGCATGATCTATGTTCATACCATATTTCTAGACAGAATGACGAACATCGACTCTGAAAATGAATCCAGCTCAAGATAAAATTGCACAGCGAGGCCGGATAATTGGTATGCGGGAAGCAGGCCTCTCTGTAGCTGAGATAGCCATGGAACTGGGAATTTCGAAGCCTACTGTTTGACGCTGGGTGCAGAGGTGGCAGGAGACTGGGGATCTGCTAGATCGTCCTAAGTGTGGGGCACCAACAAAGACCACCCCAGAAGAAGACCAGAGAATAATCAACGAAGTGTAGAACGATCCTATCAACAACGGAGTCGCCATCCGGGAGACACTACATATGGGCGTGTCAGTGGACACCGTAAGGAGACGGTTGCATGAAGCAGGATATCACCACTGTACTCCTGCCAAAAAAAGACAGGATCGAGGAACGACATCGTCAGGTCGGGCTCTCGTTTTCTCGCCAGCATATAAATGATGATCTCGCATACTGGTGCAGAGTTATCTTCTCTGACGAGAAGACGTTTGCGTCTACAACTCACGGCCGTCTTCGACCAGGACAACACGAGATATGCACGCCAAAATATTTACGAGGTGGCTCGGAGTGGGCACGTGACGGCGAATGTGTGGGGATGGATGCACCTGCAAGGACTAGGGAAGCTTACTGAGACCCACGGGAGGTTTACGGCAGATCAATATATAGAGATCATGGAGGAGGTGATGCTGCCTTCTGTACGCGCGTATGCCTTGCCCTATCCTGAGCAGATTATCTTTATGCAGGTATGTTGTATTTATGTGTTATAGAATATTATACTATTACTAGAGTAAGATTTATGTATTAAAAACACTTGTATGTCCGGTTTCCACATTTACATGGGACGAATAATGGTCATAAAATTGTTCTTTAACTCTTTCAGAAAGTACTATGACAACACTTTAGGATTTTATTCTGAATAACTGCAGACTGTATTATTTGTATAACGGCGCACAATTACATTTAGCTGAAAGAAACCCCTAATGCATAGGGATTAAAACCTATCTCGAATAGTGGGTTACTGATGAAGCGTATGGATGAGATATAATTTTACTTTTAATAGTTAAAATCCATTTGCAGGACAACTCTCCTATCCACACCGCCAGGATTGTTAGAAGGTGGTTCGAGGAGCAGCGAAATCTAGAACTACTGGACTGGCCTAGTAAGGGGTGTGACCTCAACCCCATTGAGAACGTGTGTGGGAATGTGGTGAACTCGTGGGAGCCTGGGTAGGAGTGGACCAGCCGCCAGTTGGTGGATCACACTATGGCTGAGTGGGAGATGTTCCGAAGGAACCCACACATCATAAATAATCATGTTGCATCTTGCCACACAGATTACAAGATGTAATAGACAATAATGGGGGATGGACCAAATGCTAACTATGAACCGGGTATAGCTGTGCCATTTATGTTAATCTATAGCAAATTGTGAGCATTTTGTAAGATAATCTATTTGGTAAAACATTCTCGACCATTGCATATTTGTTGTAATAAAGAATTGGTGTTTTATTGTATATATATATATATTCCTTGTTCAGATCTAATAATATCTCCACATTAATAATACAACAGGAAATCTGGAAAACATTAATGGGTTTACCTGTCCATCGTGATTAAATCATTATCTCTCCACATTGATAATACAAATACAAGCTGGAAAACACTATTAATATAATATGCATCAGCCACAAACCGGTGGTAATATCCTGCTTCATGCAACCGTCACCTTACGGTTTCCACTGACACGCCCATATGTAGTCTCTCCTGGACGGCGACAGCAAGTTACCATGTCAACACCACGGTTTGGCCCATCAACGTCATTTCACAAACATTAGTATAATATTGTATGAACTTATAAGTATATATAAATGTATTTATGCTAGTATAACCGTGGATTATTCTTATGTGATTTTCATAATCAGTTACTGTTGTTCAGATCGAAACTGTTAACAAGTTCTTTGTGTAACAATCGATGAGCCATTTTCCACTAACTCTCTCTGCCCCTCTACCTCGCTCTCTCTCACACTGTCTCAATCTTTTTCTCGCTCAATGTCAATACATATATATATAATCGTGTAGATTCATAAGTTAGTAAAAGTTTAAAACTGCACACAGACTCTACAAACAGCTTTATTAGTATTGTTACATAATGATTTAATATATGCGAGACTGGTGGGTGGGGAAGGGGAATGAGGGAGTGTGGAGGATGGTTGTGTAATGTCTATTTTTGGTTCAAAGTCACTATTATATAAAAAGTTGTATTGTGGTATCTGTTCATATAGACTTACAGTAATCATAATGGAACCTTATTACTGTATAAGACTAGTAAATATGGAGTTCATCGCTGTTCACGATCATATTAATCGTTTATCTTTATGAACACAGACAATACATTATAATTAGGGGACGTTCAAAAATTATGTAACGCTATTTTTGCTAAACCTTACACCCAAGATCCCCCAGGAACGTTCTGTAACGCTAGACCAGGCACCCTCTAAGATGTTATGTAATACTTCCCCACCCAACACCCCACACGTTATGGAACGTTAAAGGGGGGTAGGTGTCAGGTTTTGGCAAAAATAGCGTTACGTAATTTTTGAACAGTGCCTTACCTGTATGTCAATGTTATATGTTGTTGGACTCGGTTGTCCCCCCTCCACCTCACCTTCCCCCCATTTGGGGTACCTTGACTATCGCTGCCGCGTTTCCACATGTACGGAGTCGAGGAACATTACATATGCGGGCAACTGTACCTTTCAATCCATTGCATACATGAAGATCGTTGATGGCTCTAAAAATTATAGGATAAACTACAGAATAAATTATAGAATAAACAGAATGACCTGTTAAATGAACAAATTAATTAAAAAAATTATAATTTATAATTCTAAATTTCGTTCAGTTTGTTTTTCACTTTTCCTTTTACAGGTTTTGCTCTACAAGACATTCTTACCATTTATTCTCTCGCACATCTCTTCCCTTCATTCATTTATTGTTTTTTTTCTCTTTATGCATTCGTAGCTCTCTCTCTCTCTCTCTCTCTCTCTCTCTCTATTATTTCGGCAAAGTAAAGTGAGGGGTTGTTGGCATGTATTTAATTAATCAAACTTTGAGGTCGAACCGCTCTTTGTCCTTCGTCGTCGAGGTTTCTCTGATCAATTCATAATAATCGATGGCAGTGCCAGTGCCTTATTTACTTTCAAATCATTTGTGTTAACAAGCCAGTAATTGAGGCTCAATCATCAAATTTAAATCACCGCTTAAACTCCTCTCTCTCTCTCTCTCTCTCCTCTCTCTCTCTCTCCTCTCTCTCTCCTCTCTTTAATTTTCTTTTTAAACAAATGGTATACAACAAAATACAATGACATATCGACACATTAACATCCACATTCAGATAAAACACAGCCGCACGCACACACACTCACACACACAGAGTGTACCTCCTTCCCAATAACAATACAGCATTCCATAACAAAAATCTTGAAGCAGAATCGTCTTTGATAAAACAATGCGGTATTCCTTCCGTAAGTATTTGGAAATGAGGTGATTTTTAGAATAGCCTTACAAACGGAATCTATTATTGGATCCTCTTTGTTCGAGTCTGACGACTCCATAATTATGTAAATTGATCGTGAATTTGGTTTAAATGATCCAAATTACAATTTCACAAGAAGGCATTTTGTCCATTTTGAAATTTTAAGCCTCATTCTCATTGAAGGGAACGCAATGTTTGATTTCTCTCTGGAGACAATGAAGTATCTGATCTATGTTCTTCTTCATGCAGAAAGAGAGAGAGAGAGAGAGAGAGAGAGAGAGAGAGAGAGAGAGAGAGAGACATTCAGCATGTAATAGTGAATGTCCAATTACTATGTACACGATAATAAAAAAACCCTCTAATAGACAGAGTTTATTTCCACAACAGTTTCGATGCCCACTGGCATCCTCTTCCGGTGGATACAGAAAAACGTGGACATCGAGACTGTTGTGGAAATAAACTCTGTCTATTAGAGTGGGTTTTTATTATCATATTTTGACCTCCATGTGAATTTTCTGAAGTGAAGGTTTTGCATTTACTATGTGCACATTTAACCTAACCTAACCCAATTATGCTTAGCTTAACCAAACTCTCCTAACCTAACCTAAGTATAGTAACTGAGCTGAAAATTTTTTCTGAAATTTCGATTTACATTAAAGATATTCCGATTTATTACAGTATACTTATATATGACACTATTTAAAGGATTAATTTGTCCTTTTTTCCTCTTTCTTGGGCACAGTGGGCACATGCCCTTAATTCTTCAAGTGAAAATTCTAGAAATAAATTACTTTGGGATAAGTCTCTGTCTTCTTCTTAAAAATATTTAATTTCGTCTTTCCCTTTGCGAAACGAGGCGAAGAGTTAGAATGTTTGTAGCAGGCCAAGCAGGCCAAAGTTTTTTATATTAATTTTGTAACTTGGCCATTCAACACTTAAAATTGGCCTCGAGTGAAGTTCGGAAGAAAAAAGGAACTTCGTGCCTTCTCTGCAATTAAATTTTGCTTCTCTTTTCATTCCAATTTCGAAAAGAAATAAATACTTTTGGTTTTGGGTTTACGATTTCGTTTCATTTTATGTATATTCAATTTTTGTTCATTATATACTGTATATACACCAGTATCTCTCTCTCTCTCTCTCTTCCACTTCGAGTCTTCGAGTCTGATTTAAGTTCGAGAGAAAAATTTCGACAAATATGAAAATAATTAAAAAATGAGAAGAGAAATTGTGCTTTGGAGAAAAAGGAAAGAAAGCAAGTTAAAACCGCTCCCCCCAACTAAAAATGATGAAAAAGGTGTCATTCGATTATTTGTGACTCCCATTCCCATTCGAAGTCAGCAAGTGAGAATGTATAAAACGAGACATCCACATTTCAGAAACAAGTTTCTTCCCTGAGAAAGAATGTCACTTCCATTCACATTCGCCTTAATATTTCATAACAACATTAGCCTAACCTAACCTAACCTAACGTGGACGAAAGTGGGAAATCCGTGGATGAAAATTTGAATGTGATGAAATGAGAATAGGTCAATTTGAGAATTTTCTTCGAGATTCCCATACGTGGATTTCTCGCGCTTTTGGATATGGAATGAAATGACAATTAACTGATTGAGATGATACGATGTCATTCTACATATTTTTGGTTTTGCCTTTTATTCGTCATATTTTGCTACCTGAACAAAGGTAGAAAAACAGTGATTTTGCGGGTTAGGTTTAGTTAAGTAAGGTTAGATTAATTATTTGTGTTATGTTCAGTTATGTTAAGTTAGGTTAGATTAAGATTGGGTTTGTTATATTTAAGTTAAGGAGTTGGGCACGTTACTTTCTATAAGTAACGATGTTACCGCTACCGTTACATTGATAAAAAAGTAATGTCGTTACCGCTTCAGTTACTTCTATTGAAAAAGTAACGCGTTACCGTTACAGCTACCGCTACCGTTAAGAAAAGACTAAAGAGTAAAAAAATCTTAATAATACCAAATTATACTCTATATGACAAAAAATCAAAACATAAACTCAAATCAAAAAATGACCTGTCCAAAAACACTAATCTTGCAGATGTTTTAGGAGTGTGTTTTTCAAAATTGGTATTTGATAGTCCTTTTCGTTTGGAGGAGACAACAGCTAATTAACAGCTAATAAATGATAGTAGTCAAATTATCAGTTTGAAAGTAACGAGTAGCGAGTAACGATTGAAATCGCTCTAAAAAGTAGTGCCGTTTCCATTTTCGTTACAACATCTCAAAAGTAACGGCGTTACTAGTAACGACGTTACTCCAAACACTGTTATGTTAGGTTCAGTTCAGTTATGTTACGATGGTTCAACATTCGTTCGTTCATCTTGTCATTTTAAAGTCATTTAAAACTCTTTGACGGTCTCAGCTTATTTTAAACCCAGAGAAAGACTTTGCCTGATATGCCTTTCAGCCTGATAAGTTAGCAACAGAACCCTATGAAAAAAAAAAGACGAAACTGTTTGCCGAGGCAGGGTGTCAGCACAGAAGCACAGTTCTTGAGAACAACAGGAGGGGCACCATTAGGACTCTACGTCTTCCTAGAGTTGAGCCCAAATAGGGCAGAAAAAAACATCTTTGCAAGATATTTTAATTCCAGACATAATTAAATCAGAGGGAGGAGGAGATGGAGGAACAGCACTGGAATCGTTCAGGGTTTTGTTGGAAGCGAAAGTTTGAGCGAAGAGTTCAACTTTATCAGAAGAGACAGCAACTGAGCCGTCGGAAAGGGAAAATGGAGGGAAAGAAGTAAAGTTGTTGGAAAGGTTCTTGGCTAGGTGTCAGAAAGAGCGAAAAGAATTAGAATTGGATAGGTTTTCACATTTTTATCGGAAGAAGGAATTTTAGCGAGTCGAAGAATAGATTCTGCACGATTTTGGGCAGAAATATAAGCTAAGTGAGAGTCAGGAGTTGGATGGCGAGGGTAACTTCTGAAAGCCTCCTCTCTATTGCTGATATCATTAGAACAAGCAAAGTTACACCAAGGTTTTTTGCATCAGTAGTAGGAATAGAATATGGAATATACCCCTCCATACCCGAGAGAATCACCTTCGTGATGCGGTCAGCGTACTCGGAGGGGCCTTGGCCACGGAAGCAGTAATCATTCCATGGTTTTTTAGTTTTTCCACTACTGTCCGTCCATTTACTTCTAAAGACAAATTTAGTTTTGTGTGTGTGTGTGTGTGTGTGTGTGTGTGTCTCTCTCTCTATGTATGTGTGTGTATATATATATATATATATATATATGTATAGAAACGACGTAAATATTGAGGAGCGTTCTGCACACGAGGAAGAGAAATAACGAACAAATGAAAAATGAAGTCCCCGCCCGGGAATCGAACCCAGGATCTTCCGATTGCTGGTCAGATATGCTAACCACTACACCACAGGGCACACAATAGTCAGAAGTCGTGATTCTCCTACATAGGGCAGAAACCAATGCCCTAAGAGGGCACCTTCGCAAATCGTGAATATGTACATTCAACTGCAATGACCACGCAGTATATTAATGTATAGAAACGACGTAAATATTGAGGAGCGTTCTGCACACGAGGAAGAGAAATAACAAACAAATGAAAAATGAAGTCCCCGCCCGGGAATCGAACCTCGTGTGCAGAACGCTCCTCAATATTTACGTCGTTTCTATACATTAATATACTGCGTGGTCATTGCAGTTGAAAATATATATATATATATATATATATATATATGTATATTATATGTATAATTATAGATATTAATATTTCATATTATGAGCGTCTCCGTTGGTGGGAATATGTTTTCCATTATGACTCCATTTGGCGCCTCCTTTTAAGAGCATCCGAGAAAGAGTAGAATCCCCGATATATTTTTTAGTATAAAGGTATCCATTTAAAAACACCTTTTCCAGATTACTTTTTTGCTTGCGAACGAAAAGACAATAAAATTTAACGATTTTTGACCGAGATTTTTTTTTTATTTTTGCTTTTCAATTTAATTCTTTTTCGGCGTCAAGAAAACACTTTCAAACTGATGGAAGCGAGTGAGTGTATATATATATATATATATTATATATATATATATATATATATTGTGGTGCAATTTATGCATATATGGATTCAATCTTCTTAATACATTGTTATTTTTTATGATTAAAACTGTTTACAAAGAAAAATTTTTTGTAAAGAATTTTTTTTACTTAGTTTGAAGAGGAAAATTTTTATGGAAAATTGATTTTATATATATATATATATATATATATATATATATATATATATACATATAATATATTATATATATATATATATACACACACAATAATTAAAAATGAAGGTACAGTTATTAAATTATTTTAATTTCTAATAATGAAACATTTAAATAAATTAAAAGAAATAATTAAAGGAAGTGAAATTATTATAGTTTAGTTTAATTACGTCTTGTAAATGCTGGAAAAATGGAGAAACAAATAAAATAGATTATGAAATCACGAAACTCAGAAAGAATTCATAATTGGTTGAGTAGTATAGCCGCAAAAGGGGAGAGTGCAAGAATGTTGCAAGTTATTATGTAATGTTGCAAAGGGGGTGGGGTTGTTGCAAAGGGGGTGGGGTTGTTGCAAGGGGTGGGGGTGTTGCAAAAAAAAGAAAAAAAAGAAAAAAAAAAGAAAAAAATTCCCCCAAAGGGGGGATGCTGCAGGTGCAACAAGGAAAACTTGGAGGCGGCGTTATCCCCCAAGCTATTCCCCCCAAAGGGCCAGAAAGAAGAGAAAGGAGGAGAGGTGTTCACCTGGCAGGAGCCAAGTGCATATTAAGACTTCAGCCGAGTAGGCGTTGTTTTATAGGCTCCTAATCAGCCAGTTGGCTGTAAATGGCTTGAGTTGCCAGATAGCGCCATGTATTCATTTAATTCTAATCGAAGACTGAGTTGCCAGATACCACTTTTTAGCGATACCATTGTATACATTATTATAGACTCCTAATCAGCCAGTTGGCTTAGAAGGCGTAAATGTTGCCAGATACCGCAATACCATTGTATACATTATTATATTTCTTAAAAGTTGGTTTAGAATACCGGTAGTAGGTTTAGAAGGCGTAACATGATATAATTAAGTAAAACAACATTGCATCATTCTGTTTATTATAAATATATAGAAAATAAATATACATTTCAATTGAGGAATATGCATATAACAGTACAGGAAATATATACACACAATTATGGATATATATAAAATAAAATACATTTCAAATAGAAATAAATATACATTTCAATAGAAATATGTACATAACAGTACAGGAGAAATATCACGCAAAATATATAAATACATTTCAATAATAATAGAAATATGCGTATAATCATACAGGAGAAATCAAGCAAAATATATATAAATACATTCACTTTTTTTTCAAAATACTAAACTCGGTCTTAATCGAGTTTACAATTACATCATTATTGCTCTGCATTACGCAGTATATGCGGCTTAATAATATTTCACCGCTTAAAGTATAGGGAAACCTGTATTCGATATGAAGGGCTTTCATATCGTTCAGTACTATTTTTGTTCCCACTTTACAACCGGTTGGTAAGTCATCTTTAAATACGTCTAGAATACAATCAAAAGCACGCACAAAGAGTTCATCGTTAGCTACATTATTAAACAAGTTTATAAACACGCTTTTCCAATCGAGGGTTTATTTCTACCGACTCGAGCTTTTCAATCGTGAACTCACTCAACATAGCGGCAATTGAAATAATCTTCTAAATCGTTACGACAACTGCGCGTTATATAAAGAAATAGTTCTTCAGGGTGAACGGTGTAGGTGAGCTCAGCCTTGTACCGATCAATTGCTTTGTACCAAAGTTCATGGTATTTCAAAGAGTCTAAACTTTTTAAATAAACGTCCAGCTCTAGACCATTCTCACCAGCCCTACACTCGGTAAACCCATCGAGCAGAGCGGTGTAGCGTATTCAAGTACTGTATCAAAATAAAGCATGTCCGTAACACGCGCGTCTAATATAGGTTTCAGCTTGCGGAATCCGACGATTTCAAACATTCTGTCGAGGATGAAACGGTTTCGCGTAGGAACAAGAGCGTTATTATCAGAAGCATTCTTCCACATCAGCCGTATATCAATGCACGGCCGATCGTTATTTATACACAACGTACATACAACGGCGTATGAGGGTGCGTCACTAATCTGCTCTCTTCTTGTACCTACGTTAGCAGGTATTTTATAACGATCTTCACTCCACTTCTCAACTATCACGAAGATTCTATTCATCTCCTCGATACTTAAATAAACCCGTTTGTTTGTCGTCTACATTCCGTTTCCAGTACATAGCTAATGGTACCGGAATTACGCCTGAACACGCGCAACGATTTCGTCACGGACACATCGTACGAGGCGTTGAGAATGCTGCTCAAAGGAAGTTCCATCGTATTCGAGGAGCGCACGTCCACTCGGTTCAAGCTCTGAGATAACTATGAGCCGTGTGAGGCACGCAGGTAGGCAGGAACGGTTCGACGGGCGGCTGACTCGATGATACGTGAATGGGCTTGTTCGTATGACCGCGAGTCGAATTGTTGTACATATTTGTTTTTCCGGAATTAATTTCATCACTACCAGCCTACGCACCAGACATTTTACCTCAGGATAAGAACTAGGAACATTTTATGTTTTACTAAACATCTTCACACTCCGGCGCACTATTTGAGAGGAACATATCATATTTTTCCTTTCTGCCCATCAAACGATACTCGTCTCTAAAGTCTGTTAAAAACTCACGCAGGGCACTAGCCACAACCTCACTACGAACCTCATCATGATATACGTTAATATAGTGATAAAAATACTTAAGATTGTCCATGATCACGAGATTCACATTTTCAGTCGTAGGGTATGAGTAATCGACATGGTGTAGCATGACGTAATACCGCTTGTCACACCACCCATCCGCAAGACTCATTATCCATACCTGCTGCTTCTCTTCTGCACGCGTTGTTTCTTTTACTTCACGGTGTATGTGAGACTTTATAAAGTTTAGCTCTGCAGTATACTTCAGCACATCGTCTGTGCAACGAAAGCCTTCAACGGTCTCACCAGAACATCCGTAGAGTATTTGTACATCTTGGAACTTCGCACAATCCAATGTGTTTTTAAAAGAGGCATAGGAGGGAGGAATAGGAAGTTTTTCGGTATCCACCACATCCTGACACTTTGTGAATACCATTTCATAAACGTTGTACAAGCAATATTAAAGGTAGCCATTTGAATACACGTCTGATCTGAATACACGTCTGATCTCTCGGGCTTACTGCAGTCGACTGACCACGCAGGGACTCCCAGATAGTAGCATGACTCACGGTCTTACAGTGGGCGGAGCTTAGAACTTTCACCTGCACACACACACACACACACACACAAAGGAGAAAGTGAAACGCTATTTGAAACATGATTTATTTAATAAACGAGATATTCAAGTTATATATATTTACAAATACGATTTAATAAACGAGATATTCAAGTTATATATATATATTTACAAATACGTGTAATAAATCAATTTTACAAATACGATTTAATAAAGGAGATATTCAAGTTATATATATATATTTACAAATACGTGTAATAAATCAATAGATACGATTATATACAATACGTGTCAGTTAACAATAGAAGCATCATTGGTATCCAAAGGGTACGGTATCATAGGTACCAGGTAACTGGTAACGTTTCCTATAGGTGTTACGGCACACCTTCGTACCCCTAAGTTCCTTCACGCCCCCCAGCTTCTGCGCCCGAAAATTGTGGGTGCCTACAATTAGTTGGGGGTTGTTCATCATCGTCCAAACATACTAGATCCTTCAACGATCAAAGTTAACAACCTGCCGATTCGCATGGTTGAGCGTAATACCCTTTGCCTTCACGATATATTTCATTTCCTCCCCCACCCTGACCCGTACCCCATAAGTCTTAGGTCCTGTTGAGACAAAAGAGTCGGCGTATGCGTTGTCCCCATACTCATCCTTGATCTCATCAGTGAGCTCGCCGAGGAACTCCCCAATAGGGCATGTATTCACCCTCCCTCTCTGTGAATATCACGCTATCTGTATCGGCATACAATACTCTCCGCCCAAGAGAATGCAATAGACCCCAAAGTTTTATACGGGCGTAGGCTGTTGTGAAGCTGGCCACAGGTATGTTTGTAACCCTTGAGGTATCTGTGGCAAATTCAGTGTTGTTGTACTTTATTACGTAAGTATTACCTACATTTACGATCTCCATGACCTCTTTATCGGGGCATTGGCATAATCCCAGACATCGCTATAACTTTGTGCCAAATGAATGCTCCCTCTGCCGGTATTCTGCGCAAATTTTCCCCATAGACTGTTTAGACACAACTTTGCACTAAAGCGCTTGCCAGGATTCTTTACAATTTGGACACGATCAAGTTGTATACCTTCGCGGTCGCGGTAACGTTGAATATAGGCAGACTTTTCATCTTCGGTATCAACTCCTCGCGGATACCCTGATGCCTCAACCTTATCCTTCAAAAAGGTGTTTATATATGGTGTGAAAAGGTTGGGTAGCTTCTGAAACCTCCACACCTCATGTATCTTCAGTATTCTATAACCATGGCGTACGGCTAGGGCCAACTCAGGACTTGTATATACGCCTCTGATCTTACGCTGGTGGGGTATATGGTTACATCGCCGTTATCCTCTTCCGCGCACTTCACGCACAGGGGAAACATGAGCTTGTCGTCGATAACGACAGGTAAGATCGGCATCCATAAATTGCGTGGGGGGAGTACGTCTACGAAAGAGAGCCCAAAGTAACGATCATTCAAATTTTTTGAAAATTCATTGATGGAGGGTAGGCTAGGTCCCACCAGTTTCTCAGGAGCGCCCACGGGGTACGGATTGCTCTTCATCACGTATGGGTATAAAGAACAGAAATCGTAGTAATGGAGCTTCACGCCCTCCGTAGGTGGAAAGTATAGTCTGAAAGGATTTGTACGTCCTCCAAACAAGCTATCACCACATTTGAGAGGATCCAGCACCATTGAACGCTTGATCGTGTTTATTTCCTCACGGTACACCTCGTCTGTCTCCATCCGTGCATCATATTCATGCTCCCACAAGACTTTGTGAGTGAACTGTGATCCTATAAGTTGATCGCGGGTGCGGGTCGATGCAAGACAGTCGGCAGGAGACCTACCGTGGATATCTCCGGTGATTCCGCACTCAGGACGGGGGCATCCATGCCACCAGCAACCGTTAAAGGAGTACACAGTCTTCACACCAGTGACACGGTTTTCACTTAACCCATCAACCCAAAAAACACGTCCATTAATCTTAATGGGTACTTCACCCGTGTTGCGGGCGTGCTTTATGTATACACCTGTCTGTTGCTGTAGGTGTATGAGCCAGTAAATAGCCTTGTGCCCGTAACTGCGGGGATTGTTTCGGTGAATAATGGCTAAGGTGTCTTTAGGCATGAAGTTATTCTTGAACACCGTAAAACATAATGATGCGATGGTGGTTGCGACTTGCAGTGGATCGCATTTGAAACGGGCTATGTACATCCTTCTAAAGGCCTGGAAACATACTCTAAGCACGCGCACATCATTCACGCAATAACGCTCACATTCATCAGCTATATTATAAGGGTTACTTTCATTAAAACTGTCGTAGTATCGATCAAAGTCTTCACGTTCATCCATACAGTCAAAATAATGTTTGGGGGGTGGTGGGCCTACGTAGTTTAAAGTCTCGCTGGTGAGGAAAGTGTAAGGGAAGTATCCTTTGGAAACTTCAGCTGCTACTCCCATCACCTTGGGTAGCTTTGCTAATTTACAAGGTGTGAATAATAAAGTATCTTTAAATTGTACATTGCCTCTTATCTGCATCTGTATTAATTTGTTGCCTCTTTTCAATGGATCACCTGTAAATATCTCAGAGGATTCGTGTTCAAGCAACTCCTTATAAAGGAACTGCGTGTCAAACTTTGCCCCGTTATGGGCGAGAATATACACAGTCATTTTTTTGAACTTGTCGGCTAACTTGACAATATAGGACACAAATAGTTTCACAGGACTATCGCGGACATTCGTTTTAAAAACGTTTGTCCGTTTACCACATTTGGGGCACTCGTCACATTCGATACCCATACACTCATCACAGATGGTCTGGCTCACAAGTAAATGTGGAATTACCTCTTTGGTTTCAGCGTTCGTATATGTTTCTATATCGTAGTATACAGTGAATTACGTCACACTTGTGCTTAAATTTCCCCCAATTATCCATTGTGTGAAACATACCACATTCACAGATTCTCATTTTCCTGCACGTGCCAATTGATTTATGGAAATCAAAACAGATATTATTGAAAAATGTGCGTCCACACACATCACAGTCTCTCTTCTCAGCTTCAACTACACGGCTTTCACATTTGGTGCTTTTACACTGCTCACATACCATGTGACATTCTTTACAATGTCTCACTATATCATCCGCAAACTCGAGGCACCCCTTACACAAATCATGATGTCTCCCATATTTTCGACTTTTGTCATAACTAGCGTAAAGCCACCTTATATTACGGATGGGGAGATACGTTGTCCCTGACAATCCTAAAATAAGTAGGGGTCTTGTACGATCTCTCACACAGCTTTTAAAAACATACACAGTCCTACGACGATCATCCAACCCAAATACAACTATGCGGACATTCATTTCCTGTTCTACCCTTCTCAGCTCTTCAGGACCCATATTACAGTCAAATTCAAGTTCACAGTCTACAGCTAGTTTACGGGCACGCTCCACGACTGTAGGCAACCAAATTTTTTGAGTTCGTGTATTTTGTACAGTAAACATACGTGCTAAGAGTACTGCTATAAAGCCGCAACCACGATCGACGTTTATATGCTTTCGGTAAATAGTCGGAGAATTGAAGTTAAGAGTATACGGTATGGCACTATGACCCGCAACACGGATACATGGCAATATTTACCGTGAAGTTGTCCATATTGAAGGCTATACTACTTTGGGCGGCTTGCATTATACGCCCTAATATATATTCTACATCTTCAGCGCCAAACGTCTAAATGGCACTATCACCCAATAATCGTCTACATCACCGTCATCTGACCCGAATCCAAAGGACAGACTCGTCCTGACTTCACGCTCGTCACGATTCTGAAGAGCAAACTCTATAATATGCTGTACAACCCGGCGTAACCCGCGCTCAATTCCATTGCTATACATGACTCTAGGGTCGACCCTGACTCTATACCGATTTCTAGTCAAGGCTGGGGTGGGGGCTGCGGAGCGCACCAATTCCAGCGTTATAGCATCCTCAACAGAACGGGGGGCGGCGGATGAATTAGTGGATATATTAGCGGAAGGTGCTGCTGATGGGGGCCTGTTGCGTAGGAGGTTGAGGGTTGGGGATCTATTATTATAGACTTAACAGAACGGGGGGCGGCGGATGAATAAGGGGGTATATTAGCGGGAGGTGCTGCTGGGGGGTTGTTGCGTAAGAGGTTGAGGGTTGGGGATCTATTACCGCTGCAACAGGTGCGTATTTCGGGCGCTTTATACCTGACGTGGGGTTCTCATACCTCCGCTTTGGACGTGCTACCGGTATCGCTGGTGAGGGTCGTTGGCAGGGGAGGAGATCACAACTACACTGTCGTCGAGGTCATCCGTAATGTCAATGATGGGATGCTCTACCTCATCGTCATTCACGGTTCTGTGGGAGAAGAAATATAAGGAACAGCACTCAAAATTTGTAATATTTTGTAAATGACCCACTTAGGAGTGTGACGTGTTAGAAATGGACCTGTAGAAAAAATTCAGATTCACGAGCCCATCCACATGTATTATATCTGGACCTACAGGATGTGGTAAAACTGTGTTTATGCTTAAAATCATTAAAGAAAAGGGAGAGATGTTCTCGCGAAATTTGTGCATAAAGTTATATGGTGCTATTCGACGTATCAATCAGTGTTCAACGAGTACCAAGATGATATTTTGTTCCACAAAGGCGTATATGACGTTAATTCGTTAAAGGGAAATGAACATACAATCATTGTAATTGACGATCTCATGTTGGAGATGGATAAAACGTTTGCCGAGACATTTACAGTATTCTCCCACCATCTTAACATAAGCGTGTTCTTCATCAACAGAATCTATTTTTCAAAAATAGATACATGCGCGATGTGTCGTTAAATACGCAATATCTAGTCTTATTCGCGCAACGTAGAGATGTATCACAAATTGGGGTATTAGCCAAACAAATGTTCCCGAATCAGCGTAAGGAGTTTTTGGAAGTTTATAAAGAAGCTACAAGCACGCGTTACGGATATTTGCTTTGCGACCTTCATCCGCGAAACACGTTTAGAGTGCTTCTGCGAACGAATATATTTCCAAACGAGCCTGAAACGGTGTATATTCCAGAATGACAAAGAGACTAAAGAAATACCGTGAATTAATAAAAATCTATCATCGACTGCCCCGGGCAATGCAGCAGATGTTTATTAAAAATATCGACGCCGACTTTTTAAAATGCATTTGTGAAATCTGTCTTAACGTTATAAATTGCAATGTATCAATGAAAACCCATCAGAAGGCTCGCCTACGCCGCTACAAGAACATAATACGTGCATTCGCTCGTAAAAGTCAAACTGTAGCGAAAAAAAACGAATTATTGTACAAACAGGAGGGTCATTTCTCCCCATCTTATTTTCAGTTTTGGGTCCTTTACTGACTAGATTAATATAATGAAGAAAGTGGTAGTGATTCCCCATGAGGTGTACGCTTCACTGCAAAGGAATCCAGACACGTATCTAGATCCCCTTAAAAGCAGACTTAAAAGAATGGAAAGCGAATTGTTAGCCATATTAAACAGTGAAGAAACACCTGATGAGAAAAGAATCTTATACCAAGAAGCTCTGCAGAAATTTCTTCACGAGTACGAAAATTATAAGAGCCCTACAGAGATTCCTGTGGTTATTAGGCACAGCACGGGGGACGATGGACATGGCGACATAGGATCTGTGCCCGACGATACAGCTGACCAACCAAAAAGATTAGCCTTAAGTCTTTATAATCTATTGAATGAGGATCCCGCCATACAATGGACCGATACAGGGGAGATCATTGTGGAAGGATCAAAGGTACAGGGATCGAATATCGTAGACATTGTCCATGATCTGGTGAGAAAGTGGGATAGGCCATCACCATCAGGATGGAAGCATATTAAAGCAAGACTACAACAAATAAATGTCCCTAAAACGTTGATAGGAAATCTGAATAGGTTAAAAGACTTGGAACATGCAACGCCTGTGACACAATTGAAGGCGTCGTCACCACCGGCGGTAACACCTTTGAAGAGGAGCAAGAAGAGGTTAAACCAACCCTACCCACGTGCCTCTAAAATACGCAAATGGCTAACGTATTAACTAAACGCTATTATGACATTTCTACCCATCCTCTTACGGCGGCGTAGATAGACTTACAGAAGTGTTTACGGAGTAGGAAAAAAAGATGTTGAAAGATTTTTGAGGGAGCAGGGCGCTTATACGCTTCATAAGCCTGTGAGAAAAAGGTTTAAAACAGCCAAGACAACGGCTTCCTCGATTGATTCTATTTGGCAAGCAGATTTAACAGACATGCAAAGATATTCTGTGTATAACGATGGTTACCGCTACATTCTATTCATAATAGACGTATTCTCTAGATATCTGTGGCTAGTTCCTCTGAAAAATAAATCACCTGAAACAGTTGCTAAAGCCACCAAAACGCTAATGTTAAAAGAAAACAGGGTTTGGCTATTTTTGTACGGATATGGGGAAGGAATTTATAGGCCGTGCTTTTCAGAACATGTTGACAGAGTTTAATATCAGCTATTACACAACCAATTCTATACATAAGGCTTCTTTAGCTGAAAGAGTTCAGCGCACCATAAAGGAACGCATGCACCGTTATTTTACACATAAAAACACATACAGATTTCTAGACATTCTGGAATCATTGGCATCATCCTACAACCGCTCACACCATCGCACGATTGGGACAACACCTAACGAAGTTTTAGAAAGAGGTACGCTCCCGAGGAGAGATGGATCACCACCACCACCACACTCTGCGCGCTTCAAAATCAATGATTATGTAAGGCTGTCGCGTTCGGGGAACAAATTCGCAAAGGGTTTTGAGCAAGGATGGACACGCGAGATTTTTAAAGTTAGGGCTGTGAGACCTAAAGGTGAGATAATGATGTATTACATTGAAGATTTGAATGGGAAGAAATCTCAGGAGGCTTTTACCGCGAGGAATTGCAGAAAGTTGCGTTTAATTTAGAAAAAATGTGTTTAAAATTGAGAAAATTTTAGGAAGCAAAGGTTCAGGAAAGAGAAAAATGTACCTGGTGAAATGGCTAGGGTACCCAGAAAGCTTCAACACCTATATAAAAGCTGATGCAATAATGAAGCTTAAATAGTATGCAACATGGCTCCTAACCATTTCTACGTCACACTCCCGTCCTCCTCGTCCCTGTCTGTACACTCTAACAACACACTAGCCAACTTTGTAACAGAGCTCCACAAGCACATTGAATTGGGTCGTGATTCGTATGAGGTGGGGATATGCGAAATTCAGCTGGACACCATCTTTTTAAATATTGAACATAAAGAAACCGTTTTTACGATTCTTAGAGACATTGACGAGTGTGAAAAAGCTGGGGTAGCTATGGATGAAACTATGCGTATCGCTCGGACTAAGGTTGCACGGTATTACAGTACAGAAGTAAGACTAGGACCGGGTCAATATGGTTCGGCCGAGGATGTTGTGAGAGGCTTAAACGTAAGTTTAAGAAACTCAAACCTTACGAATGATTTAGTATACGAAATCGTAAACAACCCTGCACATACATAATCCTAAAATCAAAGACTAACAGACGTATTAAAGACCATAGAAAGTTCCAAATTCTAGCCAATGGCCGATATAGCGCAGCCTTCCAAAGAGACACATTTCACGAGACACAGCATGACTTGTCCAGATTAATGTATCAATTGAAGATGGAGAAATTGGCTGAAAGGTCCCCAGACATGTGCTATATTTACAGTAATATAGTGGAGCACCAGTTTGTTGGGGATACCCAGGCACGCCTGCTGCGCATTGTCACATCCCCAACCATAGAGGAAGGAGTTTGAGTATTACATATGACAGACCCCATTATGTGAATGTCGCAACTAATTTAATAACCAATATCTCAATATATATAAGAACGATTGAGGGTGAAAACTTCCCATTCGGTAACGGGAGCTTAACAGTGAAGCTACACTTTCGACGCACTGAGTTATAATGGATAGAAAGCCTTTCACCGTCTATCGAGGGGTGCGTACCAGCGCGGTAGTGGACTTGGGTCCATTTTTTCATCCATACTACGTACGGCTGTTCCTTTGCTGAAGAGGGGCCAGATACCTTGGAAGGAAAGCGCTACAATCAGGTATTAACACTGCAGAAGACATATTGGCCGGGGCTAAACCTAAAGAGGCTCTAAAAAAACATTTAAAGCGTACACGGGACGAAATCATCAAAGATGCAAAGAGAAAAATGCGTGGTGGCGGGAAGAAGCGGGCTGCCCGGAAGAAGAAGGGGTCACGTGGTATTAAACGTAAAAGGCTATCAAAAAAGAAGTGCTGTAAGCGAATGAAACCTATGGTTGACCACTTTTTTGACTGATATAAGCTAAGGACATTGATCTCATGAATCATAGTCTGTTTACCACTTGCCGAGAGAGGAGTCACTATTTCGCCATGGCACGCTTCATCCACCCATGTAGTTCACAATGCTGTAAATCGGAGCTGTCCCTTTTTGAGCTACCTCCAACCCAAGTTTCTATTGAGCACAGTGACTTTATTACAATTAACCCTTTAAACACAATTAGTTCCCCGAGTGCACCTATAGAATTCGTGATACCCAGCTCAGGCCCTTACTTTTTTGATCCAAGCTGTGTGCACATGTACGCTAAGCTACGTATAGCCCATTCTGATGGAACGGTCTGCGATGACAAATATGCTGTATACCCTGAAACAAACTTTCTGCACTCCATATTCAACCAGTGTGACGTATATTTAAATCAGACCAACATATCGGCAGGCACGGGGTACTATCATCTACGAGCCTATCTGGAAAATGTCCTCAACTTTTCCAAAGAAGCGAAGGCTACCTTTTTAAGTGCGAGGGATATTATCAAACTAAAATGAAAATAGTATAAAGGACAAATTTAAAAATTCTAAAAAGAAAATATACGAGTGTTTTGGACGGTTGCACACAGATTTCACTTTCCAGGAGAAGTTGCTTGTGAACGGGGTGGATATGAAAATAAAGCTCACCCGCACGAGTCCTGAGATCTGCTTAAATCTGGATGCGGATAAGAAGAGGGTGCAAAGCCCGTTGTGGTTCACATTATGGACACATACCTCCGCGTACGGCGAGTGAAATTAAGTTCACCAAAACAACTAGAAATTGAGAAAAATTTACTAAACGCTACAGTGAAATATCCTATTAACAGAGTGCAGATCAAACTATATACGGTTCCTGCAGGGTTGGCATCGAAGCAGATAGAAAACATTGCCCTGGGAAATCTTCCTAAAAGGATATTAATCGGCATGCAGGACCACGCTTCGGTGAATGGAAAATATAGAAAGAGTGCCTTTAAATTCGAGAATTTCGGACTTAAAAATATAACTCTATACGTTAATGGCACTGCTTTGGGTGGAACAATGGGTACGGACTATTCATCAGACGCTGTGTTACCTCTTTGTGCCAGAGCCTATAGTAATCTGACCCATATTGCAGGTGATTGTGATGAGCTTGGTAATGGGGTAACGCAGGAAGAATTCATTGATCAATTTAACCTTTACCGTTTGACATTACACCTGACTTATCTGCTAGCGTAAATACCCATTTAACCCCACAGCAGAGCGGAAACATCTCAGTGCGGCTGGAATTCGCCAAACCTATAGACGCTCCTATTAGTGTACTAGTATATCTCGAATCGCAAGCCCTAATAGAAGTAGATAGATTTAGGAGCGTTATCACTGACTTTTAAAATGGATGCTAATACACTTCAGAAAGTAATGGAGCGAGTCACACGTTCCAAATTTATCGGCGTGTTTGCGAAGAATGAAACATTGAGTTTGCCAAGTACGCGCGAATGCGGTGGTCTTATTGTGAACACAGACATCATCGGTAATGAAGGGATTCACTGGATCGCTGTCTATTTTAAAAATAGACAGCGCCTGTACTATTTTGATTCACTCGGTACTCAACCCTGGAGTGACCCTATTATTGTAAAATTTCTCGCTCAGTTACATATTCCCGAAGTTGTATGGACCCCATTTCGCATGCAAGGATATTTTACTAATATTTGCGGAATGTACTGCGTCTCATTTCTCATGCATATGTCAAATGATAAAGAATTTATAAATTTTGTAAATTTATTTGACCCGTGTCACACTCGCCGAAACGATGAAATGGTATGCAGACAGATAAAAAACCGTTTTCCAATTGTACGTACTCGTTGTATATTATAATGTTTTTGTTCGTATATTTGTAACGATATATTCTGTAGTTGTTTATTGTACTGATTTCTTTCATTTAATAAATTTATGAAAATATATTGTCTCTTCTTATCCCAAAAAGATCGAAAAACACTTACATTATTTCGGTGTGACATTGTTGACTGATCAGTATATCCTCCCTATTCCGAGATTCTTCAAAAGATTGTATAACACGTGTCAAATCCTCATCGGACCTTAAAGGAATAATGTTCATTCTTTTAAAACATATACAGAGTATACAGACAAACCCCCATTATGTGATGATATCTTTGGTTCGAGGAATAACATTGAATGCCATAAAAAATTTCGATTTTAGCATAATGGGGATAACCAAATAACATTGATTGACATAAAAAAATTTTGGCGAGTATCTATTTGACGAGATACTACAACTCTCCATATATATATAAAAACGAATTATAGACACTTACATTTCTATGGTAGTCCCATGCGTCGGATTGTAAGGAGCGTCACTGCAAATATCTTCAACGGTTTGCGTTGGAAATAATTCGCCACGGTCAATCGCATTGAAAAGATTAATTGCGGTTAATGCTGCAGTATCACTTTCTTCATACAATTCCGGGGAGACGTACAGGTCCATGGTGGAGAATGTGTGACATTGCTGACTGTTCAGTATACCCCCGTATTCCGAGATTCTTCAAAAGATTGTATAACACGTGTCAAATCCTCATCGGACCTTAAAGGAATAATGTTCATTCTTTTAAAACATATACAGAGTATACAGACAGATCCCCATTATGTGAAGATATCTTTGGTTCGAGGAATAACATTGATTGCCATAAAAAAATTCCGATTTTAGCATAATGGGGATAATCAAATAACATTGATTGACATAAAAAATTTTTGGATAGTATCTATTTGATGAGATACTACAACTCTCCATATATATATAAATCGAATTATAGACACTTACATTTCTATGGTAGTCCCTTGCGTCGGATTGTAAGGAGCATCACTGCAAATATCTTCTACGGTTTGCGTTGGGAATAATTCATCACGGTCAATCGCATTAAAAAGACTAATTGTCGTTAATGCTGCAGCGTCACTTTCTTCATACAAGTCTGGGGAGACGTACAGGTCCATGGTGGAGGGAATGATTAATCACTGACGCGAAAATAGCTGCTGTTACTCCCAACTGAAAAATATCCCCTTTTATATGCACAATCGCCAAGCTCCACCCAAAAGACCAGATGTTCGTAGTGATTGGCTGCCGATGTAGCTGGGTGGAGCTATGACGTGTACCAATCCGCTATAACGGGACCGATGAGTAACATATATATAAAATCGTGTTGCTTGAATTATAGGCACTTACATTTCTATGGTGGTCCCTTATATTATATTTTTACTTACAAGTTAATAGTATTGTTTTCTTGTGTTAACATAATTGCTAACTTATTTTATAATAAAGAAATTATATCCTAATTATATTTTTAAAATAGCATTCGGTTTCCACATTAAACTGTGGGCCTAAGGTGACGTGAAAACTTTATCCGTTGTCACTCTTCGAGCTAGTTGTTATTATTACTAAAGAGAAAATCATGCATGCTTTTCGGTCATACTGCTGACTCGTTTCAAATGATGCATTAACATGCTTTTCGGTCATACTACTGACTCGTCAAATGATGCATTAACATGCTTTTCGGTCATACTACTGACTCGGGGTCAAATGATGCATTAACATGCTTTTCGGTCATACTACTGACTCGTCAAATGATGCATTAACATGCTTTTCGGTCATACTACTGACTCGGGGTCAAATGATGCATTAACATCCTTTTCGGTCATACTACTGACTCGTCAAATGATGCATTAACACGTTTTTCGGGCATACTACTGCCTCGGGTCAAATGATCCTGTTATTTTAAATCCGGTTCAATAATCCTGTTATGTTGAAATGTGGAAGAGTAAGCAACGACTCCCTGACGAGATGTATTTCGTAGGTTAGGTTAGGTTAGGTCTCTTACATATAAAAACCCATTCACTAAGAGCATTGGCTTTCCTTTCTCACTAGAAACAAACTCTGCCATTTTTCGATTATTATTTATTATAATTGTGGGTATAGTTAACCTGGAAAAAGAAAGTAAATTTAAATTAGTACACTTAATTTTAAATAATATTTTGGGAAAAACTGAGTAAATGGAAATATTATTTGGATTCCTTTATTTGAACAAAACTCTCGCTCTCTTTCTATATATATATATATATATATATATATATATATATATATACACAAACTCAGAATGGTCCCCTGAGAAACTTATATGTTAAACACAGACCGTGCATGGAACAAGGAACTCTTCTGGGAAAATTAAATCCGCTATAGTCCGAATAAGTAATGGTAAATGACAAATACCATAGTTTTTCTTTCTTAAACGGACGTGTTACGTGCCTTGAAAAGTGGACGCTCAATGTCCCGGTTGAGGTTTAAGTTTTGGTTTTTTTTGCTAAAAATACAATAGTTACCCCTTTTTTCTTTTTCTTTGATTTATTCAATCCGACGTGAATGCAACGAGTCTTTTACTTATATAGAGGTTCTGAATGTAGGGACTAGGCTTGCTTTAAACCCTAGGTCCATGTCCCAAAGCTGGATCCTGTCTGCTTTGCAGATAGCTGGTGAGGGAAGCTATATTTATGGGATCTCTTTGCGAGAGACCCGTTGCCCTGCCCACGTTGGGCTAGCATCATGAAAAAGAAAAACTATGGTATTTGTCATTTACCATTACTTATTCGGACTATAGTGGATTTAATTTTCCCAGAAGAGTTCCTTGTTCCATGCACGGTCTGTGTTTAACATATAAGTTTCTCAGGGGACCATTCTGAGTTTGTGTATATTAAACGGACGTGTTACGTGCCTTGAAAAGTGGACGCTCAATGTCCCGGTTGAGGTTTAAGTTTTGGTTTTTTTGGCTAAAAATACAATAGTTACCCCTTTTTTCTTTTTCTTTGATTTGTTCAATCCGACGTGAATGCAACGAGTCTTTTACTTATATAGAGTTTCTGAATGTATGGACTAGGCTTGCTTTAAACCCTAGGTCCATGTCCCAAAGCTGGATCCTGTCTGCTTTGCAGATAGCTGGTGAGGGAAGCTATATTTATGGGATCTCTTTGCGAGAGACCCGTTGCCCACGTTGGGCTAGCATCATGAAAAAGAAAAACTATGGTATTTGTCATTTAGCATTACTTATTCGGACTATAGTGGATTTAATTTTCCCAGAAGAGTTCCTTGTTCCATGCACGGTCTGTGTTTAACATATATATATATATATATATATATTATATATATATATAATTATTAGTACATTCAGGTATGCCTACCTTATTTCTTTCGCTGATTGCTATTTAATATAATTGTGTGTATTTCTAAGAGTCGGAGTGAGGTGAGGTTTTGATCGATTTGACTGGTAGAAAGGTAAATTATGGTCAATCGAGTTGGGCAGATGATTCTCGGAATTCCTTTCCTCTAGCGGATTGTGTTTTGGTTAATTTCAACTTTTAAATTAATTTTCGCAAATTCTCGTATTTTTTCAATTTTTTTCGCATGGAATGAGGCTCGTGTGTTTCATAAATTTTCATCTCGTATGGAGTGAAAGGATACTTATCAGGGATTGGGGGGAACCCCATTGACCACGACGAAACCCTATTTATGAGATAAGATGAAATAGTGATTTGAGAATAATCTTTGTGCAGTTTAAGTAAATACATTTATTCAAGTAGAGGTTGCAACCTCTCCTTCCTTCATGCGAATACTGTAATGTTCTACATAATGATACAACTTAGATATTATATATATATATATATATATATATATATATATACGGGTTTGGGGAATGACGATCGTCTGTTTTGAATTGTTTCATAAATTTTCATTTCCGTTCGTTTTTCCCCACTGATATTCAAATGTTTATAATGAAAATTGAGTATGTAAAATTATTTATTTGATAAACAGAATTTAATTGGATTCATCCCAACGTCAGACCATTACTTTGGTCTTATATAATTATTTTAGGAGAATTTAATAAACATAATATTAAAGTACATTTCTTTCTTATTAAAATGTTCAGGGTCACGCGGCCTGTTTTGCTTTTTTTTTGTTTCACTACAGATTTGTTTGTGGGTACTTCTTTTATTTATTTCTTGTAGCACTTGTGTTACCTTATTTCTATACAATAATGTCTTGAAGTGAGTGATACTGACATCGTGTGTAATGATTCATTGAGGCAGTGAAACTCATTTTCTTTTCAGATATGCAAGTTACCCATAAAATTTGAAGCTAAAGTAAGTAAAGAAAACTAATTTTGATGAGAGACTTGTCTTGCTAAGAAGCCTCCAAGACTAAACTTCTCTCTACTTTTTTTTTTTCCAACGTCAGACCATTACTTTGGTCTTATATAATTATTTTAGGAGAATTTAATAAACATAATATTAAAGTACATTTCTTTCTCATTAAAATGATGCATAATAATATATATCTAGCAAGAACAATCCGATCATTGCAAAAAAACTGGAAAGATATGCAATTCCAGGTTTAATAATAATAAAGATTGAGTGTGTAAAAATTATTTATTTAATAAACAGAATTTAATTGGATTAACTACCGTCATATAAATATATATTGTGGTACACTATTTAAATGGATGATTAATATATGGTTTTTGCTATCTGTGACACACGGTGCTATCTGGCAACTGAATACATTGCGCTATCTGGCAACTCAGTCAGAATAGAGGTTTATAAAAGACCGAGAGACGACTGACGGAGTCATTCCAGCTCGGCTCCCAGCCGAGCAAGGACCTCTGGTCCTTCTCTTTCTGGCCCTTTGGGAAAACCCCTTAGAGGCCTCTTAGGTTAGGTAAACGAAAATAACTTGGGGGAGAACTCCGCCTCCAAGTTGCATGCCTTGCAATCAAAGGCCACTACTCTCTCTCTCCTTCAGGTCTCTCTCTCTCTTCTTCAGGTGTACCCCTCCCCCCCTTGGCTCAGCCAACTGGCTGATTCAACTAACTGGCTGATTAGGAGCCTATAAAACAACGCCTACTCGGCTGAAGTCTTAATATGCACTTGGCTCCTGCCAGGTGAACACCTCTCCTCCTTTCTCTCCTTTCTGGCCCTTTGGGGGGAATAGCTTGGGGGAGAACTCCGCCCCCAAGTTGCATGCCCCTTGCAACCCCGGTTGGCAACAAAGGCCAGTACTCTTTTTTTTCTTTTTTTCTTTTTTTCTTTTTTTGCAACACCCCCACCTCCTTTGCAACATTACATAATAACTTGCAACATTACATAATAACTTGCAACATTCTTGCACTCTCCCCTTTTGCGGCTATACTACTGGTTGGAAAGTAATAATAATAATAATGAAGATGTTAACAATATGAGTTATGTCGATTTGATTTTAATATCGCATCTTGTTACTTCTTCCAATTCCGTGAATATATTTATATGTATCATTTATGAAGGATGATTTTAGAATAAAACAATGGTATTCATTTTGGTACAAATAATAAATCCAACTTTTCGTCCATTTACCAATCATTTCAACATTGAAAATAAATAAATAAATAAATAAATAACTAAAATAGGATAAAAGAGTATTTTATGTTGTTGCAGTAAAACCGGTTCACATATTTAAAACTAACAGATACTTCTTGAATTTTAATTTAAGATTTCACTAGGATTAGATAAAGATGTTATTTAATAACTCTGTACTGCTTTGTTTCATCATTATATTTGAATTTAAAATAAATTTATCATTTCCTTAGAAGCATTCCGAGTAAACTGACGAATCGTTGACCTATTAGTATACTACTAGTACACTATTAGTATCGGTATACCAAAAGCCATAACATGGTTTTACTTTTAACATTATCCTTCATAAGTTTTCTACAATATATACGCGTATATTCACCAAATTGGAAACGGTAACGATAATAATAACATCAACATCCAGAACACGTTTCCCCTCCTTGTGGGGGTCTGCGTGTTTCCAGGGTCACTTGAGTCTTAGCAGTGACAGGGTAAGGAGTCAGCTCAACCCAACCCATTGCCAGCAGCTGGGAGCCAACTCAGAACCTCACCGCCCACAGTCCGACACCGTAACCGCTGAGCTAGTGAAAGCTCTAATAATAATAATAATAATGAGCCTTGGAGGGACAATGTATTCGTCTCACAGTCATAAAAAGACAAAGGTTGTCTAACCAATAGGATAAAGGTAATTTCCTATCCAGTTAACCAATTATAAGTTTTTGTTGAATTTTGAAATTTTCTGTAGTTTTCCATATATTTTATTTATTTGACGAACTTTTTTCCCCGAGTGTACGTACGTAAATTGTTTTCAGTACTCGAATGAAAGAAAACGGCATAATTACAGATTATTTGTAACTCTTCGAAACATTTTTCAGTTCACTCGTACAGCATATGAATTAATAATAATATAAAAGTAAATTAAGAAACTGCCGTTATGCCACAACGTTTCGATTCGTGTGTAAACGTCATCAAGGGCGAAGAAAACGAAGATTTATTAGGCGGATTATTTAATTATGGATAACAGTTTTGTTTTAATTTATTATATATTTATTAGTTTATCCGTTAGGGACGTATTTATTAAAAAAATCCATTTGTACGTCGGAAACAATGTTTGTCACTTCTTTCAGAAAGTTATTAAATTCGCAACAGATGCATTTTAAACAAACGTCACATAACTAAAACGTGTTTCAAACAAAACCTCGCATGTACCTTGTTTAAAAATAAAACCCTCATAACTTCAACCCTGTTTAGATAAAAGCAATTCAACGCGACTCAAACTTGCTTCGAAGAAAACCTTACACGACTCAAACGTGTTACTATCGAATGAGCGCGTTTGTTAAGCACTCCCCCCGACAAAGAAATATGGTAACATACCTTCGTGCGTCGACTCTCAACTCTCGTCTTACTCTTTATTTATTGACTCGTGATCTAAATGAGATGAAATAAAATTCATACGATGAAAAAATCTTTTGAACTAAATTTGATCTAAATTTCTATGATTATAAACGATGATTATAAACGATCACTATAAACGCTAAATAAGCCTATTTAGTGTATGATTATAGTCCACAGGCATCAGTTTGAATTTAACAAAAAAAATTAAATTATATGAAGTAATTATATAGTTTTTCATTGCGGATTTTGTTTTAGATGAAGTTCTGGCGTTAATTAATCATAGTTTTCATTAAAAATAGTTAAACATCGTGCCATTGAAATTTATACCATTTAGAGACTCGTACCTTAATGTCTAGACAGCCGTTGTGCCATTTATCACATTTTAATAGTTTTTACAGCGACGATGTACACTTAAGATAAAAAAAGTTATGAGCCCATAAATATCAAACATCTTGGAATGAAAATAAGCATACTCATACGTACATACTGTGTATATATATATATATATATATATATATATATTAGGGGTGGTCGAAGTTGGTACCACAAAGCGAATAAACATCCAGTAGTTGTCGTTTCATCTATGAAATGTGAAAATCACAAAGAAATGCATTTTCATAAAAGATCAGAATGCGAATTCAGCTTTTAAGTTTTTAATTTTTTCTGTTGTCACTTCATGCGTAAAATCCTGTATGCGGCATACGCGCAACCAAAACAAAGCAAACCCAAAAATATTAACTTGTTTCTATAAGCATAAATATCAACGTTTTGCTGGTATTTTTATATAATTATTAATTATGCATCTTTATTAAAAAATAATGGTAAAATATTATATTTCCTGTGACCGTTCACGCTTATTTCTTACATATTGCTATTCGCATTAACACTTTTCATTATGTTTCAGATTTTCCGGTGTAAATAATGCCGAAAGCGAAAACAAGACACCTGACCCGAAAGAAAAGTGAAGAAAAGTACGGAGGTGGTCCTTATGAATTATTAATGACCGAACCAAGCACTTACAGGCAGCTGATTCAATACTATTATGACCTTAATCATGCTAACCCTGGCGCAGATTCTTGGGCCTTAGTGCAGCAAGTTAGCAAGGATTTAAAATCCATTTGGTCTTCAGTGAATCCAAGGCTGCCTTTGATTAATGACAAATCCATTGACAGAAAGGTTAAAGACCTACTCACTCTTGTGAAAGACATTAATCGCAAGCATGCTAAGGCAAGCGTCAAGCCAAATCTGGATGCTAACTTGGACAAACTTTTTGATATTTCTGCCTGTTCCTGTTCTTTGGATATTTTGCCTTGCAGTGATTCAAGAGTATACTGTAAGAAGGACAAGTGTACACAAGAACACATCATCTGTGTTTGCCCTCGAAATGCAAAGGTGCCACTTGGAGAAAGAGCATACCTTCGTGATCAGCGATCCAAAACAGGTCCTAAGGGTGCATACCAGCCGTCTTCAGTGGACACAGCTGCTGCCAAAAGAGACAGGAAGGCCAAACAAGGACAGCAACATGTACTACCTCAGGAGGAAGTTGAGCTAGTAGGATCTTTCATACAGCCTACAGAGTTGCCTGGACTTACAAGCAGTTCATCTGGTGGAGAGGTGAGTTTCCTTTTATTTATATTAATTATATATAATTATAAATAAATAAATAAATAAATAAAATAAATAAATAAAAATAAATAAATTAAATAAATAAATAAATAAATAAACAAACAGAAAACGCATTAATATTTTCCATTTATTTTCAGGAAGGAGAAGATAAATGGCAGCCTAGGAAGAGGCCTTCAGGAGACTACAGCCGTTTAAAGTTCCCCAGATATGCGCAGCTCTTGGGAATGCATTGCTCCATGACATCAAACACCTACTGAGACCTGAAGTTGACATCAATCACATCATGATTGACAAGTGCAAATTAGACAGGGCCAAAGCCCGAATTAGGGTAGTTAGTGAGGGTGTGGATTCATAGGGTGGATCGATTTTACATTTTTTTCGATTTCCATATTCTAATAGAGACAAAAACTTGCGCATGCATGAGAAAATAGCATCTGCAAAATCTTAGCTTAATAGGTAATCATCTTCTGCCCTCGGCAGAGCGATGAAAATCATATTTTAGTAGTCAAAAATGTATTTTAAACCCTAGCCTAGAGTCATAAAATTTTGCGTGTGTGTTATTTCATGCCTAAGCAACGATATAAATGCTATGGGAAATATATAAATGCATTATTTAAGACAAAGAGACGATCTGAAAATATGTATAATATACATATTTTTCAGATCGGCTCTTTGTCTTAAATAATGCATTTATATATTTCCCATAGCATTTATATCGTTGCTTAGGCATGAAATAACACACACGCAAAATTTTATGACTCTAGGCTAGGGTTTAAAATACGTTTTTGACTACTAAAATATGATTTTCATCGCTCTGCCGGGGGCAGAAGATGATTACCTATTAAGCTAAGATTTTGCAGAGGCTATTTTCTCATGCATGCGCAAGTTTTTGTCTCTATTAGAATATGGAAATCGAAACAATGTAAAATCGATCCACCCTAGTGTGGAATCAGAAAAAAAGACACAGCTCATTTGTGTTGGTGTGGATGGGAAGGTTGACGAGAATACCATGACTTACAAAGAAACAGAGACACCTGAAGGGGAAACTGTTCTCAGAAAGTGTGATGACGCAGAACATCACCTCACCTTTACCTATGAAGATGGAAAATCTCCTGGCGCCTACTTGACCCACAGAACAATTCCTGTTATAGGCGCCACTGGTGAGGTCCTTGCTCAGGAGACATTCAGTGTTCTTGAAGAATATAATACAGTGGTGTAGTGCTGTGGGAACGCGTGGGAACGGTGTTCCCTTACTTTTTTTGGTAGACGGAACGGCGTTCCCTCACTGTTTCAAATAAATCCGAACTTACAAATCTCTAACGTCATGAAATTTTAATTCCCACCCCTAGAAGAAATATGAGAAAGAATCATTAACTGCTTCATTTCTTTTAGCTTCGACTGAGGGAATGCTAGCCTATAAAGATCTGGTGAAACAGTCACCACGGCGTACCAGTTGTTAACTTTTTTTTAGTTAATCATTCCAGTTGTTAGCTATTTTTATTTATCGTACTGGATGTCGTATATCTAATGACACTGGAAATACTGCATCTTCAACCTTGGAATATATCCTAATATCCAGTGCATATGACCTCAAAATATCCCTGAAATTGGGCAGATTTCAAAAGATTTCCCGGGGGTGCCCCCGGACCCCCAGCTGTATGGGCTCGCCGCGCTCGCCATTGTCCCCCCCCGCATCTGAGTAACACTTTCAAAATGCGTTCCCTCACTTCTTTATTTAGCACTACACCACTGATATAATAGCATTGAAAGTATCCGAGCCATTCTTCTTGATAATACCGCAACCAACACTGGCTGGAAGAGTGGTTTAGTGGTAAAACTTGAAGAAACTCTGGGGAGGAAACTGCACACTATTGGTTGCGCACTGCATCAGAATGAACTCCCACTAAAAGCTCTTTTCAAAAAAATGGATGGAGTGACAACTGGCCCAAGAAGTTTCAGCGGGCCCCTTTGGGCAAAGGTGCGCAGAAGATATCCAGGATGAACCTCAGGTACAGTTTGAAGCTGTGGAAACTCCAATCATTGAAGGGTACATTCCAGAGGAAGTACTGAAAGACCTCAGTCATGATAAAAGGCTTCTGTATGAGTATTGCAGAGGGATCGGTTCAGGAAGAGTAGATGACAGCTGGGCTGCTTGGAAGATTGGTCCACTTAACCATGCAAGATGGTTAACTCTTGCCATACGACTTCTTTGTTTGTACACAAGAGACAACAGACCAAACCTGAATTTGAAAATGTTGGTCCATTATATTGTTCGAGTTTATGCTCCTGCATGGTTTGAGATAAAGGCATCCTCTAAGCTGCATGATTCTCCTCGCATCCTCTTCTCTGCTATCAGCCGACTGAGGCTGATTCCATTTGATGATGTGAAACGCATTGTAAAGCAGAACATCCAGGGTAATGTTTTCTGCCTCCGACCTGAGAACATCCTCTATGCCATGGTGAAAGATGATGAAGACAGACTCAGGAATCTTGGGCTTCAGACTTTACTCACTCTCAGACACAGGTAAATTTTGCGCTTCTTGTAATTTTTTTTTTTTTTTGCCAAAGCTGAGTTATTCTCCAAAAAATATGGAAAAAATATTATAATTGTCACTTTAAGTGGGTAATTTGTTTGTATTATTGAAACGGCAATATTTGAGTACTATTTTTCATTTATATTTATATTTTTATTTATATTTATATTTTCATTTATATTTTCATTTTCATTTTTCATTTATAGAATGGAGAGCAACCAGGAAGCAGGGAAGAAAATTCCCCAGGTGAATTGGAATGCAAATCACTGGCATGAGCTCATCGACCTCACTGACCCTGATGTCATGGAACCACCTACCACACAGAACCTATCTGATGAAGAAATCCAGTCATTCATGAACACTAACACTAAGACAGACATTCCAGACTTGCCTTCTCACTCTCAGGGTGTTGAGAGGAGTGTGAAGTTAGTGACAGAGGCTTCCCATACCGTGTACGGGTTCGAAACTCGTCACAGATGTATCTTTACTAAAGTACTGAGCAGGAAGATGCGTCCTGCATTTATGTCAAAAGGACATTATTCTCAGTCTTATGATGATTTATATGAATAGTTTTTCTTTTTACATGAGAACATGTGATTTTTTTTATATTTATCACCTTTTGAAAGTATTTTTTCAAGTTTTGTAGCCAAAATATGTGAATAAATTAGCAAAAATGCGTTTTTTCAACGAAATATCATTTTACACTTAAAACACATGATATACATTAGGCATTGTCTCCTCTTGGGATAGAAAATGATATCGATTTGTTACATCTATAATTAGTTAATATTATGTCTTCAAAAATGACGAGTTTACCTATCGCGTATGACGAAAATTGGGTCAAAAACCATAACAAACTTTAATTGCAAATCCGCAAGCAGGCCCTTATCCGTTTGCTCTAAAAAAATTTTTGGGTTCATTTCTCAACCAAACCTAACTACTGGGCACTTATTCACCTTGCGATTTCAAAACATGTGGAAAATCGACCCGCCCTAATATATATATATATATATATATATATATATATATATATATATATATATATATATATATATATATATATGAAAAATTATTTCACGAAAGTGACACGTGAAAAGTATTTATGATGAATAAAACCACGAAGGAAAAAAGAAACACAAAGGGGTGCTCAAGCGCTTTCGTCTAATGACATCCTCAGGAACACTGGAGTGAAAGGACAGATCAAGGCAATATATAGGTTACAAAAATAAACATACATACATACATATTCACATATATATACATATATATATATATATATATATATATATATACATATATACATATATATAGTAAGCATAGAAAAAAAATTGTGGGAGGAGCCAACATTTATATGGTCACAGAAAAATAAAGAAATAAAAATAAATATAAATATAAATTGAGAAAAAATTAATTACAAAATAGTGCCTTAGTGATATATATGTCACAGCCTAAATAATCATAAAGAAATAAACCGGCAAATAAAAAAAAAACCATAAATATACATACATACATATATATATATATATATACATATATACATATATATATATATATATATAAAGACACTTTTAGCACTTTGGCCGACCTTCAATATAAATTCAAATGGCTTTTTTATGGAACAGGTCACAAAAGAATAAAGAAATAAAAATAAATATAAATATTGTAAGTGGAGTCTACCAATTCAAGCTCAAGAGGGAAGTTTTACAATCGATTTAATAGATGCTGCCAAATTGATATATATGTCACTAAAAAATAAAGAAATAAACCAAAAAAAAAAAAAAAAAAAAAAAAATTAATTATTAAAAAAAATAAAAAATAATAATAATAAATTGAAAGATAAATTTTAAGAGAGGCACACCAATTTATAAGGGAAAAATTACCACATATGCATATTATAGTCACAAACGAATAAAAAAGTACAAGTAAATATAAATTGGAAAACAAAATGATGCCTAGATGATATATAAAGAACAATAAAATATATATACAACATATATACGGTATATATACGAAATATAAACGCAATATATA
>JAJOZX010000075.1:1205000-1472500 GCA_023014485.1 Bathynomus jamesi
AATTGTTTTGCTAATAACTTTAAAACTGTGTGAGATAGAAGAAAACTGGTAGCGTTTTTGAATTCAGCGCAGCGAACTGCTTCAGAATCACAACTCAAAAATAAAGAAATCGATTTTCATCAGACCGGTGTAATGAAAATGAAAATGAAAAGGTTTATTGGCAGACTATAGTCCATATGACAAATATTATTAATACAATGACAGTTCATATACTAAGGATAGAAATATATACAATTGATTAGAAATAATACTGTAATGTCGAAGTTAAGTGGAGCTACAGACAGACGTTTTCGTACCAAGAAGTCCATAGCTTAGAGCAGAGCTTTCCAAACTGGTGTGTCGCGACACATTAGTGTTTTTGTATTTTGAAAATTTTGATTTTTCTATCAACAAAATCGGCTACAAGATAAACCACCTACTGAAAAATTATCTGATATTTGATATTTGATAACAAAAATTAATTAATGTGTCGTGAAAATTGTTAAGCTTAAATAGTTTGTCGCCAACGTTAAAAGTTTGGAAAGCTCTGGCTTAGAGGATAAATGGCAGGACTCGTGGATAGCTTGGATGATCGGGTTGGTTGATTTTTTAATTCTTTGCATTAGACTGTGTTGAGCACGTCTTGCTACCTCCGGGAAGCTCGGGACATTGCGGGTAGCAAACATTTGCGAAGCTGAACATCTCGGGGGTAATTTATGTAAGAGTCTAAAAGACCTGTTGTAGAGCAAATTTAGAGTTCTGCCAGAACCTTTTTTATAATTCACCCACAGTTGCTGTCCGTATATATTACTGCAGAAAGCACGAAAGAGAGTGTCTTTAGCTTCACTTGTACAGAATCGAAAGTTCCTTATGGTCATATTCGCTTTAGCACACAGGCTTCGAGATTGTTTTCTTATATCCGAGTCATCACTCAAGGACCTGGTAATAGTTTGACCCAAATACTTAAACTCTTGTACTTCCTCAATTACTTCACCATTCATTTTAAACCTTATATCAGCTGGCTGATTAGAGCTTTTAGGATGAAATTGCAGAACATTAGTTTTTGTAACATTAAAAAGAATATCATGTTTCTGCGAATACACTTCGCAGACTTTTCGTAGCCGATCCAGACCTTTAACAGAGGGACTTATTAACACCATATCATCGGCATAAACTAAGTTATTTATCCGTGTTATCTATACAACATCCCACTGTTGCCTCATTAAGTAAAGCAATTAATCCGTCGATATACACATTAAACAGCATAGGGGAGAGCAAGGAGCCTTGTCTCACCCCGCAAGAGGAGTCAAAACACTCGGATAATACATTGCCTCACCTAACAGTGAAAGATTGGTGGGAATACCAAAATTTCAATAAATTTAATATGTACATGGGAACCTTCCTGTCTTCTAGTTTTGCAAATAAAATATCGTGGTTCACCCTATCATATGCTTTACTTATATCTAGGAAACAGCTATAAATAGTTGAATTACTGTCAATGTATTTAGATATTGTTTCTTTAAATACATAGATACACAGGTCAGTTGAGTGGGACCTTTTAAAACCAAACTGATTAGGGGATGTCTATAGGAAATCATTTATTTAATCGGCGTAACAAGAGTTTTTCTAGTAGTTTCGAGAAGCAGGAAGCGACAGCAATAGGCCTGTAATTATTGCTGGACAGAATGTCTCCCTACTTGTTTTTGACCAGGGGCAAGATATATACCCTCATGAACTCTGCAGGGATATAGCTATGAGCCAGCATGGCTGATAGGAGCAATGATATATGCAGACATACTACGTCATTTGCATATTTTAAGTGCTCATTCGATAAGTCATCTACCCCTGACGCAGAACCAGTCTTTAACTCTTTAATTATCCTCTTTACTTCAGAAAATGATATCAAAGTGTTTTCCCTTGTCCCTCCCACAATCGTTTCGCTGCAATCTGTCTTAAGATTATCCCTACTCACACTGTTAAGAATGTCAGAATAGTGGTTTTTCCACAGCTTTGCAATTTCATCCTCCCCCTACACCCCATCGATTGTCGGAGGGAGGACATTTTTGACACCCGTTTGATTCTTAACAAATCAATAATGATTGAAGTTACAGTAATTAGTGGTACAGGTATAATGGGGCTACTTTCAAGAAAGGTAGTAAGCTTTATATCAGTAGTCAACGCATTTTTTTAGAGTTCTGAAAATTACCATTGAGCGCCACCTATGTGTCCAGATGAAAATAAACTTATTTCAGGTTCTCGGCATACTTTTCAGTCAGGAAAATCTTGTTTAACAAATAATTTAGCATTTTTGAAATATGTCAGGTTGACAGAGGGGTAGGATAGTCGTCTTATCCTGCTGGATTGCTGAATATTAACTAAATTATATTTAAAATAAGAAAATTGATACAACCATTTATTTAAAAAATTTAATTAGAAAAACAGAATAAGTATCCATAAGTATTTATAAAAACTTTCGCCCATTGTGGTGAATGAAAACAGATGATGCTGGAGTTGAAAGAAGTTTGGAGGCAAGATCTCTCAGAAGAGGGAATTTATCTTCTTCTCTCCAGTACTTCAGAGGACAAAGTTGCCACCCTAATGAAGGAAGTTTAATGTAACGATCAACCTCTTCTGCAGCTTTAACCAAGGACACTGTATCAGGCCTTTTTCCTTTACCTCGGTCTCCTAAAAGGAAAATTAGAAATGGAATAAAATTTAAAGTGTTATATACCAGAGTTTCATAGGTACCTAGATCTCAGACAAGCTTCTGGTTATATCATAATCATTGTTTGCCTGGCTGTTCCTGGCTTCTGTAAACTGACTAGTTCATGTCATATATTGGCTATTTATGTAATAGTTTGTACTATAGTAAAAGCTAACATTTATACTACCTGTCATGCTAGTTCCTGGTACTCCTGAGAGAGATTCGTGTGCAATTTCTAGGAAGCAAGCACTAAAGAGATCTTCATCCTCTCTTGGTTTCTTGGACCTTGGTGATGAGCCAGTTGAACTCTCCCTACTGTTACTGCTGCTTACTGTAATCTCTTTCAATAGTTCAAGTTGCTCTCTTTGATTGTTTACTACTTCTTCTAGAAGCCATACTCTTCCTTGTTCCCTCTGATCAACAGAAAGAAATTGCATCTCGAAACGAGGGTCAACCGCTGTTGCTAAAACATACATACGATTCTTCTTGATCTTGAGCCCATTCTGGGAAAAGAAGCGTGTTCGGAGTGATGTTAGAAGTTTTTGCTTTGTTGTTTGTACTCCTTGGTCTCCCTTACCAACTTTAGATAAAAATCTTTTCAATGTGCAAATATTTGGAATTACCACAGATAGAGTGCAAAATTCTGAGTTCATTTCTTGTGTGAGCCTAAAGAAAGGCTGTAAGAGTTCTAGTAGGCGTCCTATTATTTGCCACTGATAAGATGAAATGTTAGAGAGTTCATTGTGGTCAGCTAAATACAGTTGAATAGTTCTCTTTAATTTCAGTAACCGATCTAACATGAGGTAGGCACTATTCCAACGTGTTGCAACATCTGGACAAGGAGGAGTGGTGGTGTCCCTTGTCCCTTCTGAATTGTCTTGAATTCAGTGCATGCCAAAGCTGAATGATTAAAGTGGGAAGCTAATCTGCGACTTTTTGTAAGAATGTCTTTTATGCTCCTTTGAGACAAAACTGCATCATTAACCACTAGTTGTAGGAGGTGAATTGTACCAGTGCACAGATTTAATTTCTCTCAAATCACTTCCTAGTGACATATTATATTTGATCCACCATCTCACAATAAGATATATCTCCGAGTTTCACTCAAATTCCAACTCTCCCACATGCTCTGTAACTTTTCAGCAACATTTACTCCTTTATGTGACCCAGGAAAATGAGAGGCATGTAGAACTGCATCTCTATGTAGGAATTCTTCCTTTATCCAATGCCCAGAAAGAGAAATAAATGTCTCATGAGATGAGGGACATGTCCATATATCAGAAGTGAAACTAACAGACTTAGCCTTTGCAAGTTCAGCAGTAACAGTCTCCCTCAGGTTATTATAGTTTTGGGATGATATTTTCAGAGAAAAAGCGACGACTATGAATGAAATACCAAGGCTGTAGATGGGCCATTAGCCCAATCAATCCATCATCTTCTGCCATGGTAAATGGCTGATTGTCCAATGCCATCATTAGTCCGATCTTGTGAATTTCTTCAGCCCATGGGTCATTTATGTCCCATAGTCCGGTTGCACGGGGTGGGAACCCTGCATTGTTTGTTATAAAGCAAATCTTGACATATTTTGAAAGCTTATACCACCCCACTCAAGAATCCATCGGGTGTACACCTGACTCCCGCTTGGCTTTTTCAATATGGCAGCCATTTTCCAAGATGGCCGGCAAAACTGAAAAATCCCATATCCTGGTCAATACTTGATGGATTTTGATGATCTTGGTGTCATTTCTAAGGGTTTTTTTTGGATGATGAGTCGATCTGGAGGGGTTGCATATACTTTGGGAGTCGTTTTGACCCACATTCGTCAATACTCAAGGTCATTGGAGGTCAAACGCCCCCCGAAATAAGGAATATCCCATATCCCTGGCAGTGGTGGAGATATTTGGGTGATCTTACTATCGTTTTTATGGTTTCGGGCGGGACTGAGTAGTTCTATAGGCACATGATAACAGTAGGATATCATTTTGCAACTCCATGGGTCAAGTCAAGGTCATTTGAGGTTAAAGTTTGGCCTTGAAATATGATAATGCCACAGTTGACATCACTGTATTTGCTTTATTTCAGTGACAATTTCTACAATCTAGCTAACTGCTGAGCACTTAACATCTTTTCTGCAGATAAAACCAGATCATAATGCTTAAATGACATAACCCACATTATATGGATATGGATATTCGGATATAAACCACAATTTATGCTGAAGTGCAGGGCACATGCATTCTATGGAAGGTTGCAAAGCTACAAGATTTGACCTCGTAAGCAAAACAAAGCTCACATCTAGCTGGGGGATTGGCATTGACAACTTTGATGCAATTATTCACATTAGGTAACCATTTATCGGGGGCAAATATCGAAAGACATGGTTGTGTCAGGATCGTCAGGATCGTCAGGATCATCAGTCTGCTCTTCGTTTGCGTTTTGGGTCAATGGATTGTTGCAATCCAAGCCTCTGCCACATGCACAGAACATTGTGCAAGGGATTCCGCGTCCCATGCAGCCGCAGTGACTCCCCCTGCATACTGATTGTGATTCACACCCACATCTGATTAGCTTCAGAACTTCATCTGGTGCTAAGCACACTCCTTCACCAACAGTTTTTGGGATGAGAACTCTGTTTGTTTCGTCTCTCTCCCACCCATAATGCACAGGATCAAGTGGTGGTGGGTCACACTTTAGTGCATCGAGCCAGTTCGCCGCAGTTAGTGGGTTCTGAGCACATTTTGATGGAAAGCTTCAGTTGTTGGTGGTAGAGAACATAGTTTGGGTGTAGCAGTTCCTGACTTCCCTGTCTTCTGAGCCCATACTCGCTGACGACACTCAGTATGAGATGAGGCTTTCTTATCCCCATAGCATGCAACAATGAAAGCTGTTGCCTCTTTCTCGATATGGTCAAAGCATGCATCAAGGGACCCCAGCTTGTCCAGCTTCCGACCCTTCTTGGCTGTGGCAATGGTAGTGGCTTTTCCGATGCCATGTATTACTGCAACTGTGTCACAACCAGTCAAAGTGTGTAGTTTGAAGATTTGTGGGATGATGTCTTTGTGCTGGGTTACAGTTGCTCGGATGTCCACTGATTTTCTGCCACGCACTGGAGATTCCATAATCATGGGACAGCCTAGTTTCTTAAATTCAAAGAAGTGAGTCAGCATGGCAAACACGTCTGTGTCATCACAAATGATGGAGATGTGGGCATCAGAATCTTTCTCAGCTTGTGCGATAGCGTGTTGTGTTATTATCACGTCAGCTTCTTCATGAGATGATGAGAGCTCCAATGCTGCTCGACTCCTGCCTCGCACAATGGAAGTCGGTATGGTCTGCCATCCTGCAAGCACTAGCTCATGGTCTTGGGTTACAGTTGCGAGATACTCACTGTCAGCAAGGATTTGAACGACAAGAAGTACGATAAGAAGTGAATTCTTCCTTGTTCTTTTTGCACTCACTCGCGATTTGCTTGCCCAGCTTCTTCACACACTCATCACTATCAACAGATTCCTCACAATCTTTTGCAATATTCAGGTATGAGGCAGCATAGTTTTTGAAAACTAACAACGTAGCGATACCATCCCCATGTAAGTCTACAATTTCGTTTTTGAAGTAATCTTTAACTTTTACAATGAGCGACCTACATGACAGCTTCTCACCACCTAACTCTTTGTAAAGCTTCTCTACTTCAATTGAATTCCATGGTTTTATTTTGTCCTTCGACAATTCTACTCACAAAGCAATGAAGGGGCGGTCTTCAGGTTCAACCCTTGACTTATTCTGGCAAGTTCTCTCAACCTCAACATGAAAGGTAGACATACAATCTTTATGGTATCGGGCTTCTTCAGCCAGTAAATCTCCATTCATGCCCAACAACCTACTGAGTACAACTTGTCCCTGCTCATCATTTTTCAGTTTACACTTTTCTATCAACACATCTTTGTAATTTGTTTTTTTATCACCAAGCTTATCGGCCATAAACCTAGATGCTGGAATGCGGTATTGCACCGGAACTTTGATGTCATATTTCTCGGGTAATACACACACACTGACTTTCAAACAAAAGAGACAGTGTTTTTTAGGGTCATATACTGGGCCTTCACTGAGAACAGCACTACGTAGTCTTTTTGGCTCCACTGTAGGGGTATCACATTCTCTCTTTTTCATGAATGCTGATAAATTCCGCTTGGACACATAAGTGGAAACACAGTTCTTGTGACAACAAAAGATTTTTGCTCCATCTTCCAAGAGAGGCTCTAGTCTCGCTCGAACATCTGTCTGGCTGCCCTCTGATGTCGCTGCTCTCTATGATTTTCTGAATCCTCCCACAATTTGAAAGACCTTTCTGACCTCCAGGACAGCTACGCAGGAAATCCTTGACGAAACATTCGTCTGCAGCTTTAGTAGAACCTGAAAAATAAGAATTTTGTTTACCCATTCTTCAGAGTACAAATCGCATTGAAGTAATTTATCCTCAGCAAATGAAAACTAAACAATGCTCACCTGGTATATTCTCCATATTCAGCAGTCAAAAAACAATTTTGGAATCAGCACAACCAAGACGTCATCAAACCACCAGGTGGGCAGCACCATCAGCAATAATCTCAACAACCTGAAAAAAATAAGAGGAATAATTAGACATATTGGAATTCACCTTACCATGGGGAAAATAATCCTTGATTTCATTTTAAACCCTATAGAACTACTAAGTCTTGCCCAAAACCATAAAAACGACAGTAAGATCACCAAAATATCTCCACCACTGCCTGGGATATGGGATATTCCTTATTTCGGGGGGCGTTTGACCTCCAATGACCTTGAGTATTGACGAATGTGGGTCAAAACAACTCCCAAAGAATCTGCAACCCCTCCAGATCGACTCATCATCCTAAAAATCCCTAGAAATGACAGCAAGATCATCAAAATCCATCAAGTATTGACCAGGATATGGGCTTTTTCAGTTTCGCCGGCCATCTTGGAAAATGGCGGCCATATTGAAAAAAACCAAGCGGGGGTCAGGTGTACACTCGATGGATTCTTGAATGGGGTGGTATAAGTTTTCAAACTATGTAAAAATTTGCTTTATAACAAACAAAACAGGGTTCCAGTAAAATCAGGGTCTGTGCTACCGGACTACCACACTTTCTTTGATGCAAAGCTTTCTTCTAGGGATAACTGTTTATTCATTTCAGCTATCTTTTTTTCCTTTGCTGAAGATGGCAAAGAAGTTGACGGTCCTGCTTCTGTAATTTCTTTGCCCTTTTTGCTAAGTTCTTTGGCTTCATTATATGGTTTGGGGTGAAATTTTCTGCCATGAGTGTGAAGTGGAGTTGTACTAAAAGACTTTTGCCTTTTTCCCTTAGTTCCCCTCCGTATTGACTTTTGACATAGTTTACATTGTGCCACAGTGTCAGAAGGATCTTCAATGTTAAATAGTTTCCATATAAAACTTGCCATTGTTATCAATAATAATTTGTAAAACAACCTAATTTAATAGTTTAATTTAAGAGCCAGCTTGGCTAACTTAAATAATACCCATAAGAATCAATGATATATATATACATGAAATAAATACAAAATACCATATTAGCTAACTATTTATGATCAATATTTATTAAATGTTGTTTCTGAATCAATATTTTTTATCCTTTGAAAGGCTATACCAAATGAGGCAATTTACTGCAAAATTTTGCATACAAGTTAAAAAACAATAGGCATTTGGTTAGGTAGGACTTGAGTTAGGTTTAGTAGGTTAGCCTAGGTACATGAGTTAAGTAAATTAGGTTAGATAGGTAGTTGTCTAGGTTCTGCTCAATAATTTGAGTATATTAGGGTTGGTATATTTGGCTTGGCATATTAGGCCTAATAGGTTTAGTATTTAACATTGCATGAAACAGGTACCAGATTTTAACTCAACACCTGAAATAACTGCAGAAAAATAACTATTATCAATATCAGAAACCAGCATTTTGTAAATAATGGCCCTATTTACAAAATATATGTAAAATTTATTAATATATGATTTAATGTCAAGAACTAATTCTTAATATTAATGCTAAGTAATATTTAATCATTTAAATTTGCATTACTAATCAGCCTACAGCCAACTTTAAACTGGAGTTATAAAACCAGAGTGACAGTCTCTCTTACTCTCAAAACTAGGCTCTAATAAACATTTAAGCTTAGCATTAAACAAAATGAGTGTAAAGTTCGCAACTATGATAAATTTTGTCAAACTTTTATCACTTCTAATTAGTGAAAGAAATTTAAAACAAATTCTTATCCATCACAATCCAAAACCGTAAGCTATCAGAGTAGGCCAAACTGCTCAGAGCTAAGCTAGGCCCAATCCAGTCAAATAGCTCAATAATAGTACTAGCTTTTTAGAATCTTTAAACAATTAATGTTATATACTCCTATATAGCCTATCTCCTGTTTATCTAACTCCCAAAAGTAAAACAAAAGATTTAGATAAAAATAAGCAATCAAAAACACAGAGGTTAACTAGACACAACCTCTCTCCAGAAAGGCTCACCTCCAACTATTATATTGTCTATTTTATAACAGTTATTTTGGAAAGATTTTAAAGAATGGGGATTCCATAGTCTTTGTCATTTCATTGTAATAAGCCTTGTATGACTTTATATTATTTTTAAGGAACACATTTTAATATTAAACTGAAACAATCATACATAAAAAATTCTGGCCTGGCAGACAGACTGTTGCTGTTAAATTAGTGGGCTGGCAGTGAACTGCGCCATTTGTAAATTACTGTATGTAGATATTAATAAATATATAAAAATATTATAGTCCATTGGTTTGCAGCTACGGCTACATTAATACTAACTAAAGTTATAGTAATAAAATTAATAATGAAAAAGTGGGAGTGGAATAAAATTTAATAAAAATAATAAAAATAGCTACTAAAAAATAAAAAGCAGTAAATAGTACAGGGTGTCCCAGAATTAACTATCTATTTCAATGAAATCGGACAAATTTTTTAAAAACACACTTTTATTTATGTTTATCATGTTTAATATGTGTTAAAAATGTATAAATTTCTAAATTTTTTTCATAATTTTATTTTCATAATTTTTTCATTATCTGGTCCAATGAAAGACCGTCTGAAGTCATAGAATGGCAAAGAGACTCTCCAAAAGTTAACGTGTGGCTTGGAATGACCGAATCCAAAATTTATGGCCCATTCTTCTTTGCGGAAGCAACTGTAACAGGTACCGTCTACCTTGATATGCTTCAGCAGTTTCTCGAACCACAGCTTCTTGATGATGGCATTCTTGATAATGTTGTGTTTCAACAAGATGGAGCACCATAAATTTTGGATTTGGTCATTCCAAGCCACACGTTAACTTTTGGAGAGTCTCTTTGCCATTCTATGACTTCAGACGGTCTTTCATTGGACCAGATAATGAAAAAATTATGAAAATAAAATTATGAAAAAAATTTAGAAATTTATACATTTTTAACACATATTAAACATGATAAACATAAATAAAAGTGTGTTTTTAAAAAATTTGTCCGATTTCATTGAAATAGATAGTTAATTCTGGGACACCCTGTAGTATAGTTGATGCAAATTTATATTATAGTTAAAAACCAGTTAGTTATATAAAATATTTAAATACTTAGACCTATGTATAGCATTTAAGAATTATCCGGTATCCGGCCGGATACTGAAATTCAATATCCGGTGCACCCCTAATATATATATATATATATATATATATATATATTAATGTATATGTCATAAATGAGCAATATTTCAAATGAATTATTTCACATTTAGCGTATGCATTCTCCATTTAAAACTATTTCTATACCTGGTGAATTATACTGAATTGGAATATGAAGTCTATGTAGGTATTTATCTCTCTCTGAATATATATATATGCGGTCATGAACACACTGTGTACTTGTTTAAAAATGAGAGCGTATAAAGCAGCATTAATAAATGATTGGTAGAAGCAAATCCAAGTGCATATTACAGAGTTTAACTTTATCACAGCTCGTAATGCTGTAGAGGTATCACAGAGAGCGTTTCCAGAGGGCCCCATTAGCGTTTCCCTTTGACAGGGGCGATCTATCGCTGTGTCAACACAATACATACGAATCAAAATGTATATTAACAGGCGAGCTTTCTGCGTAATAGCATGTTTTATGCAAATAGAAGGTAAATTGGACCATTGAGAGAAGCATGCGGGAATTTGTTTTCTTAATAAAACGTATTTACATGTGAGCTTAAAAGTGATTAACTCCTGTATATAAACATACATACATATATATATAAATAAATAAATATATATATATATATATATATGTACGAGTGTGTGTATATATATATATATATATATATATATATGTTTGTGTATATATATATATATATATATGTGTGTGTGTGTGTGGTGTGTGTGTGTGCACGCCTCATATAACATAGAGTAGGTGGTAAAAGACAGCTGACTCGCGTTTTTGTGAGATCTAACTGAAAAGAAAATGTTTATATAACTTTTATGTGCTGAAACTGAAACGTGTATGTTGGTTCTCGTTTGTGCAGTTTGTGCAGCAGTGATGAATGATAATGTAAGTACTGTCATGTATATGTCTTTTCAACGAAATGAATAATACGTTTGGACCACTTCTAAATAAGTCCTCAAAACAAGGAACTCGACCAAAGTAAAATGAGGGCCCGAAAATAATCAGATTGACAAGACCATAACATCGACACTCTAAAAATCTAATTTAACGTGACTTAATCTAACCTAGCGTAACCTAACCTAACTTGATCTAACCCATAATATACTTGTCGAAAGACTGTCAAGTTGATCAGATGTAATCCTGGAAAGGAGTACGTATAAAGCTCCTTTCTTCTACAACCATTCGCAGTCTGCATTTGCAAACCAGATGAGATGGTCTAGATGCGCAGTCCAAACTCCTGTAATTTTCGCCAAACATAAAGGTTGCTCGTTATTCCCGAATAATTCAATTTTGGTCTCATCTGTCCAGAGAACTTTCTTCCAGAATGTAAATCCATCATTTTGATGATCCTTGGCGTACTTTGAACGAACTTCTTTGTGCGCAGATGTTTTCTTCGTGCAACTCATCCATGAAGACCATTCTTTCTCAATGTACGACGTACAGAAGAAGGATAGACATCGATCATAGACAGTCTTAATGTTTGACAAATATCATCTGCAGTCACTCGTAGATTCGCAGCAGCCATTCTTTCAATCCGTCTAGCTGTACGTTCTGAAATCTTGCAAAGTCATCCATACCTTTTGTAGAGTTTTGATTTTCCCAAAGCCTTTCCGTTTCCTTATAACTGCAGCAACCATCGTAAATGGAATTCGAAGTTCTTCTCCTATCTTCCTATAACTCTTTCCTGACTCGTGTGCAGCAATAACAGATCTCTTAAGATCTGTAGACAGCTCTTTACCACGACAACCCATTGCTTACGAATGGCTTGTACAGTCATCCGTCTTCCATGAAGATTCACAGAGAAAGTTCTAAAATTCAGAATTGCCAACAGTCTCTAATCAATAAACAGCCAACTACTGATAAAAGTTTAAAAAATTTCAAACCTAAGGTAGACACACACACAGTATTAAATAATTTGGTAAATAAATGTACGAAGCCTTTTGCATTTTAACTTTTTTTTATTTTACTCAAAATCTTTGATGCTTTACATTATATGTTGGTGTTAAACTAAATTTTTTATTTGTTAAATCTTTCCAAACGAACGGTAAACTTTTCATCACTATATTATGCATGGTACAAAAGATAAGGTCGAATATAAATGAAACATTTCTATGTACGAATACTTATGAGCGCCATTGCATATATAAATAATATATATATATATACAGTATATATATATATATATATACAGAGTGTCTCAGAAGTCGCGCACCATAGGCTTTATTCAGATTAATAAGGTTTACAAGTCGAAAAGGTTTATAAGTATTGTTTAATTACAATATACATATTCGATATGGTAGCCTTCCTGAGCAATGCAGTGTTCAAGCTTTCTTTTCCATGACTCTTGAACATCTTTTAACACTGGTGGTGTGACGGACTCTCAAGCATGATAATTTGTTTGAGATGATCGATATCACAATTTTTACAGCGTAAACGATCGCTTTCACATGTTCCCAGTAGTAAAAATCCATATTGAACATACATTGTAATTAAACATCACTTATAAACCTTTTCAACTTATAAGCTTTGTAAATCTGAATAAAGCCTATGGTGCGTAACTTCTGAAATACCCTGTGTATATATATATATATATATATATATATATATATATATACTGGATATATATATAGTAACGAAATGGGACTTGCTTTCTGTACAACATGTAATTTTAAAAAATTCGTTATCTTGAGCAAAGGAAAAATTCTTATTTTAAAACCGATTGTAGGCGTTGTATCTCCATTTTGGCGCACATTTTATTTCTAACTTCGCTTATCTTCGACCGAAACCGACTTGAACTCGCTTCCTCGTCCCTTCCTGCATAAAACACTGTCTGTTTTATCGTCCAATACGAGGTCTTTATCTTCTCATCTCATTTATACACCTGTCATTGACGAAGACAGGTAGACTCGGCTCTTTAAAGACAAAAGGAAAATAGCAATGGAACCTAAATTATATATATATATATATATATATATATATATATATATATATAGAGAGAGAGAGAGAGAGAGAGAGAGAGAGAGAGAGACAAACGTTATAAGGCATACATTAGTATAAAATATATTGTAGAGATAATAGGTTAGTGATGTTTGTTTAAAAGATTGCGATCGCAGTTAATTTTATCGCTGAAACCCTATGAACAAATTATTTAGCAAATTTCCTTTCTACAAAACTAAATAAAAGCAACGGACGAACGGAACGTTTGTAATAAATAACGGATCAATTTCAGGCACTGTATAATGACAGGGAAAGGCCCACTCTCCTTTCCGTTCCAACTATGGCCTAATTAAATCCCAAGTCGAAATCCGTGATATATACGGTTTATTTCCCCCCCCCCTCTTACCCCTTTTCCCCTCTTCTCTCACCCTCAGTTTCTCCCCCGTCTCCTCCGATTACCCCTCACTATTTCCACCATCCTCTCACCCCTTCCCCGGCGGCGTGTGGCCCCGCACCCCGTCTGCGAGAGAACATATGCATATACTGAAATAGAGTTTCTGTGTTTGCATTTAATGAACGGTATAATAATTAAGTGATGAAGATGTAAATTAATTGAAAATAATTTAAACAAAAAGAACTCATAAATGGATTAATTAATTATTTAACGTTAAACACTTTATTTTAAGCAGGTTTCGTTCGCAAATAAATTTTAGTGACACTTTTTGAGAGATGTCAAAACGTGTCAAAATACCAGTTTTGTTTCCCACGAAAAAAAAAATATATATATATATATATATATTGCAGTCAAAGTGTGTAACCGGCCATTTCGCGTAATGGCTGAAACTTTTAGTCATTTCACGAAATGGCTGTTTCACTTGGTCATTTCGCGAAATGACTAAAATCTTCAGCCATTACGCGAAATGGCTGAAATTCCACCTTGGTCATTTCGTACAAGATCATTTGCCCAGTTAGGTCAACTGTATGCCCTTGACAACTGGCTAGGTTAAGCTGTGTTATTTTCGTTAGTTTTAACGAAAATAACACAACATAACCAATTGTCAAGGGCATACAGTTGACCTAACCGGGCCTTTAATGGCGGACATCGGAATAACATACCTGTGGATGTATATATGTTTTAGCAGATTTAGTTACTTAAATAAAGGTTTCCAATTTATTGTGATGTTTGTTACTTCTATGAATTCATGACAAAAGTCATTTTAGCCATTTAAACGAAATAACCAAGGTGGAATTTCAGCCATTTCGCGAAATGACTAAAAGTTTCAGCCATTACGCGAAATGGCTGGTTACACACTTTGACTGTAATATATATATATATATATATATATATATATATATATTATATATATTATATATACGCTTTGGTCACAGGTTTTGATGTAGGAGGAAAAGGAAGTAAGGTTATTGGCCTGATAAAGTGCGTGGTGGCCACGAAAATAAAAAGCCCCAGTTGGGTCAAGTCACCCTATAAGAATAGACTGCTCTGGAGGGATTAATGCACACACACACACACACATACACCCACACACACACACACACTCACACCCACACCCACACATTTTATATATATATATATATATATATATATATATATATATATATATATATATATAGGGTGAACCAAATGTAGGTGGACAGTAAATGATAACGTTTATTTTGAGAATACATATTTAATTTTTTTGTATACTATAATACAAAATAAAATTTAAATAAATTTAGTTATAATATTTAATATAATATAACACAAACACCATAGTTATAATGAACACCATAGTTATAATATAATATAACACAAACCGTATTCAACCTACTGTCCACCTACTTTTGGTTCACCGTGTATATTAGTAATGTAGCGGTTGTCATTTTTCATAGCTCTGCGGTTGCGGTTGCAGTTGCGGAGCTTACAAATAGAGCTCCGCGCAGCTCCGTGCGGTTGCGGTTGCGGTTATGTACCCTATAACATCATAATATTAACTAAGAATAAACAACACAATGAAATATCGCGTTTTAGCCACACAGTCTACAATATAATAACGAGGACCCAACGCGTTTTGCATCCCACCAACCACTTTCCCCAACCACCGCCCATTCGAAAGTGGCGTATATAATTATAATATATATATATATACACACTATTTAATCCTTATATTTAAATTGAATTGCTGGGAGACTGTATTTCAAAAATAAAAGTTTTTCAGCTTTGTTCCCCTTCACCCTATTCCTTTTTTCATCGTAGATGATCCCTGCTCCACTAAATAATTGTTCATTAGGAACACTCGAGGGAGGACATCCAAGGTATGTCCGAGCCAGTTTGCTCAAATTTTTGTATTTCTTTTGATTTGACCTCCACCAAGCCAAAGCATCATCTCGTCCAATCCTTTTCTCTTTGTGATATTTCTCGATCATTTTTTGCGAGTTTCTGCTTGACTCAGTTTCGGTCTCATTATCACTATTGGAAGCCAATAGAGCACTCATTGAGTCCATTATTGTTATTGATTTACTCGTAGAAGCTGATGCCTGGCCTAAATCAATCAGTGGTTTCTTTGCCGGTGGTTCACTGGCTCTCTCCGAGTCCGATGATGTTTTGGTCTTGTCCATTTCATCACAAAGCTATCCTAATTTTTCCTGAACACCTGCGACATGTGAAGCGGAAAAAATTTTACTTTGTACCTTGGATCCAAATAGGTAGCCAAAGAATACATGTCATTTGCTTCTATGCCATCAAATCTCCTTGCTAGCTCTGTGCGCATTATCTCCTTCATTGTTTTGATTCCACGATCAGCTTCAGAATCACCACTTCGAGATTGCAGCACATTTTTCAAGGAAACGACGAAGGGAATAACCTCAGATATGGAAGAGGTGGAACTACTCAATCTTTTTGTGATATCATCGAATGGTTCCAGCACAACCACAGTTTAACAAGAGAGTGAAGTCGACGTTAGTGAGTTGTTGCATTTTGGAGTTAGCAGCGCTATATAGACTCAGTGGTTCCTTCAGCTTCAGTGTTCTCTTCGATAAGTGCTGTTCCACCGTGTGGCGATATCATGAATGACTGTAAGTTCAGGTTTATCTAAGCGTTTCTGAATATTTTTTAACTCATCCTGCACCATCGTAGAATGGTTGAAATGAGTAGCGATGGATCGAAGTTTAGGTAACAAGTCACTGAGAGATTTTTGTGAGGATAATCCACTTTTGATTACAAGTTGCAGTTTGTGAACAGTGTAATCGATATTATGGACGTCAGTGAGAAACAAAGCTTTTAGCATGTTTGCTTCTGAGTCGCGCATTATACAATGGATGGATGAATGGGCAATATCTCACTTTTGAAGCATCTGCTCAAATTTTTCTGACAAGTATTCTCCAGTGTGGCGATCTTCAAGTGACATTAAGCTGAGCACCAAACTGGTTCTCTTGAGGGCTTGATTCACTGCAGGGCATGTCAAAGAGAGTAAAGATACTCCAGCAGACGTGTCTGACGATGCATCCGTTGTCAATGATACTTTCGAATCTTTTAGAGGTTCAAGAATTTTGAACACTTTCTTTAAAACAAAGTCATAGATATCGTTGCACACAAGATCATATAGAACTGATGCTGTTTCACTTTATACTGTGGAGCTGTTTCAGCCATGACTTTCATGAAATCTAAGTCCTCAACGTGGCTGAATGGCAAGTCATCCATTATTATCATTTCGGCTATGCGATAGTCCAGTGATTTTGATTTGGAATGATTCGCATCCCAAATTTTGACTTTTTCGAAGCAACTTTTAATCGTCTGATTCTTTTCTTTCACTGCACACTTCATTTCCTGTCGGGTGTAAGAGAATTTTTGATCCATTTTTCTTCTTTGACTGTTCATTAGCTTCATTTTCTCTAGATATCACTTCATTATATTCCTTCTTGTGCATTGAACGCAGATAGGTTTTTAAGTTAGTAGTACTCCTTCCCTTTCGTGAATAGTTCTTATTACATATGACATACTTCCCTACATCGTTTGACACTCTCGAGAAGTACTTCCACACTGCACTCGTAGATCGCTCCATGATGGTTGTATCACAGTCTAACACTTTACTAATGGGTTGAAGCACGTAACGTTACAAAGGTAGCGACGGAGAGCTGCCGCAACACAACCACCCTCACTCGTGCTGAACAGATACTGAAGCTGGCGCTTTAGTTTAGTTTGTAACTTGGTAGTGAAAGTTGCCTAATTTCTAATAAAAAAATGGAGCGTTTTTTATCTTTTTTATCAACAGTAATTATACTTCATCATTGCTTTATATCATTAAAATAATGCTTTTCTAGCCACCTAGCGTTGATAAATGTAAGTTATTACATAACGCATCTATCCATCCAGTCCAAGTAGCAATTCTAGACATGTCGCAATTAGGGAGTAGCAAACTTTTACCTTTTTGCACCCTTGAGTGAAGGCATGAGGCATGACAGGAACAGCATTTGGCGACGTTTATAGCATTTATAGGCATTACACTAGCATTTATAGCATTTGGTTGCCCTAGTAAGAAGATATCCTCAAACAACCGCAATAACCGCACTGATAAATGCGGTTGCGGTTGCGGAGCTGAGAATATGTGCGGTTGCGGAGCTGAGAATATGTGCGGTTGCGGTTGCGGACAGCCACTACATCACTAATATATATATATATATATATATATATATATATATATATATATACAGTATGTCCCACAAAAAAGTACACCCAACTTTAGATTGTACTAACTCCTCCAAAAATTGAGATATTTTGGATCTGTTTGTTTGATTTAATATAGCAAATTATTCTTTGTTAACGTTCAAATTTATTCATGTGTAAACGAATTAGTGTTTAAGCATCCTGCTTTTAACTGAAGGGTACAACAAAATGGATTGCGCAAAATTGGTCAATGAAAAAATAATGTGTGCTATCGATGTAATGAAAAGACAAATACTAATAATAGATACTTTAACATAATTTTAATAAGATACAAAGCAGATTTTTCTTTATTCCTTATTGCAAAAGTTATGCTTAGTTTCGTTTTATTTCAACATGACCGCCATTCCTGTCGATACAAATCTGGAGTCGAGCTCTCATCTTCCCCATCACTCTTTTGATAAGATCTGGATTGTCTTTTAACAAGTTGATTTCAGCTGTGATGCGAGTCCTCAAATCATCTAAATTGATAGGTTGTGATGCAAATACTCTAGTTTTCAAGAAATAGCTCCTGCTCACAGGAGAGTTATTGTGAAGGAACGCTTGCAGGAAGTCTTCCACCAAAGAGTAATTGCTACAGGCCATGGCATTGAATGGCCTCCCAGAAGCCCTGACTTGATCCTGTGTGATTACTTTTTATGGGGTCATTTGAAAAATAGAGTATTTGCATCACAACCTATCAATTTAGATGATTTGAGGACTCGCATCACAGCTGAAATCAACTTGTAAAAAGACAATCCAGATCTTATCAAAAGAGTGATAGGGAAGTTGAGAGCTCGACTCCAGATTTGTATCGATAGGAATGGCGGTCATGTTGAAAGAAAACGAAACTAAGCATAACTTTTGTAAAAAGGAAAAAAGAAAAATCTGCTTTGTATCTTATTAAAATTATGTTAAAGTATCTATTATTATGTATTTGTCTTTTCATTACATCGATAGCACACACATTATTTTTTCATTGACCAATTTTGCGCAATCCATTTTGTTGTACCCTTCAGTTAAAAGCAGGATGCTTAAACACTAATTCGTTTAAACATGAATAAATTTGAACGTTAACGAAGAATAATTTGCTATATTAAATCAAACAAACAGATCCAAAATATCTCAATTTTTGGAGGAGTTAGTACAATCTAAAGTTGGGTGTACTTTTTTGTGGGACATACTGTATATATATATATATATATCACATGGAGAAACAGAGAAACTTTGTATTTATGTATACAGAATATATGAAATGGAATTCTGGTGTTTTACAACGAAATGTTAAATCAATTATAATTATTCGTCTCTTTAGGAATTGCAAATACATTATAAATATTTCGGAAAGAATATATTTACATCATTAATCAATAACGTTTAATTCGTATGCTCTGTATTTTATTTCAGTATTCAGGCAATTATAGGGTTGTAACATATATTCTGCTCGATTTTTTAGTTCATTCACAACAAAAATTAAAGGACTTATAAGGACAAATTTACTCGAATTTCTAGTTTATTCACAACAAAAATTAAATGACATAATGACAGATTAATCATAAATATAATTCTCTTCTTTTCTCTAACCTCCTTCCACCTGTAGAAAAGTTTTTTTATGCCACGTTCGAAGAAATCCCTTGGTTTCGAGTTAAAAAAGCAGTCACTTCGTTTTCGATAGCTTCCCTGGATTGCAACTTTTGTCCATGTAGGTGGTGTTGCAGACTTCTGAATAAATGGTAGCCTGAAGGTGCAATGTCCGGAGAATAAGTTGGATGAGGCATTTTTCCCAACCAAATGACTCCATTTGGGCAGTGGTGAGTCGAGCAGTGTGAGGGCGCGCGTTATCCTGGTGGAATATAACACCTCTGCGATTAATTAATGCAGGACGTTTTTCTTGTAATGCCATCTTCAATCGTTGGAGTTGTTGGCAGTAGACTTCAGCTGTGATTGTTTGGTTATCTGGCAGAAGTTGAAAATGAATAATTCCTTGCATATCCCACCAAACGCATAGCAAAATTTTCTTTGGATGGGGTCCATTCCTTGGCTGAGGTTCAGGCTTTGTTTCACGGCTAAGCCACTGATGTCGACGCTTAATATTGTTATAGAGGACCCATTTTTCATCCCCAGTGACGATCCGATTCAAAAACGGTGCCTGCAGTTGCCGAGAATGCAGTGATGTGCAAATATCGATTCGATGTTGAAGATTCACTTGTGAAAATCATGCGGAACCCATTTTCCAACCTTCACTCCTTTTCCTAACAGCTTCAAATGGCGAGGAATGGTCATATGGCTAACGCCGAGTTGCAGGCCAAGTTCTCTTACAGTTACCGTTGGATTTTCCTCCACTGTTGCTTTCAGCAACTCTTCATCTAACTCATTTGGTCGTCCTGTTCGTTGATAATCTTTCAGACTGAAATCTCCATTTCTGAACTTCTCAAACCATCTCCTACACATCCATTCGCTCACAACATCATTTCCATAAACTCTTTGAATGTTTCTTGCGGATTCACTAGCGTTAGATCCTTTATGGAACTCATACAGCATCACATGTCGAATATGCTCTTTCGTGGGCTCCATGTTTTTTCAATTACTGTAATATCGTAGGGGTGGCGTTGTAACTGTATGAAAAACACGAGAGAAAATATTCATGAGCCTAATCCTACACTAGCCTAAGCCTACACTAGCCTAAGTCATTCTGTATCATTCTGTGTCGTGATAAAACCTGTGCGAACCTGTCGCCGCGTGTATTTTGCAACATTTCTAAAACTATTTCACATTATCTTGAGGTTATTCTATTATCTATCGTCTGTTTTCTAATCGAGCAGAATTTGTTACAACCTGATAAAATTTTGCGTCATACATATATGACGATCTCTCATTGCGTGCGAAAGTCAGGTTCTCGGCCCCACCTCTAGAATTGGCTTGGTGAAGAAGAGAGTTGCTTTTTCGTGCTATTCACGTCACAGAACCAGGTACACCCGAATCATCTGAGATTGTTCTGAGCCAAGTGTCTAAGACTTAGAAGATTATTCTACATCGACACCAATCGTGTTCCGAAGTTCTTAAAGCAACTGGTTAAATGGGCTTGACCTTCCGATGATAGTTACTGTATTTTGCTTCAGGGTTGAGAATGTTCTTTGTCTGGCATTAGTTTGGAAACACTATACACATTCTGGCCTTTCTATTTTCCTGTGTTGTTTGGATAGTTATAGGGTTCAATTTGAGATTAGGAACTAGTTTCTCTATTATTTTCCATATGTAAATTCTGGTGTAAAATCCTGGAGTGACAAGTTTGACCTTCGTCAGAATGAACAATTCGGGCGGGATTTAGTTCTTTGCAGCCAACGTTAAATTTCTCTGAATTTCTTCTAACTGGCTAATTTCTTCTTTTTTATAAGAGGGCGTTAAAACTGAGCAGTATTCCAGTTTTGGTATTATTTTTTTCAGCCAGGGAATCATTACATTCTTGTCCATTCTTTAAAATGTTCTCGTGTCTGTCCAGCTATTCTTTTTACTTTGTTTACTGCTATCCTTTTTAGCGTCCAAATTTTACATCGTCATTCATTATAACTCCTAAATCTTCTGCTTTTGAGTTTCTCTGAATTGCCTGTTCCATTTGAGGCATAGCAGTTTCTAGATTTCAGTTCCTCATTTTCCCTACCTTAAGAGCTGAACATTTTCAGTTTTAAATTTCATACTGTTGCCTTCTAATCTGCAAGTGATGTTTGTGTCCGTTTGTAAAACTTTCTGTATCATCCGAGTTTCAAATTTTGTATCGTCAGCAAAGGATGTTATTGTACTATTATCGGTTACTTCATTGTCTATATCGATTAGCTTGTTTATGAATAGGAGTGGGGCTAATACTGTTCCTTGTGGTACTGAGCTACGTACCCCCGATTTTGATGATGATATTCTTTGAACTGTAACAACTCGCTAACCCTCGTTAATGAAGATATACTGTATATCTATTTTCCTATTTTCCTTCCTATTCCCATATATTTCATTGATCACCTTAGTCTAGTGCTGTGATAGTTGCTATTTTAACTAATTACAGTTACGTTACTGCCTCAAATAAGTAACTAGTTATAGTTACTAGTTACTGTGTCAAAAAAATAACTAGTTATTAGTCACTAGTTACTGTTTCAAACAAGTAACTAGTTACTAATCTGAAGTAATTAGTAATTAGTTACTAATTTGAAGTAATTAGTAATTAATTACTAATTTGAAGTAATAAGTAATTAGTAATTAGTTACCAATTTGAAGTAATTAGTAACTAGTTACTTGTTTGAAACAGTAACTAGTGACTAATACCTAGTTATTTTTTGACACAGTAACTAGTGACTGTAACTAGTTACTTATTTGAGGCAGTAACGTAACTGTAATTAGTTAAAATAGCAACTATCACAACACAAGACAAAGGTGATCAATGAAATATATGGGAATAGGAGGGAAAATAGGAAAATAGATATACAGTATATCTTCATTAAAGAGGGTTAGCGAGTTGTTACAGTTCAAAGAATATCATCATCAGAATCGGGGGTACGTAGCTCAGTACCACAAGGAACAGTATTAGCCCCACTCCTATTCATAAACAAGCTAATCGATATAGACAATGAAGTAACCGATAATAGTACAATAACATCCTTTGCTGACGATACAAAATTTGAAACTCGGATGATAGAGAAAGTTTTACAAACGGACACAAACATCACACAGATTAGAAGGCAACAGTATGAAATTTAAAACTGAAAATGTTCAGCTCTCAAGGTAGGGAAAATGAAATCTAGAAACTGCTATGCCCCAAATGAACAGGCAATTCAGAGAAACTTCCTGGTTTTAGCGATCATCTGATCCTGATAAAAGTACTTTCCTTGACAAGTGATACTTGCCAAGATCGCTCATTTGCTTAAAATTGATTGCAATTTAACGAATAAACAACAAAATTTTATCATATTGACATTAGATATATGCACTCAATAAACTTGCACTGTGCACAATATCTATATGAAGAAAGGTTTGTGAAAATAAGTAGCGACAAACTTTTTGCCCTCACAGAAAAAGTACAGTAACTGGTACAAGTTACAAATATTTATGATTTTTTTGTAACTACCGGGTGTCCGAGAATTATCTGTACAATGTTTGGCTGTTATTAAAAGTCAACCATGAAGTGTAGAAATTTCAGTGTTGTCCCATTTTACAGAGAAACTCATTATGTTTTTTCTGATAACAAGTTTTGACAAGTTTTTTCTTTTTTGTACGCGGGTGACAGACATTGATGATTTAAAAGCAAGAATCACAGCTGCTATTGAGCGAATTGATGTGGATATGCTGCAGCGTACATGGCAACATTTGGATTATCGATTGGATGTTTTGCGAATCACTGATGGTGCACATATCGAATGTTTGTACAACGTTTACTTTAATAAAAGAAACTTTTGAAAATACAGATTCTAAATAATCTTGTTTAAGAATTTTACGTGTGTTATCAAGAATTTTATTAAAAGATGAAATTGTACAGATAATTTTCGGACACACTGGAATTCCTAAAAAACTTGTCAAAACTTGGTATCAGAAAAAACTTAATGAGATTCTCTGTAAAATGGGACAACACTGGAATTTCTACACTTCATGGTTGACTTTTAATAACAGCCAAAACTTGTACAGATAATTCTCGGACACCCTGTACTATTTACAGTTAAAATTACTCAGCCGGAAAATTTAACTAATTACCGTTACAATTACTTAGAAAGGTAAAGATTACTGAGTATAATATATATATATAATATATATATATATTATATATACACACACCGGGTGATTACAAGTGATCTTCCCGATTTTAAACCTTTATTATGAAAAAACTAACAGCTACAGCGAAAAGCAAGATATACAAATAAAGAATATTTCAGGGAATTTTTATTTGTAATATTGAACACGTCAGAGATAGCCCTAAAGTTAACGTGTTTTGTGCTCTTACCGCTGCGAAAGTGTACGGTCCATTCTTCTTAGATGAACAAAAACAATTAACGGTATCATTTACCGCGATATGCATGCCCCAGCTGCTAGAGGACAAAGCTGATGTGTGGTTTGGCGGGATGGTGGCCACCCCATTTCCACAATGAAGTTACAACATTGCTGAATGAGCAATTGCCTGATCGTTGGATTGGGGGTGAGGGGCCCATTCCTTGACCGGCTCGTTCGCCCGATCTAACCCCACCTTGACTTCTTCGTCTGAGGCTGTCAAAAATGAAGTTTTTGTTCCACCAATGGCAACAACTCTGGAACATTTGAAGGAAAGGATACATGGGGGCTGTTAGAAAAATTTAATATATGCTACAAAATGTATGGAGGGAAATATAATACTGCTTTGATGCCTGCAGAGCCACAAAAGTTGCTCATATTGAACTTCAATAGCTTGTAAATAAAACTTTTTTCAGTTCTTCTTCATTTGTATATCTTGCTTTTCGCTGTAGCTTTGTTAGTTTTTCATAAAACATATTTAAAATAGAGAAGCTCATTTGTAATTATCCGGTGTGTGTGTGTGTGTGTGTGTGTGTATGTATTATATATATATTATATATATACCAGGTGGACGGAAAAACCTGGACACTTTCGTTTTTCCTACAAATTTCAAACTATTCAAGCTAATACACACACCCAAATTAGTACAAGATGTAGCCAATAGTATAGTTATCATGTGCTAAAAATTTTAATGGAACTCATAGAAAACTTACCCTATTGAAATCGACGTTGTATTACGACCAGTACTCTCCTTTTCCACTGATCTATGGATGACTTAATTTTGTCTTGGGACACCATAGGTCAAACAACCTCAATTCTTTGTCTAAGTGCTTCCAGGTTTGAAAATGGTTCCCTGCGACCATGGTACACCAATGACTTCAGCTCATTTCACACGAAGTAATCCAGAGGATTTAAGTCAGGAGAATTTGGTGGCCATTCTTCACTTTTTATGAATTCAGGAATGTTCGCCATCAAAAATTCTTTGGTTGCCTTGGCTCAATGAGATGGTGCATTGTCTGGAACAAAAATAAAATCTTCGTTCGGGTACAAGTCTTGGCATTCCGGTAAAAATTCTCCGAGATGTTCAATGTAATTTTGCGAGTTCATTTTTGTTTTCTATGGATCAGTAAAGAATAATTTGGTTTTTCCATTGTAAGAAACACCATAAGATACCATTAATTTCTTGGAAAATCGTGAAATTGGATGATAAAGACGGTCTGGCGGGATTTCCGAGTTTGAAGTTAGTGCAGTGACTTGGTTGTTTTGTCGATTTGTTGATACAGTTAATGTAAAGTCGGACTTATCTTGAAAAAAACATGCGTTTAATGTCTGCTAAATTAAATTTCCTGTACAAAGAATTACACCTTTCTAACCTTTTCCCATGGCTTCTTTTGTTATTCTGGGGGGCACTCAATCTTTTAAAAGATCTGATTCCTTTACTTTTCATTATGTTTTGGACACTGTTGTGCGAAATATTTAAATTATTCGCCAGTTTTCTCTGCGAAAGATGAGTACTAGGATTATTTTCCTGCAACAACGCACACTCTTCAACGTACCTTTAGTTTTCTCGAGTCCGAGCAGTACGCAGACGACCGCTGCCACGTTTTCTGTCAGTTGACCCTGATTGTCTAATTTTATTTATTACGTATTGTACTGTACTTATTTTCCAATTTTTTCCCGGAAATTCCCTAATTATTTTTCTAACACTCCATCCCTTCTCGGCAAAACACGCCTTTATAACAGCTAAGTCTTCTTTACTTAAACCCATTACGATAGAATTTTACTTAACACCACAAGAAAAAAAAAAAAAAAAACATTCCATCAGCCAACACTTCTTAAAGAAATCTGACACTGCTAGCCTACCAATTCGCCATGTGAACACTTATCATTGTCTTAGGTGCGCACGCGCAAACTGCTTGTTTTGTAGCGAACATCTGACACATCCAAGGGCGTAGTCAGCTTCACAAAATCTCGCTGTTTGTTTCGTCAAGTTAAATTTTTTATAATTAAGAAACGGCTAAAGATAATTAACTGAGGTTTTCAGCACATGGCTACTATTGGCTACATTTTGGTCTAATTTGGGTATATTAGCTTGAGGAGTAGTTTGAAATTTGTAGGAAAAACAAAAGTGTCCAGGTTTTTTTCGTCCGCCCGGTGCATATATATATATATATATATATAATATATATATATATATATATATATACGAGGAGTGATCAAAAAGTATTGATAATTTTATTGCTACGGACAAATGAATGCAAATAAGAAATAACCGTTTACATATGTGAGTCTTCCTACCCTCTGGCGTCTACAGTCTGAAGCAAACTCTGCTACCATGAGTCAGTAGTCGGTTGGAGCGCTTAAAAGGAGGGTGTGTTTTTGCAGTACGTATAAATCTCTGAAATGGAACAACGCGCGTTCGGAGACGAACGAAATGATTAAAAAAGCTTTTGGAAATGATGCTCTCAGTGTAGCTAACGCTTACAAATGGCACAAAAAGTTTAAAAATGGAGAAACATCGCTTGAAGACAAGGAACGCAGTGGCCGCCCTTCCACTTCTCGTACGGATGAAAATGTCCAACAGATTCGATTTCTGGTACGAGCAAATGTTTCTCCATTTTTAAACTTTTTGTGCCATTTGTAAACGTTAGCTACACTGAAAGCATCATTTCCAAAAGCTGTTTTAATGGCAATGCTTGAAAAACAATTTATTTAATTTTCATTACACTCACTTCTCCTTTATTTATATTTCATTTCAATTTTTGTTAAAGAAATTACAGCGTATCGTCGTTAATAGGACGGCGAGGTGACAGAGTTCAACAATGTCAACAAGACTAAATCAGGGTCTAATCCCTCTACCTTTGGGTTGCAGCCCCATCCATCATTCAGTGGCTGGCTGTATACGCTGGGCTCCAGCAGATACGCGGTCCAGTAACATAATATTAAAGTATGATCTACACTAATTCGAAATATAACTAAAAGTTACGAATTAAAATAACTTAAAAAATGGATAAGTAAGCGAACAACCCTATTTTGTGCGCATGCTTTTGTTTGTTTGTTTCGACCTAAAAAGGAAAGTAAATTTAAATAATTCAATCGCAGCTACCCGGAGAGGCTTCATTTGTTAAAATTTAGTCCTTCCCAAAAAACGACAAAATCCAAGTATAAATATAAACTGATTTCAGTGATATTCGTTTTCCAGCCGAGTTAAATCTTGATGAATTGTGTGTCGTGGAAGGAGACCGTTTTGCCTTTCTCGTCTTCGCTCAATTTGAGACCGAAAATAGATTTTCAGAAGGAAACAGAACACTCGTATAAATGAAGAGAGTAAAAATAAAACAACGGATAAAGATGCGTTGTGAACATTTGTAAACAAAATTAAGGAAAGATGGATAAGTTTAAGAGTAAGGAATTATGACAGACTGTAATTTGGAGAGTGAAGGAGTCAAAGCGTAATTAATTTAAGAATTTTAAGGATAGTTCAAAGCCTTCTTTTATGGTGTGAGCTCCCAATTGCATTATAACATGTAAAGAGTTTCTTAAAAAAGACTACGAACAGAAATTTTTAAGCAAGGGAGAACTTAACACTTACTCTAAGCTCACGACGAATTTAGATTTTAAACGCAGCTTCACAATTTTTTTACTCAATAGCTCCGAATATGAATATGCCTAACATAGCAATAGAAGTAGGCTGTACGCTCAGCCTTATGAAAGGGAACATTGAATAAATATGAGCAATTTAGGATGCTTGTAGATTAGCCTTGTGTAAATATTTCTTCAGTTTTAGGGTGATGTATTTTTGCAATGACTTGGCAACTACAGTAGTGAATGGTGGTACTTTTGGTAGTTTGTGAATTTTTTAATCAAAGAGAAATCTTGTATATACTGTAGTAGAAAAGTTAAGTTTAGTTTGTAGTGACAATCTAGTGAATGGAGATAATTATGACTATTATGACAATTATCACTATTATCACTATTTCCATCCTCTATGAAAATTAGAGCTTTGAAATTGTCATGGCACATTAAAATTTTTATGTTCATTTCAAACCAGATGGTGAGGCTTTGGTTCACACTTGATTGTAGGTTACTGGAATTGGTTGAGTTGACCACTTAACCTATCAGTCCTCAGACAAAAGGTTATCCTTGGGATGACCTCATTCTCACATTGTTGGGGAAATGAGTTTGTTCAAAATGTTATGACTACTCTCTCTACCAAGAGTGATATGCCTTAATAGACTGAAATTTATATTTGGTAGCTGATAATTAATTTCACCAAGTTATGTAATACCTGACAAGCAGGAACTCAGTAAGAAAGAATAATTGTTTCAATTGGTCTAAAGTTAACATGCAACAGAAAATAGATTATAAAGACCGAACAGTTCACCACTTTAATAATGATTTAGAAATGTTGCATCTTGTCTGTTATAATCTTCGAGCAAATTATTTTTGCTGTAAACTCACAGACAAATATTAGCTAAAGGGTGCAGAAAGGTTGATGAATAAGCCTTACAACTGTCATACTAAAATTAATCCTGAATAGAATGATATTATTGCCCCTCTGAAGAGAAAATCAAAAGTCACGTTTGGGTTATGATGCCTTCATGGTGGAAATGAATAACTGTACAGGGTGTTCGAAAAGTCCCATCATCCCCTACAAAATGTACATATTGTAATACCAATTTTATTTTTGTGTGATTAACTGTATTTATATGTGGTAGGTGTAATTTAAGAAACAAGTCACTAGCAACAATTACTTTAATTGCAGTAAATACAGTTACTAATTACAGTTATTATTCAAGAATATCTGTGTGCGCACCATCATTTTCGTAACAAGGGATTATGCGCCTCCATGTGCGGTGTGAGAATCGACGCAGCATTGCTGGAGTGATTGCATCAAATGCATCTCGAACAGCGTGTTTCAGTTCCTCTGTTGTGCGGTAACGCACCCGGGATACGTTCTGCTTGACTAAAACTCCATAACGCATTGTCACATGAAGACAGATCTGGACTTCGGGGCGGCCACTCAAGAAGGGCAGGTAAATGTTGTGAGCCACGGCCAATCCATTTGTCACTGAACACTTCGTTGAGGAATTCCCTCACATTAATGGCAAAATGAACCGGAGCCCCGTCTTGTTGAAACCACACCCGACCAAGCAGCCCTAAACGTTCGAGCTCAGGCACAAACCAGTCCCGTAACATGTTGAGGTAGGCAGTTTGGTTGACAGGACCCTCAAAAAAATATAGACCGAACAAGTTCCTGGCAGAGATTGCACCCCATATCATCACGTGCGATGGATAGTGTTCCAGTTTCTCAAAGAAGTGTGGATTTTCCTTGCTCCAGAAGTAAACATTTCTCATTTTGGCGTTACAGTAAATTGTACACTCGTCAGAAAAAAATCATTACTCCACGTGCAGTAATTGTTAGAAAAACGTTCAAAAACCGTTCACAGGCTTCATAGCGTTTCTGTTTACCTGTATCGCTTAATTCATTAACAAATGACGGGCGGTATGGTTTCATGCCGAGATCTTTTGTCATGTGATCTCTCATTGTGGACATGGGGACTGCAAGTTCTTGTGATTATTTCCGAAGTAATTTTTTCGGTGAACGAGCCACCAATGCAATCACACCTTCACATTGTTCTGCTCGCGTTGTTGGTCTTCCCGACCGTGGTCTGTCCTTATGGAGACAGTTCCAAACAGCTTTTTCTCCCACCGTAATACCGTCTTGTTTGGTGGTGCAGCCTTATTGAATCTTGTGTTGAAATCATTCTGGATATCATGCATCGTTTTGCCAGCATGTGACATTTCATGAGCCCATGTGCTCATCACTATCCTTTCCTCCAGAGTGTAAGTGGACTGGTCTGCCATTGTTCACACAACTCTAATACCTGAAAAAGAAAAAAATATCAATGAATCACATATAATTTCAATTAATCAAACAAAAATTAAATTGGTGTTACAATAATGTACATTTTGTAGGGGGTGGGGACTTTTCGAACACCCTGTAGAAGATAAATCAAATGTATCAAGTTGATTCATTTTTGAGTCAACTAATTGAGAAATTTTAATTGTTTCACTTAATGATGCAAAAATTGAATATTGTATAGGTTGGTAATGCAGTATGAGGTTAAATAACTTGGTCTGTGCCAATGATATACAGGGTGTACATAAAGTCAGGATCTATTTTTGTGAAGCACTTGGAAATTATATGGAATTCAATCGTAAAATGATAAAGTGGTAACATTTATTAAATAATTAAGAGTAGGATTCGATGTGACGCCCATCAGTATCCCTGCACAGCTCAAATCGTTCCGCAGCACTTCTAAACACATTCTGGAGCATTTGCGGGGTTATGTTATCTGCAGCAGTTCCTATACGTGTACGTAAGTTTTCAAGACTCGTAATCTTCGTCTGATAGATGTGCGATTTGATAAAGCCCCATGCAAAGAAATCTAAAGGGGTTAAATCTGGTGATCTCGCTGGCCAAGGTCTGTTGCTTCCGCGTCCGATCCAGCGATTTGGAAAACGTCCATTTACATAATCCTGAACAATTTTGGCATAGTGACAAGGAGCACCATCATGTTGATAGACGGCGGGGATAGGATTGTTAGTACCGTCGTCTATCAACATGATGGTGCTCCTTGTCACTATGCCAAAATTGTTCAGGATTATCTAAATGGACGTTTTCCAAATCGCTGGATCGGACGCGGAAGCAACAGACCTTGGCCAGCGAGATGACCAGATTTAACCCCTTTAGATTTCTTTGCATGGGGCTTTATCGAGTCGCACGTCTATCAGACGAAGATTACGAGTCTTGAAAACTTACGTACACGTATACGAACTGCTGCAGATAACATAACCCCGCAAATGCTCCAGAATGTGTTTAGAAATGCTGCGGAACGATTTGAGCTGTGCAGGGATACTGATGGGCGTCACGTCGAATCCTACTCTTAATTATTTAATAAATGTTACCACTTTATCATTTTATGATTGAATTCCATATAATTTCGAAGTGCTTCACAAAAATAGATCCTGACTTTATGTACACCCTGTATTATTATTGATAATAAGCCCTTCTGTTAAGGGTCTAGATTGTCTTCTAAATATTTATGAGTTATAGTTGCAGAACCCTGATATTCTTTATAATTTTACCAAAACTAGTGTAATGCAGTTCCACACTAAAAGTTCTAACTAGTTAGCCGATATTAGATTCCAAATGAGAGATGAATCAATAAAGGAAGTACAAGAATTTAAGTAACTGGGTCAAATCATCACCAACTCTTTAAGTGACAACTCAGACATAAGAAAACAATTCAAAGTTTCTGTGCTAAAACAAACATGACTACAGTATAAGGAATTTCCAATGACACAACCTATTTTACTTTCTTTTTGCAGATACATTTCTTTTACAGATAGTTTCTGCAGAAGCCTGAAAATGCAGTTACAGCCTATAAAACCCTATACGACGTATGAGTCTACACTTTATAAACCACTAAGTATGCTTGTCTAGCTATTTAGGTTTACGTAAGTCCTAATTAGCATTTAGTTTTTTATAATACTTAAATTCTATTTCAAAAATTAGTAGGCAAACTTTGTTAATTTGAATCTCTGACAGTTAAAATAGTATGAGAAAAATGTATGTTGCCTTAATAATAATATTTTAGGAGGTTATTAAGAACTCCAAGATTCATAAATGATGCACCTTCTAGTGCCAGTATGCTGTTTGTAGTCAATAAGTTGTTTAACTATACCAGTGTCTATGCAATTTTGTATTTCGACTTATCACTAGGCTTGGTGAATAGTGAGGCAAACAATAAGATAACACTGGTCAACACTCATTTTATTGCCAATCATATTAGAGTGATTTTGGGGTAACTTTGTGGTGCTGATTCCGAATATGACATCGGTTTTGCTAGATTGGCTCTAATTTATGAGATAATTGGTACCCCATTGAAACACGTAAAAATGCAAAAATTTAATGTTCAGGCGGAGCCTACTTACAAATCGCATTGAGATTGTCTCAAATCATACAAAAGTAAACACATGAAATACATAATGACATTTTATTCGGTCTCACCATCTAGAATGTTCCGGTACTTTCCCATATGCACGCGTTATGGTTACATTTCCTATTAATTGAGGGTATTCATTATCTCAAGAACTAGAGCCAAATCGGAAAAAATACTTTCATTTTGGAATTCAGCAACCCCAAAATACCCTAAATTCGTACGAATTTCCTTGGCAACGAAACAAAAAAAATTTTTTGTTGAGCTGTGTAATAGAACCTTTTGGACAAGTATTTTAATAGCGTAAATTAGTTTTTTGTGAGATTAGAGTTATGGTAAACACTCCCTCTCCCAACACAATTTCACAAACGCAAATAGGTAGTTCGTTTGGCTCTTTATATATCTTCAACTGAAATTGCAACAGTACCTTGAGGCGACCACTCAAAATGAGTAAGCCGCCTGATTTATATAAATAAACTTGTAACAATGTTGCCCAGTTTTTTTCGAATCATCATGTGACAGTGTTTTTCCTCGAGATTTCCTTTCTCGGTAAATCCGAACCAAAATCGCGTAAGGGGACCTTGACGTGAAAAATTGTTGACAACACTCGGTCGCGTGGGGCCTCCTGCAATTGCAGGGGTTGCAGGGCCTTAACCCCGCTAATGCTCACATGTATGGTAGATTGCCCTCAATGGAAAGTGTGTGTGTGTGTGTGTGTGTGTGTGTGTGTTTATACTTATCAACCCTTGTTTACAGAGCTGTAATTAAAATTTTGCTCTTTTCTCCTTTTCCCCCTCTTTTACCCTTTCCCCCTTTTCCCTCTCTTTTCACCTCTTTTTCTCCCTCACCCCCTTTTCCATTTCTACACGTTTCCACTCTTTTACCCTCTTCCCCTCCCACACTCACCCCTACCCCCTTTCCCCTCGTTTCCATGGCAACCACTCTACATTTTTTCGAACATACTACTAGTGCTCCTATACCAATCACTCCATCTAGAACTCTCCATGAAGGTTCATTCAAGTGAGGCCAATAATAATTACGATGCTTGACCAAGCTCCATTTAACTACCTCACCTTTATGAAGCATATAAATACTTGGAGGGCGAGAAAGTGGCACAGCGCTCAGGCCAACTAATGTTAACTAGGCTAACTCCTGCATTATTATTACCAGTATGATCAGGAACCAAACCCCCGACCTCAGTGTCTTCTTCGGTTATAGGGAAACAGGTTCTGGCTAACATGAGCTGTATTTTTGAATGAACTTCGAAAAGGAAGGTACAAAGGTACAGTGTTTTCAAATGGTATTCACTCGCATAAAGCAAAATTCAAAATGTACAGTATTTCAGGGAATAACTTTTAATTATAAATAGCAGTTAAAATGCAACTTAGAACACGAGAGAATTTTTAGCAATTTTTGAAACGTTGGATGGTAACTATAATTTAATGGTTCTATATATACAGGGTGTCCCAGAATTAACTATCTATTTCAATGAAATCGGACAAATTTTTTAAAAACACACTTTTATTTATGTTTATCATGTTTAATATGTGTTAAAAATGTATAAATTTCTAAATTTTTTTCATAATTTTATTTTCATAATTTTTTCATTATCTGGTCCAATGAAAGACCGTCTGAAGTCATAGAATAGCAAAGAGACTCTCCAAAAGTTAACGTGTGGCTTGGAATGACCAAATCCAAAATTTATGGCCCATTCTTCTTCTTTGCGGAAGCAACTGTAACAGGTACCGTCTACCTTGATATGCTTCAGCAGTTTCTCGAACCACAGCTTCTTGATGATGGCATTCTTGATAATGTTGTGTTTCAACAAGATGGAGCACCATGTCATTATGCTCTAATTGTTCGAGAATACCTCAACAGACGCCTTCCGAATCGGTGGATTGGACGTGCAGGACCTCGACCTTGGCCTCCGCGTTCTCCGGATTTGACACCCCTGGATTTCTTTGCATGGGGTTTCATAAAAACAAAGGTTTATCGCCAAAAGATCAATAGTTTAGCTGAACTTAAAGAACGCATCCAGTTGGCAGTGCGGGAGATAACACCTGAAATGCTTCAAAATGTGTTTCGCAGCGCTGAGGATAGATTTGAAATTTGCAGAGATACAGACGGTGCACATGTTGAAACTTCTCAATAAAGTTTTGACTTATGATTTATAAATCTATTTGTTTTTGTATCATAATTTAGTAATAAACACAAAATTATGTCAGTTTTTATTAAATTTGTCCGATTTCATTGAAATAGATAGTTAATTCTGGGACACCCTGTATATATATATATATATATATATATATATATATATATATATATATATATATATATATATATGCACTTCTCTGCTGCTTATTCCATCTGATTTTTAGTCTTTTTGCTCCATTCAGTCGTAAAATATTATACCATTTTTATCATATGCAAGAAAATGATCTTATTAGTCGCTAGAATGACCCTCGAATCGCCTTAGGTCATGTTCTGAATACAAGAAGAATTACAGTGAAGTTCTGTACCATTTTTTTTTATCGGCGTCTATATATATGTGTACGGATGCCAAATTTATGAAGTCGGAGGTACGATTACTGAAGTTATTATATTTATAGGAAAGCTTGTTTACTGAAGTTATTAATATTGGGAAGAGAAGTTATGTACATCGGTTAGTCGAGTAAAGGGAATGGTATGTGAATGCTTCAACTTTACTCATCCTGAATCTAAATGGCTCTATAATTGTATGCGTTCGGAGACTCGCATATTTTCTGCAAGTGATTTTACTATATGTACACGCAAGAGAGAGAGAGAGAGAGAGAGAGAGAGAGAGAGAGAGAGAGAGAGAGAGATGAATATGATGTTTTTAAATTACTAATTTTTCATCACAGATACCTCTCCACATCTTCATTACGAATAATTATGAATAATTCGATTGAAAAAACAAAAGATTTCACTTCCAAGTTGAAAAGTAAGCAAAAAACCTTCAAAGAAGTCGCTTTTTAGAGAAAAATCATCGATGTAAATCTTATTGATTGTTTTCATCGATGATTTTTTTTTTCGTTGTGGATTTTTCTCTGTTAAACACGTTATTATTTTTCTTTAATGATTTGATATCTCTCTCTCTCTCTCTCTCTCTCTCTCTCTCTCTCTCTCTCCATACATATATATATATATATATATATATATATATACTAGGGGCACTCAATATATTTTGCCCCACCCTTTTTTTCTTAGCTAAATAATAGGCCATGGGGCTGAAATGTCTTTTGGGCCGTAAGTTTAAACTTTCTGCGCTTCACATAACCGGATTTTTCCAGTTTGAACCTCCCCTCCTTGAATAAAACCGCTTTTAAACGCCCTTGTATAAAACCGATTGTTAACGCAGTTTGAAAATGGCGTCTGACAGTGATGTGCGTCGTAAACAGATTGCTGTTATCGAGTTCTTAACCGCAGAGAAGGAAACAGTTGGAAATATTCACAAACGTCTACAAAACGTTTACGGAGATGCTGTTGTTGATCGAAGCACAGTTGAACGCTGGTCTAAACGTGTGAGATCATCGGAGAGAGGGAGAGCTAGCCTCGATGATGAGCCACGCAGCGGTCGCCCTACATAGGCTGTGACATCTCACATTGTGCAACGTGCTAACAGCATCATTCGATCAAATCGGCGCGTCACATACAAGGAACTATCACTGGAGCTAGAAATTAGTGAAGGAAGTGCGAATACGATAATACGACAACTGGGATACTCAAAAGTGTGTTCACGGTTTGTTCCTCGCCAACTGACTGAAGATCACAAAGCCCAAAGAAAAGAAATTGCGTCTTAGTCGTTGGTTCGATACGAGACAGAAGGGGATGACTTCCTTTCACGAAATGTGACTGGGGATGAGACTTGAGTACACCACTTTGAACCTGAAGCAAAGCGCCAATCCATGGAGTGGCATTACGCAGCCTCCCCACGCAAGAAAAAGTTCAAAATGGCTCCCTCTGCAGGAGAGGTTATGGCCACCATCTTCTGGGACATGATAGGGGTGATTCTGGTGGGCATTATGAAGAAAGGACAAACAATTAACTCAGAGGCATATATTGCTACCCTACAGAGACTCCAGAGACTATAAAGCGAGTTCGACCGGGGAGAAAACTGGAAGAAGTCCTTCTTTTTTGCACGATAATGCAAGACCACACAACAGTTTGCAAACAAGCGAGGCCATCACAAAAATGCGCTTGAGTGTGTTACCCCACCCTCCATACAGCCCGGATCTGGCATCTTCAGACTTCCATTTGTTTGGGCCAATGAAGGATGCTATTCGTGGAAGAAAGTTTCAGAGTGACGATGAGGTTGTTGAGGAGGTTAAGCGGTGGCTCCAGCGGAACCCAGCGGACTTTTACCAGCAAGGAATAAAGGCCCTTGTTTCGAGGTGGAGGAAAGCCCTAGAAAAAGATGGAGACCACGTAGAAAAATAAAAACTTGTAAAAAAGGTATGTAACTACTTGTATACAAAATTTCTGGAACTTCAAGGAAACTTGGAAAAAAAAAAGGTGGGGCAAAATATATTGAGTGGCCCTCGTATATATATATATATATACAGGGTGAGTCACGACGAAATGTCATAACTTCGGGAGCTTATAGCTGAGGTCATTCCCAGTCAAAAACTTCATATGAACGTAGGTCCGATTTTTAACGGTTCTGGAGCTATGGATGTTTGAATGTTTAAAAATATGTATAAAAGTGGACAAATAGCTGCTAAAGTTTTTATTCATGAATTTACAATAACTACTCAAAATGACTACTCTCGGCCTCAGTACATATCGCGACTCGTCTGTGAATCGCGCGTGTAGCTCGCATTAGTTCATTACGATTGTCCTTTATTAGGGCTGCAGCATCCAAAATGCGACGGAGCAATGCATCTCGTGTTTCCACTTTTCTCTGGTCCACCAGCTCTTTTATGCGCCCCCCACAGATATAACTCTAGAGGAGTTAGGTCCGGAGACCTGGGTGGCCAATTTTGTGCACCACCATGACTGATCCATCGACCAGGGAAGTGATCATCGAGATGCGTTCTCACTACACAGCTAAAATGGGGAGGAGCTCCGTCTTGTTGGGAGTACATACACAATCGTCTTGACAAAGGTACATCTTCTAACAGTGGCGGCAGTTCGTCTTGCAGAAATCGTAGATAAATGTCACGTGTAAGACTACCTTCGAAGATAAACGGACCAATCAGCTGACCGTAGAGAATACCACACCACACATTGACACTGAACCGATGTTGAAAATTACTTTTCAAAATGGCATGAGGATTCATTTCTGACCACACATGTGAATTGCGAGCTTTGTTGACACCGTCGCGGGTAAATTGAGCCTCATCACAGAACAAGACGTATCGATGCAATTGTCGATCGGCATTGAGCCAGTTACAAAATTCCAGCCGTTGGGCTCGATCCCCAGGTTGGAGCTGCTGAACGCGTTGTACGTGGTATGGATACATGCCTTCTTCGTGTAACGTTCGACATACTCTCGTTTGAGGAACTCTAAGACGCGTGGAAATCCTTCGCGTACTAACATGTGGACTCTGATGTACCATCTAAATAATGTTTTCTTGTTCAGCCACACCTTGTTGTATCGGACGCTCAGATAAAACAGTAACGTTAGGAAATGAACCGCTCTCTCGCAAGCTCCGAAAAACGTTGCTAAATACTCGTCGATCCGGAATTCCTCGATTTGGAAAACGTCACTGGTACTCAGTGACAGCAGCAGTAGTATTTCCATCGTAAAATCCGTAAACATATACACCACATCGGCATATTCGGCCATTTGAAAACGCAAAAGGCATACTGAACGCACAAAACAGCAACTGCACGATGTGAAACACAACATTCTACTGCGCAGTTAGTTCGGTTCGGTAAGTAACTGTCAATTCATTTCAAGGTCACGCATGCGCATGCTTGAAATTCAAACATCCGTCGCTCCATAACCGTTAAGAATCGGACCTATGTTTATATGAAGTTTTTGACTAGGAATGACCTCAGCTATAAGCTCCCGAAGTTATGACATTTCGTCGTGACTCACCTGTGTGTGTGTGTGTATATATATATATATATATATATATATCAGTGACGTTCGGTCCATGGAAGCAATGGAAGCATTGCTTCCTCACTTAAATGATTAGAAGCGCCGTTAAACAATATTAATGACGATAAAATTATAAATTATCACTAGGCTACACTCCTTTCAAATATTTTTTAATACAAAAAGCTCGAAATCCGAATCAGTGCATTGAAAAAGGAGGGGGGGAGCAATAATTTTGTTGCGTTTAGACGGGCGCCAGTGGAAGCAACGTTGAGAATTGCTTCTTTTGCTTAACTTACTATATTCGTGTTTTATAAAAATTGTATCAATTCATCGATAATTTAATTGCTACGATAGTATAAATGTAATAAATGATATACAATAAAATTATTGATTGCTATACTTGGATATGAATTAATATTGTCTTAAAAGAATAAAAAATATTCACCGATGGAAACACAGACCCATAACGCATTCATTTCTTTAGGCAAAACGTGGATCGTGGAAGCAACTTAGAGAGTTGCTTATTCCTGTTATTATGCTAACGGAATCCTTTTAAAGCGCTTAATTAATCAGTTTATAGCATTAAATGACTAAATAACTGGCAATTATTACCAAATATATTTTTAGAAGAAGAAATACAAACTAATTGTAATTAGAGTTTGCTTAATTATGAGTAAATCAAAGTGAAGTTGTTATATTGAGGTTAATGTCGTTCGTCAACTGCCCATCCCCTTCATTCCCCGCCCTCCTCGCCCCCCTCCCACAAGTGCACAAATTCAAATATAAATCGAGCACATTTTTAACAGTGTTCAGTTATTTATTTGATTTGTGATTGTTACAGTGCGTTCAATGATCTTTGGCTGGATTATGCAGTCTTTTTATTTCTTTGGCAGATAATGATGGCGTGTAATAAGTGTAATTGTATAATTGAAACTATGTTATCTTGTTCGTTCAGTTCTAGACAATTTGAAGAAAAGCGAGACATTATTAAAATTGGTAGGCCTACGCCTAGTTAAAAAAATTAAGTACTGTATACTGGTGTATACTATATATATATATATATATATATATATATATATATATATATATATATATATATATATATATATATATATATATGTGTGTGTGTGTGTGTGTGTGTGTGTGTGTGTATATATATATATATATATATATATATATATATATATATAATTGTCACCGATCGCCACTGAGATATATATATATATATAATATTATTATATATATTATATATATAACGGCGCCTCGGTGGTGTAGTGGTTAGCGTCGCCGACTACGAATCCATCGGCCCCGGGTTCGAGACCCGACGGCAGCTGGCGCGCAGCAAAACCCAGCTGTTCATCCTTCCACACAATAAAGAAAGTGGTTGGTAGATAAGTGGGTACCCTAGGTGGCTTAGTGGTTAAGACGCTGGGCTGCTGATGGGTCGTGGTTCGGATTCCACGTTAAACTGTAGGTCTAAGGTGGAGTGAAAATCTTGACCTTCGTTAGAATGAACAATTCGGGCGGAAGCTAACCAAAGGTTATATAGCCTATTGATTCAACGTGTCTTTTTAGGTTTGTTATTTTGGAAGAAAAACAATGACCGCCTTTTTTTTTGGTTTTTTAAATGTTGCTGAAAAGTAATTTTATTTAAAATTCTCAACCATTCTCACCCAACGCCAGATGGACCATAATGTCCGTATGTTGAGTCCCCGGACAAACTCCCTCTATCTCTCGCGATCCATACAAAGTTCTTTGGCTTCCTCGATGCTAAAACCACTTTCCTCCACCAGATGTTTCACTGTCCTTCTCCAGTTAGTTCATGGCCTTCCAGTTGGTCTTCTTTTGTTTGGTATCCAATCAATAATTCTTCTCGGATTTCTACCATGTGACATTCTTCTTATATGCCGGTACCATCGCAGTTCACTCTTTTGTATATCTTTTATTTAAAATGCAAATCTAAAAGTGATCAAATAAGCTAAAATATATTTTTTTGACTCACCTTAGGATCATATTAACTCTTACTGTTAAATATAGAGGGTCTCCAAGAAATAATGGTGCCAAAATAATCGGTAATTTTTCTTATTAACCAACATATATACAATATTTACTGTATATGGTTGTTTACATTTTGAAACTGTTCATATTTAGAAAGTTTTAATAAGATGACTAGCATTTGTCGAACTCCACTAAAGCATTAGCAAGATGCTCTTGTAGAATGGGTCCAATGACCTCTGCTTCTTTGACGGAGTTCTGCTTTTGTGGAAGTGTTCTAAATTTGAACAGCTTGAAAATGTAAACAACCGTATATATTGTATAAATATTAATAAATTAATAAATTAGAAAAACATGAGTATTTTTAAATCATTGTTTCTTGGACACCCTGTACTTTAATTATCTTATACAAGAAAATAAGTATGTACTTCGCTAAGAGAAAAAGCTAAGTACAGTAATTACTGTTGCATATTGTGTACATTATGTACATTACAATGTCCAATTAATTTCCCTATATACATTTTTTAATTGCATATCAATAAATACTTTAATATAGTCTATGAAAGTATGCTTGGGAGTTTGAATATGACACACTTTCCTCTCCCTGATTACTACCAACTATTAAAAAGAGGAGTTGAAAATAGTGCATTGGATATCCCACAGGCAGTTTCTCAACTTAGGGGTTTGCGAGAAGTGTTCAGGAGTTGGAGGGTCTCTGTGCTTTGCAAAAAAAATCCGTTTACATGGAAAATCGATGTTTAATTTTCCAGTGAAAATGACAAAATATGTAAAATCAGAGAGACTATTTTTTTTAAATGAAAAATTCTTGTAATGTTTGTTTTAGAGTTGAAATTATTTTCTGTTAGTCGAAATCATCTTAACTGTTAATTTGTCTTTCAGTGATAATATACCTGTGGCTGCTTTGGATTTGTTAATTTCATTGCTTTGTTTTAATTTCAACCATTGAAGAGAAGCCCAAATCGCATAAATACTCGTATGTGGTTGAAAATGGAATTAAAACTTTTATGCTTCAGACATCTGTTCTTGAGTCACTTTTCCGTACTATCCAAAATGTACATAAGTCTTCTGACGGGAATAACAATTGTAAGGTCTTCTTGGAAGAACGTTCAATCAATTCATTGTGTAGGTTTCCTGCAAGTTCGGCAGGCACTGCCATGCTTTCATTGGACGGAATAAGTATCCACCTCTTATTAAACCTTCCATCGTCACATGGTAAATAGTTCGGGAGCTGTTTTTGTAGTTGAAATATTCGCTGTATCATCACTGAGGGAAGAGGAATCGGAAATGTTTTTATCAAAATGGGATTGCCAACACAAAAAGGTTGAGAAACACCGCTATATAGCCTGAGCCTAACAATAAATAATTAATCTTACACGCGTGCTAGATATTATTCTTTGTTTTTATAACATTTAGTACTTATTTTATTGTCTATATGTCTATATAATTATCTATATTTTTGGTTTGAAGTATAAAAGGATCTAAAAATATTAATTAAGCCAGTGCTGTAGCATATAGGTCTAGATACAATTCAAAGTAAGTTTATTTTATATATTGAAATATGTTTCATATGTTTTTAAAACAATAAACAGTAATTTATTGAAACTATATATTTCTTTTACACGTAAACGGATTTTCTATTGGATACGATAACAAAATCAAATAAAACATTTTTTTTTTTTTAAATAAGACGGAGAGGAAAAATACGCGCTTTTTTTAATTTTATTTATTTAATTTTGCCAAACAGGTAACGTAAATTGTACAATCTTGACCTCAACTTAAACTGTAGCAAAATTCTCTTGTACATGAGTCATTATTAATATTCCATGTCTGTATGTATCAAAACATGCAAGGAAGTTTTTGAAATTTGTTGGAACCTATCTGGCATAATTTAATCTAAATCTGAATCATTATAAAGATTCTAAAATGTTTCTCACGTTATTTTGAATAACCATGAACAAAAGAACGTAAAAAAAAACATTCTACAGGGTGTTCCATTTAAATAGAACCATAGGGAGTAATTAATAATGGCCATGGTTCCATTTAAATGGAACACCCTGAAGAATCTTTATAATGCTTCAGGTTTAGATTAACTAATAACTAGATAGGTCCCTTCTATAAAAACTAATTTGCCTAACAATCAGCCTTTGCTAACAGTCTCTGTAAAGAATAGCCATGTTATCCGCAATTAATCTTATAAGTCATTATTCCAAGTATTGTACGAACATTACGAATTTAATTTTTGCATTAATTAAAGATTAATAATTTCTTAGAAATGTCCCTAGTAACCACTGGTCACTAGGGAAATCCTAACCCTATTTAATGTTATATCTGATTATTGTTCTGTAATCTATGGTGGCAGCGTAGCTGGAACCCAATCTTCATCGCCACTATTAGATTTTTTCAAATACCATGCCGATGAGGATGCATACTCTCTCCCGAAACATCGTATACGTTATATACGTTCTACTGTTATTATGTTTTCTCCTTTTTATTCAGAAGGCGTTTAAGTATTTATTATATTTAGTAATTCGTTAAAAACTAACCAAATTTTGCGTTTTGTCAAACTGCTATTAGCAAATTCGGGTTACGTTGTGGCCACGTGACAACACCGCTTCCCGTTTGATCAGCGAAGTTATGAGACGTTGAATTTGTTCATTAATTGGATGGGGCCTTACTCTCCGTTCAGATGATGTACCTACCCGTAGAAGGTTTGGATCCCGGGTTCCCTCCGTCAGATGACCTTTGGCATTATAGAGGTTATTGAAACAGCCACAAATATTATTATTATTATAATTATTATTATTATTATTACGCGCATCTACGTTGCTTCATTAAAAGAATCGATGCTATATACCAGTATTACGGCAGCATGACGTCCTACTGCCGATTAGAATGTGTCGTCATACTGTCGTCATGATGCCATCAATTTCTATAACACCATCAACGTGGCACTAACGTGGCTTCACTATTCAGTACAGTGGTAGTATGTCTGCAGTATGACGCCAGTATGATTGTCACTTATGAGTTGGTAGTGTGACATCATGCTGCGTCATCTGTTTAATAACGAGTTCTTGAAGTAACATTTCAAAGATTATTTTAGTTTTCATTCTTTCGTACTTAAAATTTTATTTAAAATAAAACATTTTATTATTTTATATATATATATATATATATATATATATATATATATATATATATATATATACCGGTATATATAAGGGGACAAATCGCTTCCCGGATTCAGTAGTTGGTAAGCCTATGGAGACGATACGTTCGGGACAAAATAGTTAATCACTTAGAAATGAATAAATTAATCAAAGATTCTCGACACCGCTTTCGACATAATCGTTCTTGTCTTATTAATTTGCTCGATTTCTTTAATGATATTGTAAAGATGTGTATATATGACGAGAGTAAAACAGTAGATATTATATATTTCGATTTTCAAAAAGCGTTTGATAAAGTGCCACATAGAATATTATTAGTTAAACTTCATTCTCACGGAACTGATGGTAATGTTCTGAATTGGATTAAAAATTGGCTGAGTGGACGTAAACAAAGAGTGGGGTCATTAATGGCAAAGCGTCTAATTGGAAAAGTGTAACTAGCGGCGTGCCTCAGGGATCGCTTCTGGACCACTTCTTTTTATTATTTATATGAATGACATCGACATAGGAAGAACGTTTGCAGATTCAAGAAAATATTAATAAATTACTCGAGTGGGCGGAAATTTGGCAAATGAACTTTAATATAGATAAATCGGTAGAAACAATGTTAAAGAAAAGTATTTTATGCGCGACAAAACACTAACAAGTGTTACGGAAGAGAAAGATTTAGGTATTATTGTTGTCGACACTTAAACCGAGTATTACTCGATTTAAGAGTGTCGACAACCTTGTGGTCATTTGTGGCCAGTGACTTAAACCCCCTTCCAAAACCACGTGGTCTTCTGATGTCACCCCAACCCCTTCTTAATCTTATTTAAATTAAAATGCAAATTAAAATGAAGCAAATCAAAAATAGTCAAATCAAAAGTATGGCGAATTTGTATTTCATGAACTTTAAAGATTCGAATCTTCTAGAATTTTCCGAAATAAAGGTACAGCCAATTTGTGTTTATAAAGATTCGAGTCTTTTGAAATTTTCTGGAGTTTACGAAATATATATATATATATATATATATAATATGATATGATAAACAATATCATAAACAGGCTATTTTAATGCTTAGTATTGGCCACGTGGTTAAACATCAAGATCCCCCCTCCCCATGTGGCCCTTGGTGGTCAAATAATGAACCCCCTCCCCCCCTTTAAGGACCACATGGTTTTTGAATGGCCCGTAAGCAATGTATCGAAGCGGTCAAAAGAGTAAATAGAATCTTAGGATTTATTGGTAGCTCACTTGAATTTCAATAATGCCAACGCCAAAAAATATTTCACCTTCAGAAATGAAGCTAGAACTCGCGGTAATAGTCTCAAATTAGTGGGTAAACAGTTTAATTCTAATGAAGCTAAACATTTTTTCTTCAATCGTATAGTTAATTTGTGGAATGGATTGCCAACCACCGTAGTTCAAAGTAATTCGATCGAATCCTTTAAAATGAGACAAGATGCTTAGCTTGCCTTAAAACCTTAGTTAGAAGTATTTGTTAGCGCATAGAAATATTGTAGAATTTTCACTTGAATTCCCTCCTCTGTACTTCACTTTATCTTTAAATTTTCTTACATCTTTTAACTTTCTTCCTTAGACAGACAGCCTCGTAGGAACCAGTCGGTCTGTTGCTGTTTGGTATCATTTGCCTTCATATCTCGGCAAATACGGTACATAGAACCATGAAATTTTAGTATGTTAGTACTAGGTAATTTTATAGTTTGTATGCCATCTTTTAGCATTTTAGCTGAGAAATTGGATTTATGACGAATATTCCAGAAAAATCTTGCTAATCATAGGTTCAAGTTGATAATTAAAGTGATTTTAATTAACGTAAGCCAACTGCAGGAGGTTTGGACAAGCTTCTCAAGAAAATCGATAAAAAGGAGATATCAAAAGAATACCAGGTAGCAGTATTAAATTTGGACACCAAACAGTTCTGATTTAAATTCTGTCGATTACGGCCTTTGAGAAAATTTGTCACACAGAATTTATCGGGTCAAAGTAAGAAATGTCGCTCATTTACGAGAGCTTCTTCTGAAAAAATGGGATGAGCTACCACAAGAACAAATCAATAAAGCCATAGATGAGTTCCCTCCTAGACTGAAAAAGGTTGTAGAAGTTCGTGGTAAACATATCGAGCAGTTTTCACCACATGTGAGTATTTTGTAACTTTCTATCTGCACATACAATGCAGTAGTAGTATAAATGGAGAATTTCCAGTGGCATAAAGAAATGTTCAATAAATCCGTAATTTTCATTAGTTTTCTTTGAAATCCGTTCACCGTATAGGAAATTTACTTAGTTGTGGGGTGTGAAAAAATATTGAAATCTGACCATAACTTTGGATTTTACAGCCAAAGTTCGAGGTCTCCCTTTTTTTTGCCGACCGATATATATATATATATATTATATATATATATATATATATATATATATATATATATATATATATATATATATATATATGTTAATTTATACTTTTAATTTATGGGTGGGGTCTTGTATAGGAAAATGCCGGGAAGTCCTCTATAGGTGTCTTGCTGTTGGTTAAAATAAGGCAGTAAGTGCAAACTTTTGCATAACCTTTTAAAACACTTTATTTTTCTCTCTCAAGTACTTTTTTAAACCAAAATAGAGTTTGTTTCGAAATAAATAAATCGTTATACGCGACCATCATTTTATAACATTTTAATTAACTACTAAATTAATTAAAGAGTCATATTGAAAATAATCGTATTAAATTCCATTTATTATTGATTAATTATTAAATTATATATACGGAGGGTTGACAAAAGTAAACAGACACCTTCACTTTTTCGATAGTTTTTGATTTGATAATAAGAGTCAATAAATAATAACATATTTATCAAATGAATAGATTTAGAATCGTGTTGTTTTCCTTTTGCATTCTATAAAGGTGATACACGTTTCGCATTCCACTGCTGAGCTTTCCCAATTGTTCTTGAGGACAGTCATGGCGGTGTCTATTTACTTTTGTCAACCCTCTCTCTCTGTGTGTGTGTGTGTGTGTGTGTATTTTTCTGATATATAAATTTTGGTGTGCTTTCTGTGGACAACGTATATAATGAATTCTGTTTTATTTGGTGCTTGACCGACTTGCGGAAACTTTGGAATTTTGGCTTCTTAGTTTAAACTTATTCAAAATGACACCCGAGTTTCATGTTAATAAGATATACCAAAATTCTGTTTCAATGAAGAGTGGCGGTCTTCAGCGTTCAAACAAAGGAGCTGTTACTAGTGCACGTATATACATAGGCCTTTGATACTCAAAGAGCAGCGGTCCATTCAAAGAGGCTTATTTACAAAACCTTCTTCCATGCCTAAGGATGGAGGTAAGACAAAGACACGCTTACCTCGTCGTTTATTTACGTAAAATATTTGATTTAAATTTATATTTACATGTAACCATGCAGGGAGTTCGTTTCTACTTCGAACAGTGGATGAAGAATACTTCTTACTCGACAGTTCCGTGAGTGAGATTTATTCACGAGTCATGTGGCATTTCTTGGCACCATAAAGGAAGATACAGGAAGATGCTTAGAGTGAAATATTTTTGCACAATACTGCAGTTCATATCATGGTGTTAAATGGGGAGGGTTCTCTTGCTTTGTTCCCCTTCCAGCGTGTTTCTTGTACACACAACACCCCAACTCTCCTCTTCTTCATCAACTCCACAATCTCTCTTCCTCTGCCAGTCATGCTTCCAACATTCAGCGTCGCAATTCTCAGGTCTACCCGAGCTCGCTTCGTTAGCCGCACCCGCTCTTGGTGCGGTAGCCCTCGCCTCACCACAGAGGTCGGGCGAGGTCTCTGTACGTCGCCTACGGGGTACGCCCTAGCCGTCATCGCATTTTCGTGTTGAAGACTCACCATTGTGGTTTTGGCTGGGTTTTAATGGCCGGATGCCTTTCCTGATGCCAACCCTCCCCATTTAGTAACAACTAAGGTGAGGAGTAGTGTGGGTGTGTCAGAGAGCTTTGGGGTGGAAGTTGGTCTGCACCAAGGATCAGCTTTGAGCCCCTTCCTTTTCAATGTGGTATTCGATGTGATGACGGACAGGATTAGAGGGGAGGCGCCGTGGTGCATGATGTATGCAGACGATGTTGTGTTGAGTGGGGAGACGAAAGAGGAGGTGAAGCAGCAGTTGGAAAATTGGAGAGAGGCGTTGGAAAGTAGGGGGATGAGAATTAGCCGAAAGAAGACCGAATATATGAGATGTGATGTGCAGCAGGACCGAGGAGGGGAAGTGACATTGAGTGGAGAGCGTGTTAAGACGGTGGAGTATTTTAAATACGTGGGGTCAACAGTGGATGCAGAGCGGGAGCAGAGAGAGAGATAAACTGTAGAATACAGTCGGGGTGGAAGAACTGGAGGGACTTATCAGGGGTGCTCTGTGATAAGAGGGTCCCAGTGAAACTGAAGGGAAAGGTATTCAAAACAGTGGTGAGGCCGGCAATGTTGTATGGAATGGAGACTGTGCCAATGAAGAAGAGCAATGAAAGAAAAATCGATGTGGCTGAAATGAAGATGTTAAGATGGATGTGTGGAGTGACGAGGAGGGATAGGGTCAGAAATGAGCAAATAAGGGGAACAGTGAAGGTGGCGGAGGCATCTAAGAAGGTGCAGGAGGCCAGGCTGAGGTGGTATGGACACGTCAGGAGAAGAGAGGAGGAGTATGTGGGGCGCAGAGTGCTGGAGATGGAGTTGCCGGGACGGAGAAGAAGAGGAAGACCGAAGACGAGATGGAGGGACTGTGTGGTGGCGGACATCAGGGAGGACTTGGAGGAGGACGAGGTATACGACAGAGGAGAGTGGAGAAGACGAACCAAAAACAGCGACCCCATGTAAAGATGGGATAATAAGCTGCGGAAGAAGAAGATATCATGGTGTTAAATGAAAAAAGTTGATAATAGTTAATTAAAGACAAATTATATTTATTTACTATTTATTTATTTATTGTTTTATTGTTATATTTGTTTTATTTTATTGTTTTATTTGTTTTATTTTAGTTTCATTTATTTATTATACAAGCTACATCAGATGAAAAAGTTAGTTAACCGTCAGCGGGTAGAGTGGTATCAGAATGATCCACGTCGATTTTTCAAGTCGATATTATCACATAGCATCCAAATTGAAACAAAACTTTTTTGCCCCTGTTTTTGCATTTGCTACCATATAAACAAGATATTCTGAGGTAACTGAAAGTTTAAAGCTGTTTTATGTGGAATAAAAACGCATATGTTTGAAGTTTATTACACAGGGGTCATTTTGACAAGTCCTACCACTTATGATACAAATATTTTATCTTACCTGTTGAGGATTAACAACTGGATGAAACGCGACATAAAAATGATACGCTGAAGCAATGTTTCCTAATCTCTTCTCGCTCAAGGCACCCCAGTGCCATCTGTTCTTCTTTCGCAGCACCCAGGGCGGGACAATTTTCGTCTTCCACTGTTCAACATCCAGTCTTCCCCAACTCCCAACACCACGTAACTTCAGAGTGGGCCTATAATTTCCGTATGAACGTAATAAATCGTGACTGTTTTGTTTAATTTTCAAGTTTGAAATACTTATTTTTGTCTTTTTCATAAAATTTCACGGCACCACTAGCGGGCATTTGTGGCACCCTAGTTGAGAAACACTGGCTTGAAGGTCAACGTAAATTCTGTTCAGTTGGTTGAAGAATGGTACAAGTATGAGAAGCGAGGCGTCAGTCTCTTTCATTTGCTGCACATATGGGGATGGAAACAAAACAGTCGTGTTTTTTTACAATGTTTCGTCATCGATATTTAACAAAACGGAAAAATTCAGTCCTAGTTTTCTTTATTTATGCCATGCTTAGTGAGTAACACCGTTTCCCTATAATCAAAGTGAAGGCACTGAGGTCGGGAGTTCGAATCCTGATGACGCTGTTAATAATAATAATAATAATAATAACAATAATAATAACAATAATAACAATAATAACAACTGTACGTCGACTTACATTGGTTCCACCACAAACCACATTAAAGAGAGATCATACCAACATAAATATCGTCGAAGTAAAATTAACGAACATTACAGAATAGATCATAAAATATTAAATTTAAAAAATATCTCACAAAACTTTCAAATCTTATACTCATCACATAACGTACAAAAACTAAAAATTACCGAAGCCTTTTACATTAAAATGAAAAAAACCGAAAATTAATATAAAATTTAATGAACTTTCGAATAGTCTTAAATTAATTTGAAATTGTATCAAACTTACAATCAAGAAATATATATATAACCCATTTTACTTTAAAATTACGTATAAAGCTCTGAAGATGTTCAAAGTATATGAACGAAACGCGTCAGCAGAAGCAAAAGTGAAGACAGTATTCTTAGCATACTGCAAATTCTTATCTAGAATTATTATTAAGAAACTTAGTACTGAAAATAAAAAATATTCAGGATATTGGAAATTAAATGTAAATCCTTTATAAATAATAATAATAATAATGCTGAGTTAACGCGATGGACGGCATTTGTGTGGCCCGAGCTCCGTGCCACTTTCTGGCTCTTCTCACTCATTCTTATTCATTAATCTACATTTTTTGTAGAGTTTTCATTGTCGATACTTCATAAAAGTAATTAATTTCGAAGCGTTTTGTGAAATTATAATTTCATTTTTGTTAAAATAAGATTTATTGAATTATTCAGATGAAGAATCGTATACAGAGAAGGAATAAATAACTTACGATGAAACAGAAGGTAAAAATGCAATGTAAAGACCGAATGTCTGAATGAGACAAATTAAGATACGAAGTGAACAGTAAAAAAAAAAAGGCTTTTGGTGTTTGTGTGTTTGCAAAAAAAAAAAAAAAGCGTCAAATAAAGTTAATTAATGTTTGTGCATTTGTAGAAAAAACGATGGGAATGTGAAGGAAACGGCTTTAGGTCAAAGTATATGTAATGTACTGCGTACTCAACTTCGTACTAAAGTTTATTTTATACTTCTAAATCCATTAAGTAAGAGGATATACTATATACATATAATAATAATAATAATAATAATAATAATAATAACTAATAACTAATACTGTATACTAAATAATATATAAAAACTAAATTTCATCCTAATCCAGAGTTTGATAAAAAAAAAAGCTTACCCTTGTCGTGGTGAAGGAAGAAGGTGAGAAAACGTCAGGTGGTGAGACTGCTTCCTTGCTTGCTCGTCTCTTCCGTTTAGGCGTTTATTGGCCCTAAGGAGACTACTTTTATTGAAGCTAAAAGGAGGGATATTCCATGTTCTAATATTAAAACAGTTTCAAGAATTTTCCACTACTTTTTTAATTTTTTGAGAATTTGTAAAATATAGGTGCAAAAATTGTTTATAATTTGAAAGCATATATATATATATATATATATATATATATATATATATATATATATATAAACCTTTGGTTAGCTTCGGCCCGAATTGTTTATTCTGACGAAGGTCAAGCTTTCCACTCCACCTTAGACCTACAGTTTAACGTGGAATCCGAACCACGCCCCATCAGCAGCCCAGCGTCTTCACCACTAGGCCACCTAGGGTACCCATTTATCTCAACCACTTTCTTTATTGTGTGGAAGGATGAACAGCTGGGTTTTGTTGCGCGCCGGCTGCCGTCGGGTCTCGAACCCGGGGCCGATGGATTCGTAGTCAGCGACGCTAACCACTACACCACCGAGGCGCATATATATATATATATATATATATATAATGAATAAAACCACGAAGGAAAGGAAACACAAAAAGGTGCTCAAGCGCTTTCGTCTAATGACATCCTCAGGAACATTAGACGAAAGCGCTTGAGCACCTTTTTGTGTTTCCTTTCCTTCGTGGTTTTATTCATCATAAATATTTTTCACGTGTTACTTTCGTGAAATAATTTTCATATATATATATATATATATATATATATATATAATTATATATATACGTAAAAATGAACAATGAATAATTCCTACATAATTTTTTTATTCAAATATTCATTTTTACATAAGGACCAAACTCGCATAATGCAAGTTTGGATGACTTTAGTATTCAATGTATGGTAAATTCTTTAACCTATTATTATTTATATGTTCATTCATACGTCCATTTCCTTTCTTGACCTTTATCTTTTGTTAATTTTATTAATTATTCATTCAGCTACCTATTGTCTACCTATTGTCAACCTATTGTGTGACTACCAATATGTGTACAAAACTTTATGCATTCGTACATGTTCGCAAATGATCATGATCACGTACGTAGTTACCTTACATGTAAGTACGTTCACATGTATTCTTTTTATTTCTTTTCTTTAAATTAATTAATTTCTCGCAATACTCATAAATGCTTACACAAATGTTCGAATTCCGCTGACCAGGCAAAAGCGAGAGCTTCTGAGGTGAAAATCTCCTCTCTCTAGCTTCTAATTTATAAAACATCATTGTGTTTTATGTGTGTGTGTGTGTGTGTGTGTGTGTATATATATATATATATACCGTATATACCCGAGTATAGGTCGATCTCATGTATAGGTCGACCCTTGATTTTTGGCCAAGAAATCATTAATTTATCATATGCCTCGTGTATAGATCGACCCCAGTTGTTGAGGGTAGTGGAACAACAAATTAGGGTAATAAAGCACCATATTTTATCTTTCTATAAATAAACTTTTAAAAATGTATTAATTTTATGTTTTATATCATCCTGTGCTACCATTCTGTAATTTTAATAATTGGTACATATTTGGTAATTTTAATAATTGGTACATATTTGGTAATTTTAATAATTGGTACATATTTTATGTTTTCATTGTTTACTGGTACTAAATGGTAAATATTTTTCATGTCTGAAGCTAACAGTAGCTCCTAGCCCTCCCCATCGTGCACGAATTTCAACCCCACGAAAATGTTACCCTTATATAGGTCGACCCCCCTAATTTCTGCCTAAGAATTCAGTCTTAAAAACTCGACCTATACACGAGTATATACGGTATATGTGTGTGTGTGTGTGTGTGTGTGTGTGTGTATACCGTATGTGTCCATGTACTTTATCTGATACTCTTAACATCCTAATTGTCTGTAAATATGTAACACTGTAAAAAAACTATAATTAACTGTTTAATTGTAATTAACGATAATAATTTAATATAATGTAATTAATGTACTTTAATGAAACTATAATTAACGATAATAAGCGAATGTGAATTAATTGGTAATTATAATCATAACTGTAATAAACCAAAATTATAACGTATTCAGTGATGTACTTGGGATTGTACTCAATATACGACCCGACATTATGTCGCCATTTAGGAATGAATACTCGGCGATATATTTTTTTTTTTAATAATTATTTTTCCGTTGGGCTAAAATTTTTGATTTGCTTTCTACTTTGCCAAATAATTGATGACTTGTTCTTTTTAAAAATTTCTTAATCATTTTTAGAGTTAGCTTAATAATGAATACTGAGTAACTTTTGCAATGTTCATGTTTTGTATACGTTCACTCTTCGTTATAAAAGATGAAGACATGTCTTGCCTAAGCATTTAATTGTAAATCTTAAACCTTTAATTTTTGCTCATATACATATTTTAGTGTAAAGATGCATAGTTCAGTTTCCACTTCTAATTAACTTGGCAGACCTGGAAAACATCAGATCTGAAAATACGCTGTTTAAGATAAAAATATGGCTTCCTCTTCCTATATCCTGTTTATCTGTTTAAACATTGTCACAGCAAAAAATTTACTTTATTTTTAACTATTGTGCAAAAATAATACAGCCTTTTCAACATTTAATAATAATGATGTTAGCAGAAAAGGGATATATAAACGCACAAAATTTCTTCGATATTCATTCTGAATTAGACTACGAGGCTGAGCATTACCTGTAATATTTTAGCAGTAAATTACAATAAGAAAAAGTCTTTATCTTCTCCTTCGAGCTGTGCTCTCTTCAGAGAACTTAGTCATTAAAATCTCCCGATACGTTACAAGAAGAATCGGGGGAACCCTCATAGAATTTAATAAGCCTCTCAGAATCCTCCGAGCCACTATAGAAGAACTCGGAGAGTAGTATAGAAGAAACTACTGCGAGTAACAAATCCGTTGCTGCCTCCTCACCAGAACCCCCGTCGACTTCGAACCAACCCAGGCCATAGACGGAGGGGTTAACATATATATATATATATATATATATAATATATATATATATATATATATATATATATGTAAAAATGAACCATAAATAATTCCCATTTTCCTATATTATCTTATCCTTCATGTAATTCTTGTATTCATTTATATAGTCTCTGTATCCATTGTAAGAAAAAGTATCCATTTTTAAAAATTCATGTGTTATATGGTTCATGTATTTATATAATCCTGTATATTCTTATATATTTAACTTTATATAATGCCTATACTCATATGTATGTACGTGTGTGTATTCATTTTTACATAAGGACCAAAATCGCCCAACGCGAGTTTGGATAAATTTTTGATTTGCTTTCTACTTTGCTAAATAATTGGTGACCTGTTGTTTTTTTTAAATTTCATAATCATTTTTTTAGATTTCGCTTAATAAGGAATCCTGCTTAAGCTTGCAATGTTCACATTTTGTATACACTCTCTTTCGTTATAAACAATGAGATCATGTCTTGCCTAAGCATTAAAATTGTACATCTTAAACCTTAAAATTTCACTCATATGCATATTTTAGTGTAAAGATACATAGTCCGATTTCCACTTTTAGTTAACTTGGCAGATCATGATAACATCAGATCTGAAAAGTCGCGGTTTAAGATAAAAATATGGTTTCGTCTTCAAATATTTTGTTTACTCGTTCCAGACTTACCACAGCTAAAAAATTTACTTATTTTCAAATATTGTGCAAAAATAATACAGCCTTTTTAGCATTTAATAATAATAATGTTAGCAGTTTTTGGGTATATAAACCCACTAAAATTATTCCATTGTCATTCAGAAGCTAATTCAGAGGCTGAGCACTACCTGTACATTTTAGCAGTAAATTTACAGTTGAAGATAGTTTTTATCTTATCCTTCGAGCCTTGCTCTCTTCAGAAGAACTTAGTCATTAAACTTTCCGGATACGCTATAAGAAGAATCCGGAACCTTCAGCATTTTTAGTAAGTCTATCAAAGTCCTCCGAGCCACTATAGAAGAACTCGGAGAGTAATATAGAAGAAAACCACTGCAAGTCACACATCCGTTGCTGCCACCTAACTAGAACCCCCGTCGACTTCGAACCACCCCGGGCCATAGACGGAGGGGTTAACAACTGGCGACCCTTTAACCAGGATCTTCACGACTCCAGGATTCTTCCAGTCTTTCAGACCTTGGAACCAGAACCAACACCCAGTTGACCGGCGTGTCACGACTTCTAGTTCGTCACATCCACCCTTGGACCGGCGTGTCACGAATTCTAGTTCGTCACATCCACCCTTGAACCGGTGCGTCACGACTCCAAGTTCTGCACGCCTAGTTTTCATCCAGGAACAAGTGGCCAGCAAGACACGTCTTCAGGACACGTCTCTAAGGATTTCGCCGTAGGAATCTTGTTAAGTACAAAACTCTTTTTTAAAATAATTTCTAAACATTTGAAAAGTCATTATTATTAACAATTAATATTTAGTATTGAGCCAGAATTAACACAAAACACAGTGAACACTTCAGACACCAGTGATACATTTTTTTTTATTGAAAACAGTATTGTCACAGAATTATTGTCACAGAATTATTGTCACAGTTATTTTTACTATTCTAGTTAGTATAGTATAATTTTATTTAATGTACCAAACATAGTATTACCATACCTTCACGTACATTCGAGTGAAATTTTGTTTACATTTTTTTTATTATTATTTTGTTTGCAATCTTTTCAAATTTTTCCCGAGTTAGGCAAATTGTTGTGCATTTATTTTTTTAGATAGCGTAGTTAGGAAAACCCCTTAAGTGATCATTCCATAAATTAAGATCGGTCAAGCAGACCTAATTAGAACACATTAATAAGTACCTTCACATATGAGCGATTCAGACGGTGCGCTTTCTGACATCGAAAATTTACCTACACCCATTTTTCCACCTACCCCGCGCCCTTCAAACATACTCCCAAACACACAAGCCAATATGTCTCAGTCTCAAACCCCCGCCCCAGCATATATTAACTTAGGCAGACTAGTAAACCTTCCTCATACTGTTTTAATTTTTAAGGGGACCATAGATAATCGTTTTGTTGAACCACGCGTAAGACCTTGGGTTGAATCTTTAGAGCAACATTTCTTACGCGAAAATATTACCGATAATGATATAAAAATTAGGGAAGTAAAAAGATTTATTGACCCGAAAGAAGGGAATGCTCATGACACAGTCACTTACGTCCCATCAATTAGCGAAGCTACAACATGGGACGATTTTAAACAAAACTTATTAGAATTTTTTAAAGAAATAACCCTTGCACAACCCTTAGCCACGTTAGAAAGAGGAACACGAAGATTTAAACAATTTTATTACACGTACACATAAACGTGTAGGAGAAGCCCTCCGGGCCGCAGAAAATGCATGTGGCATAACTTTCACTTCGAAACAAAGAAATCTAATAGTAGCCACAACCATTTACCAAAACCTACCCGGAGCACCTAAAAAAAAGTTTCAGGAGTTTTTAAATGTTGACAAACCTGTAAGTGTAGCCATAAACAAAACACGGGAACATTACCCGGATTTAGCAAACCAGAACTACCGAAAGAGTAGAGAAACCCCTGTACATTATATTCAGCAGCAGCAGCCACAACACCAACAACAACAACCCTATAAATCGAGGCCAATGCAGGGAACACCCCAGAAACAAGCCCCCCAAACCCAGAATACACGCCCTCCTCCACAGTGTTTTAACTGCGATAGTTTTGGGCACATGATAAGTCAATGTAATTACCCCTCGTATTGCTCCCACTGTCACGAACATGGTCATCGCCGTGGCGACCGCCAAAAGTGTGCTGATAAAGCCCCTGCAGGGTATAGACCCCACTTTCAGAAACCAAACCAACCACGTTCCCAAAACGTATACCAAAAGTCAACCAATCCCCAGAAACCAGTCCATTCCCAGCCTCAGTCGAACTACCAACCCAATAGATCACGACCACAGGGTCAACCACACTCTTACCCCATGTACAAACCTCAATATAATCAGCAAGGTCAACTAGTTCGGTACGTAGAAGTACCCGGGGAGGAATCATTTTCCCCAGAGAACAGTTTTCAAGAACACCCTCCAGCGTATGATATTCCCGTAGAATATGACCCAGGTCCTCCCATAGAAGACCATTCGAGCCCTTTTTTAGACCCTACATTGGAGGCGGCAGTTCAACCTCCTCCCTCCTAAATTACAGTAATGAGCCCACATACGCACACAAACTCCCCATCAGGATAATAGGTGCGGACCTCCTAGATTTAATAATAAATTGTAGCACCGATAACCAAGATTTAACTGCTCTCCTAGATACAGGAGCACACGCGACGTTAATTAAGAAACAATGTGTAGATGAATTACTAGAGAGTACAAATTACAAATATGAAATTAAGGCACCATCCTGCCAACTCAGAGGAGTTACGGGCACACCCATACCCACATGGGCGGGAAATTATAGGCCAATCAGTTTAACGTCTGTTGTAGGTAAGCTTTTGGAATCAATAATTAGGGATCGTATAGTCGAACCGCTCCAGAAATCAGACCCCAGGGTAATCAGTTCCAGTTGTTGAATCCAGTTGGATCAACACAGCCAGTTTCCAGTCAGCCAGTTTCCAGACAGTCAGTTTCCAGACAGTCAGTTTCCAGACAGTCAGTTTCCAGTCAGCCAGTTTCCAGTCAGCCAGTTTCCAGTCAGCCAGTTTCAGTTCAGCCAGCTTCAGTTCAACCAATAAGGCAAATTTTAGTCGCCGAACCAGAATCAGATTCACAATTTTTCATATGCCCTACCGAGCATATAACAGTAGCACCTTATGAGAAGATTTGTTTCCTAGCAAAAGTAGTTAACAGTCAAGGAAAATTATTAGAGTCAGAGCGTACTCTGATTACAGAGAAAAGTAATTTCAAAAGAGATGTTCTTATTGCCCAAGTCCTTAGTCAGAGTCAGAATTCAGCTATCCCTGTTGTTTGTTTAAACAAAGGAAAAAGTCCTATAGAATTAACTTCAAATCAGAAAATAGGAACTGTTTCCACAGTAGAAGTAGATTCAGATTTCCCCATCAGTATGATAAACGTGTTTCCAGTTCCTTAGAATTAAATCCTTCAATATTAAAAGAAGAATATAAGAAATGTCTGGAGCACTCCCTTCAGGAGTCACCAGCTTTACAGGATCCCAAACTAATGGAATCACTTCTCGATTTCCTGATAAGAAATAGAGATGTGATTGCCCTAAAAGGAGATCCTCTGGGCCGAACTAATTTGGTCCCTTTTGAAATCAAGTTGGAACCCAATTCCAAACCCATTTTCATTCCTCCCTATCGGGTTCCACATTCCCAGTTAGTTACTATTGAGGAACACATCAAGGACATGTTGGAGCAGGATGTCATTCAGCCTTCAGCTAGTCCCTGGTCCGCTCCTATGATTCTCGTCTCCAAAAAGGACGGAACATCTCGCCCTTGTATAGATTTTAGACGCCTGAACAACATTACCATCCCAGACCGTTTCCCGATTCCAAACATGCAGGAAACAATTCTGAACGTAGGGAAAGCGAACTTCTTTTCATCCCTCGATTTAGCATCGGGTTATTGGCAAATGGAGGTCAGTCCCGAATCTCGAGCATTGACTGCTTTCTCCACTAACCGAGGCCATTACGAATTCCAGGTTTTACCTTTCGGAGTCCGAAATGGGCCTGCTAATTTCTCTAGGTTGATGAATATAGTCCTTTCCGACCTATTAGGTGTCGAAGCTCTCGTTTATCTTGACGATATTATCGTCTACAGTTCGGACATAAAAACACACTTTCAACGCCTTCAGAATGTGCTATCACACTTGAGAAAAGCACACCTTAAACTGAAGCTTGCAAAGTGCAATTTTTTACAAGAATCCCTGGTATACCTAGGATTCCTACTCTCGTCCACAGGAATTAAACCTGATCCAGCCAAACTCGAAGCCCTGGAAAGGTACCCTGTACCCAAGACCATCGACGACGCCCGTGCATTTATTGTTTTGTCGGATTCTATCGGAACTTTATCCCCCAATTTTCGAATATTGCTAAACCCATTACTAATTTGTTCCAGAAAAATTCGAAATTTAACTGGGAATCCGATCACCAACATGCCTTTGAAACTTTAATTAATAAACTAACCTGTCATCCCATTTTACAATATCCTGATTACACAAGACCCTTCATCATAGCCACAGATGCTTCCTCCTATGGACTAGGAGCCGTCCTGTTACAGGACGTAGACGGTGTGGAATTACCCATTGCTTATGCCAGTCAACTTCTCTCTGCACCTCAACGGAATTATTCCACTACGGACCGAGAGGCCCTAGCGGTATATTGGGCTTTGAAAAAATTCCGAAATATCGTCTATGGCTACGATGTAACCATCAAGACTGATCATAAGCCACTCACGTACCTCTTCAAGGACAAGCTACTTGAAGGACGATTGAGTAGATGGGCTCTGTTGATTCAGGACTTTGCAGCGAAAATCGTATACAAACCGGGAAAACTGCAAGTTATTCCAGACGGATTGTCGAGACTTAAGCCCGACGCCCGAGTGAATAAAATAGGAATTCTCCCTGTGTTCGACTACGAGTGTCTGCAATACTCCCAACAACAGGACCAACACACCCAGAACCTTCGGGCGCGCCTGGAACAAAAGGAACCATCGAAGGTAAAAGAACAGTACAACCTCAAAGATGGGCTCGTACATTTCAGGAACGAAGATGGAAACGACCTCGTGGAGATACCAAAGGATCTCGTCGATATAGCCATTGGACTTTGTCACGACTCACCTTTGTATGGACACATGGGGCCGGATCGCACCATCAAGAGTCTTTTGGAGCGATACCACTTTCCCGAGATGAACAAAAAGGTACAAGAATACATCGCCGAATGTCCGTCGTGTTTAAAGCATAAGGGCAACGTACCATCCACAGCTCCGATGCATAAATATCCAGTATGCCAAAGGCCCTGGCAAAGAACTGGAATGGATATACTGGGACCATTTCCCAAAACATCAAAGGGAAATCAGTACATCATTCTGTTTACGGACCCTACATACCGCCCGCAAATGCATCACCCACGTGAACTAGAACCTTCACATAAGAAACGAACCCACTCAGAATCCGAGCTCAACGGTCGACCCCCATTGCCACCAAAACGAGGCCGACCCCTTCGCCCACAAACACAATTATCCACACAACTACCCCCAGCTCCGTATAACTTAAGGCGTAGAAATGAATAAAATTGTCCCCCTTATAATTTTCCAAATTATTTACTCTTGTAGACCTAGCATTAGAATTTCTACCGGAGTTGTTATAGAAAAACTTGCAGAAGGTAAATTTTTGAAAGGGCACGCAGACCTTTATATAAATTTGCAACCCCCTGCTAGAATTAAAATCAATCTCCTTCAGATACAAACCCAATTAAAAACGTTTAAAAGTAAAGTCCAAAATTCTTTCCAAGGAAAAGATCAGATTAGTCGCGTTCTGTTAGAAAATACCCTCGAAAATATTCAAACTACAGCACGCGCCCTATCAGAAATACTAGCCTTACCATGGATACAAACTGAAACTAAAAATTCAGAAAACTTTAACCAAAGAAGTAAAAGGGGACTGATAGATATAGGAGGGAAACTGTTCAAAGGTTTATTCGGATTAGCGACCGAAGAAGATATTAAAAGAATTGAACTTAAATTGAATCTCTTCGCGCGAAATCGACAATATAATGGACACATGTTAGAACAAACTATTAGGTCATTACACGAAAACAATCGCTTCCTTCACTCCCTTTCGGACAGATTCACATACCTTGAATCCATGTTAGCTCAATACAAAGAACACAAACGATATCTAGAATTAATAGAGATAATGAACATACAAGTAACCCTAATCGATAAATACTTACAACGAATAACTACGATTCATTCCAAGGTTTTGCGTGCAACCCAGCTAGCCCATGGAAAAATCACTCTTTCCACCCTAATACCATGGGAAATACTTCAGTCCTTGATTCACACCGCCCAGTCACAATTAAAATTATCACCCATATTCCCACTCAACCACACTAATTACCCTCAATTTCTAGAATACACCTGGACTGTACATGGACCACGCCCCTACACATACCTCATAATTATACCATTTTTCGATGTCCTCACTTATGACGTATATAAATTTCACCCTTTCCCAACACCCTACCAAAATAACTCTAATGTCTATCGATTGTATTTACCCACCGTACCACCTTACCTTTTCTCACCAAAGATCTATCAGCTTATTCTATGATGTCAGATAGCGACGTCCGGCATTGCCGATTCCCGCAACCAAATAAACAACTCGTCTGCCCTCCACTCAAACCAGTTATTCTTCCAACTACTAGGTCTTGCTTTATCGATTTAATTCGTGACCGGCATGCCCCCGTATGTTCATTTAAAAATTTATTCCCCTAAAACCATCCAACTACGAATTGGACCAGACATCTGGGTTTCTTTCGCGAACAGGACTGCCGCTACTCTCGAGTGTCCATCGAATTATTCCCTCATCACAATCCCTATGGTTATTCGGCTACCAATTGGTTGCTCCTTGCGTTCAAAAGCCCTCCAAATATACAACCCGTATAAGGTTACCCTTAATAACTCATACCCATTCCCGTCGCAAATTAAATTTAAACCCGTCATAGAGATCTTAAATCTCTCCATAAAACCTGTAACCATCCTACCCGAACTACATGCCCCTGAATGGAATGATCAATTGAGCCGGTTTAAAATTTCGGATGATAACCAAAACAACCTCTTACAAATACTACAACCGGTAACCATTTTCTCAACATCTGCCGTTAGTATCATTATTGTGTGTGCTATTATCCTCGGTATATTTGTGGTGAAAAGATCATTCTGGGAACAAAGAAAACCAAGTGACACGGAACATGAAACTATTTATGCACGACCAAGAGTGCGTACCCAGACCACGTGAACTAGACTTAACCACCCGACTTATGTTGTATATATAAATCTGTATTATAAAACCAATAGTTATCATCTAGTTAGCATTAGTTAGGATGTTACGTTATTATATTAATATCATTCTAGAGGGAAGAGCCCTGTAAAAATGAACCATAAATAATTCCCATATTCCTATATTATCTTATCCTTCATGTAATTCTTGTATTCATTTATATAGTCTCTGTATCCATTGTAAGAAAAAGTATCCATTTTTAAAAATTCATGTGTTATATGGTTCATGTATTTATATAATCCTGTATATTCTTATATATTTAACTTTATATAATGCCTATACTCATATGTATGTACGTGTGTGTATTCATTTTTACATAAGGACCAAAATCGCCCAACGCGAGTTTGGATAAAATTTTTGATTTGCTTTCTACTTTGCTAAATAATTGGTGACCTGTTGTTTTTTAAAATCTCATATATATACACTCTCTTTCGTTATAAACAATGAGATCATGTCTTGCCTAAGCATTAAAATTGTACATCTTAAACCTTAAAATTTCACTCATATGCATATTTTAGTGTAAAGATGCATAGTCCGATTTCCACTTTTAGTTAACTTGGCAGATCATGATAACATCAGATCTGAAAAGTCGCGGTTTAAGATAAAAATATGGTTTCGTCTTCAAATATTTTGTTTACTCGTTCCAGCCTTACCACAGCTAAAAAATTTACTTATTTTCAAATATTGTGCAAAAATAATACAGCCTTTTTAGCATTTAATAATAATAATGTTAGCAGTTTTTGGGTATATAAACCCACTAAAATTATTCCATTGTCATTCAGAAGCTAATTCAGAGGCTGAGCACTACCTGTACATTTTAGCAGTAAATTTACAGTTGAAGATAGTTTTTATCTTATCCTTCAAGCCTTGCTCTCTTCAGAAGAACTTAGTCATTAAACTTTCCGGATACGCTATAAGAAGAATCCGGAACCTTCAGCATTTTTAGTAAGTCTATCAAAGTCCTCCGAGCCACTATAGAAGAACTCGGAGAGTAATATAGAAGAAAACCACTGCAAGTCACACATCCGTGGCTGCCACCTAACTAGAACCCCCGTCGACTTCGAACCACCCCGGGCCATAGACGGAGGGGTTAACATATATATATATATATATATATATATATATATATAAACAAATGCTCATCTGTTTAGTTTGTTTTCGTTAAGGGTTCCATAGGAATTAGTTGCCATTTTGAATGGACAATAGGCCGGGTCGAATTTCATAACGTATGTCATTATACCAATAAATCATTGCTCATCATCAGTATAATAAATAATTGCACTTAATAAAGTTGAACGAATTGAGTGGAATGATATCGAATGATCTCGCCTGGCGCCATATTTTTCAATTTACCAGAAAACTCACATTAATATATTTTATAGGGCCAATACAAAGATCCTGTTTTAGGCTAACGTTTCAGCAGTATGAATTAATTCATGATATTTTTCTAACACTATATAGGAAAATATTTTGAGAACCTTTTACGAGGTTAAACGAAAATATTGCTCGTATGTACGATCAACATTTACAAATAAAATTGTCTGCATTTATATAATCTGTGAATTTAATAGTTTGAGATTTTATTTTTCAGACTTTATGATTTAATTGTTGGTGATGGCTCCAAAATCTACAATGTCTACCAGAAAGAAGACTGCTTACATGGTTTTCTGGTAACCAATGAAGTTAACTGACGCTACATTACCAACGAAAGAAACTGTATTTAAAGCATACACGTTGTACAAGAACAAAGCACAAACATCAATATCACCTCCACCTTTAGGATACAAAGTAACCTAAATATTGCAAAAAATGGGTACTTACGTATTATTGGAACTACCTACCTTCTCCCATAGAAGAAAAGTGTCTTAGAATTGTCGAAACTACCTATCTTTACAATAGGTAGTTTCGACAATTCTAAGACACTTTTCTTCTATGGCAAATTTGTCGCAATTGAATATTAAGAAAGCTACAGCTACTTAAATATTTCAGTACCATTTTACGTCTGGCAGCGTTGCGTGGGTAGTTTTTAGTTCCAGTGTATTGTGAATCATGTCGTGTGAAGGTCCAGTGTATTGTGATTCATGTCGTGCGAAGGTTGTGAGATTGCACACACACACATTTGGAAAGAGGAGCTAAAACTACACTAGAAACAAAAAACAGAAGTGGGGGTCACTAGTTGGGTGCTGAACGACAATTTTACCTGTTTATTTGTTGCCTGCTTAGACCTAGTTTACATAGTTTGAATATTATTGTTGTAGTTTGAGCATGTGATAATGCAGTGCTGTGATCTATCTACTTGTGAGTTGCCCACGGTTAATTGAATGTTAGGGTAGGGCAACTGAATGGCCGGTTAGGTCAAATAAATGCCAGGTTATGTCAATTGAATGCAGGTTAGGTCAACTGTACGCCCTTGACGATTGGTTAGGTTAAATCATGATATTTTCCTTAGTTTTAACGAAAATATTTGGGTAAATTTTAAATAGTTGTAACTTTTTTAATATTCTTTTGCGACAAATTTTCCATAGAAGAAAAGTGTCTTAGAATTGTCGAAACTACCAATTGTAAGGATAGATAGTTTCGACAATTCTAAGACACACACGTGGAATAAAGCAAGCATACCAACTATTGCTTACAAAAGCATTCTAATCAGTTTGGAGAAGGTTCTAAATAACTCGCGCGAGTATTCTATTGAAAAAAGAATTCTATCAAATTTCAAACCGATTTAAGCTCTATGAAAGAAGTTATGAATATCTGTTCTTGCGAGTATGTGGAGAGAGGAGTAAAATCGAGGCTTAATTGTTCGTGTCACATAAACGTTCCTATTCAAGAATGGAAGTTCCGCATTGATCGAAAGTCGATGCGAGAAATGTAAATAAGATCATTTAATAAATAAGAAGCAAAAAGTTATTAAAAAAGAAAGAGTTGAAAAACAAGAGTTATTAAAGAAAAACAAAGTGTTGTATCATCTACGACTCAGCTCGAGGCTAATGAACCAATGAATATTAGCAATTCTTGCAGTAATCATGAAAGTCCTCACGATTCATGTCATAATAATAATGACTTAATGTGACTTTGGATTTAATGTGTGTGAATGTATTGTAAAAATAAATTGTAAAATAACTTTTAATTTTCTTTGGAGACTTGGTAATTAAGTCGGAGAATAGTATTTCTTTCATATATATATATATATATATATATATATATATATACATATATATATATATATACATTTAACTGCAATGACCGCGCAGTATATTAACGTATAGAAACGACGTAAGTATAGAGGAGTGTTCTGCACACGAGGAAGAGAAATAACAAACAAATGAAAAATAAGGCACCCGCCCGGGAATCGAACCCAGGATCTTCCGATTGCCGGTCAGACGTGCTAACCACTACACTACGGAGCCACGATAGTCAGAAGTTGTAATTCTCCTACATAGGGCAGAAACCAATGCCTTGAGAGGGCACCCTCGCAAATCGTGAATATGTACATATTCACGATTTGCGAGGGTGCCCTCTCAAGGCATTGGTTTCTGCCCTATGTAGGAGAATTACAACTTCTGACTATCGTGGCTCCGTAGTGTAGTGGTTAGCACGTCTGACCGGCAATCGGAAGATCCTGGGTTCGATTCCCGGGCGGGTGCCTTATTTTTCATTTGTTTGTTATTTCTCTTCCTCGTGTGCAGAGCACTCCTCTATACTTACATATATATATATATATATGGGAATGAACTCAGAATGGTCCCCTGAGGTTTTTTATGATTCACACAGACCGTGCATGGAACAAGGAACTTGTCATTTACCATTACTTATTCGGACTATAGTGGATTTAATTATCCCAGAAGAGTTCCTTGTTCCATGCACGGTCTGTGTGTATCATATACAGTATATATATATATATATTTTATGCAGGAAGGAGGGGCCAAGGGCAAATGCCCGCAAAAGCGCCCCTCCCATAAAAGAAGAAGGAGAGCCAAAATCAAGGTCCGGGGTTTTCGAGATGCCTAGACACTCTTCGTTTGAAAGATGGCAGGTCATAGACAGGAAGAAAGCTGGATTGAGGAAGATTGTTCCAGAGTTAACCGGTTGAGTAGATGAAAACTGAAAATACCGATTAACCCTTGCATTAGATAGTTGGACACAAAAATAGACAGAAAAAAAAAATATATATATATATATATACACCGTATTTTTTGGCCCATAGGACGCACTTTTTTCTGGAAAAAAATTGCCCTGCGTCTTATGGTTCGAAAGTCCGCGAGTGACGTTACCACTATGAGGAGAATCAGTAACCTTGACCAGTGTGTGACCAGTTCCGGTCACGTATAAGTGAGGCCACGAAAAAGAGGGTTGCGGAATTGAAGACGCAACCCGCTGTGATTCTAGGAGGTCTTACTAGCCAATTACAGCCCATGGACGTTTCAGTAAACGAGCCATTTAAAACATTCATGCGTGAGGAGTGCGCCAAATGGATGGAGGCTCCAAATCACGAGTTAACACCAACAGGACGAATGAAGCGGCCCACCATTTCACAGGTGTGCGAGTGGGTGAGAAATTCGTGGCCATTAGTGAACCACTTGACAACTGTGACGTCATTCAAGAAATGTGGTATCAGCAATGCCCTAAATGGCAGTGAAAATGACGTACTATTTGAAGAAAGTGACAATTCACATAACACCAGTGATGATGATGAGCGTGACAGCAGCGCTGAGGACTTTTTAGGCATCTATGATTAATAAAACTTCATGCTGCATAGTTGGTTTAGTGTGCTGCTGTTTTTGTTCCGGAATCGTAAATGTAAATATTAAATATATGCACTGAAATATTTTTCCTACTTATTTCCTTTTAAAATCTTGGTACGTCTTATGGTCCAGAAAATACGATATATATATATATATGTATACACCTTTGATACCTTTGGTTACGTTTGGTTTTCTCCCGCCCGAATTGTTCATTCTGACGAAGGTCAAGTTTTTCACTCCACCTTAGACCTACAGTTTAATGTGGAATCTGAACCACGCCCCAGCAGCAGCAGCAGCCCAGCGTCTTAACCACTAGGCCACCCCAGGGTACCCATTTATCTACCAACCACTTTCTTTATTGTGTGAAAGGATGAACAGCTGGGTTTTGCTGCGCTGGCTGCCGTCACCAGGTCTCGATCCCGGGGCCGATAGATTCGTAGTCAGCCACACTAACCGCTACATCACCGAGGCGCATATACAGGGTGTTTCATAACATGTGGAACGCACTTTCAGGATGGATTCAGGACCTGAAAGCAATGAAAAACGTTTATATAAACATATGCCCGAAATCGCTTTGTTTCCGAGTTACAGCCCGTTTTGTGTTCCAGCAATTCTTTCCGCAAACTCTTTACAAACACTGCTTGCCGACAATGTTTGTGAGTGTTTACGAGACTTATTTCATGTATTGCCGATTGTAATGTTTCGTACACTCTATGACATGTTTCAATATCGTTGAGTGTAGAGCCATCAGTCAGTCAGAGGTGCATCGCGGTGTTTCACTGTTCGTATTCGTAACTTCTTACCGTGAATAAGTGCAGTCCAGTGAAAAAAAACCTTAAAAGTTTTTGTGCTATTCAGTGATAGTATGCATTTGAAGTGAGAATGGAGGCTTATTCAAATAGAGAAATGGCAGACGTCTGTATGCGGAAAGGTTTCCGAATCGCCGTCTGCCAGATAAGAAGACGTTTCAGAGAATAGACGAGCGTCTTGGTGATACAGGATCATTCAACAAACGAGTTTCAGATGGTGGTAAACCAATCAGCACCCGAAGGATAGCAGCAGCATAGGGTGTAAGATGCACAACTGTGTGTAGAATTTTACGGGAACAACAGCTTTACCCATATCACATTCAGAGAGTACAAAGTCTTACTGAAGCTGATTTCCCACCAGAGAGAGGCTTTTTGTACTTGGTTCCTTCAACAGTATGCTCGCGATCCTCTTTTTCTATCCTCCGTGTTGTTTTCTGATGAGGCTTCCTTCACAAGAAATGGCGTGATCAATTTTCACAACACTCATCATTGGGCCTAAGAGAATCCGCATGCCATCATCCAATCAAGGCATCACTAACAATTTAGTATCAATGTATGGGCAGGACTTATTGCCGCCAACTTAATCGGTCCTTTTGTTTTGCCTGGAAGATTAACAGGAGAATCCTATTCCAATTTTTTAAGGAACGATTTAAGCGATTTACTAGATGAAGTTCCTCTTGGTGTCCGACGTCGTATGTGGTTTAAGCATGACGGCGCTCCGCCTCATTTTAGTCGAGTGGCCAGAGACTATTTGGATGTCCATTTCCCTGATAAATGGATAGGCCGTGGAGGGCCCGTTGCGTGGCCTGCTCGCTCTCCGGACCTGAATCCACTCGATTTTTACCTGTGGGGTCATCTGAAATCCATCGTTTACGTGACACCCACTGACAACGTTGAAATGCTTCGTCAACATGTAGAACAAGGATGCCAGAAAATCCGAGCAATACCTGGAATGTTTGAACGCGTCAGGCAGTCTATGACAAGGCGTGTTCAGGCGTGTTCAGACGTGTATTCAAGCGCAAAGCGGTCATTTTGAGCACTTCCTTTAAAGGTAAGGCTGATACTTGCTGGAACACATAACGGGCTGTAACTCGGAAACAAAGCGATTTCGGGCATATGTTTATATGAACTTTTTTCATTGTAGGTCCTGAACCATCCTGAAAGTGCGTCCCACATGTTTTGAAACACCCTGTATATATATATATATATACAGTATATATATATATATATTAGGGTGCGTCAAAAAAAAGAAAGTTTGAAAGTTTTTTATCATCTTCGCGCAATCTGCCATTTTTACCCATTGGATGAGGAAACTCCGTGGTGAAACGTTCAGGTCGATCGAACACTGTTTAGGGGTCGCGCCTGGCACTTGAAATTCTGCATGGAGCGGCTCCCTTATGCGAGAGCCCCTTTCCGTAAATCCAAGCTCAAGAATCTCTCGTATGTGTGTCTTATGATTGATTTGGTGTTTTTTCATGGTCTTGAATGCTTCCAGACGTTGCTGATGCAAAATGATCTCACCCGCTTCTTCTCTTTCCTCAGGGCTTCTTTGTGAATGGCTACAACTCGATGTTCCTCAGCCATCTGGCTGGTGGGTAAGCCGATGTTCGGGTTCTGGGGAGCGAAGTTACCCGGTCGTGGTGAAGTGTTGCGAGTCCTCTTTCACCCTCACGGACATGAAGATAGGGAGGAGTTTCAGAAGAGTTTGAAGGAAGTCTTCGACGTCGCCCACCGCGACGCACTCAATCTCATGAAGATTAAAGAGGATAAGGATTTCTTTATCGCTTAGCGTCTGCCTGTGTGACCACGAAGCATGGTCAGAGTCGATAATTCCTGGGAGAAGAAGAAGACAGCGAAGAAGTTGCAGAGAGCTCAGCACGAACGATGGCAGAAGCGATCTCTGGAAGACCAAGCTGCTCAGAGTGCCACTGTGGAACTTGAGTCGTCTTCTTCCACTTCCGTGTCGGACAGTGGAGACTCGCCAATGCTCTTGCCTACCCGAGGACAAGGACCTTGCTGTCCTCCTAAACTGCCCCGAGGCCTTCCCGTCATCAGTGGTCAGGTGGCTTCAGCTCTCGACCGGACCCAACTCAGCGATCTGAAAGCAGCTCATGTCCTGGTCTCCTTTGCATCCTATCTTGGTCACGATGTGGAGCAGCTGGCTATCAGCCCAAGCACCATCCGAAGGAAACACTTGCTCATCGCACAGCTTTGGCCGCGGAGCTGAGGCTTAGCTTTTCCCCCACTGTTCCCCTCACTCTCCACTGGGACGGGAAGCTGATGTCCGACTTATCTGGTCGGGAAAGAATCGCCCGCTTGCCCATCCTGGTCTCCGGTGAGGGAGTGGAGAAACTCTTGGCAGCCCCAAACTCACTGGTGGGAAGGCTAAACAAACAGCAACGGTCATTGGAGAGGTCCTGGACGAATGGAACCTCAAGGATTGCATCAAGTCCCTCTGCTTCGACACCACAGCAGTAAATACGGGAACCAAAGGAGGTGTGTGCCTGCGGATTAAGTAAATGCTGGAACGGGATCTCCTCTACCTGACTTGTCACCACGTTTTCGAGATTTTGTTGGAGGCCGTGTTCTCTGCTTTGGTCAATGAACAGTCGAAGAGTCCGGACATTTCCCTCATCCTGAACTTCAGGAAGTTCTGGCCGAAGGTTCGACAACAGGAGTTCCAAACTGCACTCGACGATGAGAGCATGGCATCGACAGTTGAACCATGGCGAGAAGACATCCTCAAGTTTGCCCAAGAACAACTCCGCGTCCAGCAGCCCCGAGACGACGATAAGGAACTGCTGGAGTTGGCAGTGATCTTTCTGGGAGATGTGCTTTATGGTCGTTCCTCTCTCACTTTTATGGCTCCAGGCGCACTCCATCGGGCCAGGTGGATGGCGAAGGCGATTTATGCCTTGAAGATATGGATCTTCAGGTACCAGTTCGCTCAAGCCATGATCCAGCGATCATCCATCTCCCGAGGACCGAACAGGACGGAGATCTTCTGGATTAACCTCGGCCACCTCTGCGTGTTCGTCGTCCAGTACTACATTCGAGCGTGGTTCACGGCCACGAGACCATCTGTTGCCCCTTGTATGGACAGAATTCATCAATGTAATGGAATGGTTGACCACCAATAAACTCTTCCTAAATACCAGTAAAACAAATTTCATGATTTTTACTAATAAAAGAAATGTATATCTTGATGAACTTAATGTTAATGAAATCGCTATAAAGGAGTGTACTGTAGCAAAATTTCTTGGTGTAATGCTAGATAAGAATTTGCAATGGAGTGATCATGTAAATTATATCGCGAAAAAGATTTCAAGGAGCGTTGCTATAATGTTTAAACTTAGAAATGTAGTCCCTAAACAGGTTTTATTGACTCTTTATCATACACTTGTTCTTCCTTGTGTAACGTACTGCATCCTTGTTTGGGGAAACTCCGCTAACAACGCATTTAATGGTATTTTTGTCATCCAAAAAAGAGTAATAAGGTTATTATCTGATGCTGATATCCTTCATCCCTCTAGTGCATTATCTAAACCTACTAAAGCTCAATGATGTAATCAAACTGGCACATTTTATTTTTATTTACGAGTGTAAGAGCAAAATCATTAATTTGCAATGGGTAAATAGATATTTTGTAACTCATCAAGAAATCCACTCGTATCAGACCAGAAATAGATCATAGCTTGTGATACTTCAATTTAGATTGTCTTCATCTCAAAACTACCCATTTTCATTAGATTGAAACTATGGAATGACTTAAATGCCGATATAAAAAATAATGTGAATGTAAATTTGTTTAAAACCAAGTTGAAATCCCAATTAATAATGGAATACTAACAAAAATCTAGGATTAATGTCCATTACTATTGTTTACTAATTATTATGATAATTTCTCGTGTGTAAGCTAGTATTAAAAACACATTTCTTGGGATTTTCCAGTTCTTATCTCTCATGTATAATATTGGTTTCTTTGTATGGTATTGGTATAGTGCCTTCAATGATGACGTTGTATTTGTCATGTCAGTAGTAATAATTTAAGATTAATACATGTTTTAACTATTGATAATACTTATCTATTTATTTATTTATTATTAATTAATAACAACTAGCTGTTTATTTTTAATAAGAGCCCAGTAAAGCCCAAAGCTTAAGGGCCAAATTAAATAAAATAAATAGTCGAGCTTCACAATTATTCATGTCATTGTAAATTGTAAAACGAATGTAATTAAAGGTTATTCAATAAAATAATGAACTGACAGACGATCTAAAAGAAATATCTGAAACACTGAGAGCCCAGTATGAATCGGTTTTTATTTGCATGAAACAAAAGTGCTACAATCATAACTCTGTCATTTGTATTCTTTTCTGAATAAACATTTTGAATTTTTTTTTTGAGACCTCACCCTCTTCAAGACACTTCTACAACACGAGAATCCGGTCGTCAGGGACGCAGCCATGAAGTCCTTCGGCCGACACCTCTGGTACCTGTCTGAAGCCACGGTTGGTCTGGCCCTCTTCGACGAGGAGAGCTTCCTGGATGACAAGAGGAAAATGGTCATCAATATGAGTGGAGGTTCAGGGTTCAGATGAACCATCATCTCGCACCCTCCTCACTCCTATAGAGGCAGCTGGAAAAGACCTTCTTGCTTTTTTCACCACCACGACCAAGAAGATCTTCGATAACCTTGAAATCGACCCCGGATTCCTGACGACCGACCCAGCGCACTGGCCGGAGTTGGACACCTACAAAGCTGGAAAGACGGGTGCGGAGAACCTTGTGGTCACCAACAATACGGCTGAGCGAGGCGTCGCTCTCATCCAAGAATTCACCGCTTCAGGAAGAACAAAGAAAGAGGACCAGATTCAGTGCATGCTTCAGGTCGTTCATGATCACCGCCGGCTTTACCCGAAAACAGCAAACAAGAGAGACCTCTTGGCGTGAACAACTGTTATGAACTTATGATGAGTAACTTGTTCAATGAGAATATGATCGTCTTAAAGCTGTATTTAATTTTTTTTCAGTTGTGGCTGTCCAAATATATGTTCAGACTTTCGTTTTTCCAGTTATGGTTTGCTTTCTCCCTTATGTGAAAGCAGACAGGATCCAGCTTTGGGACAGGATGAAGGGTTTACAGCTACACCTAGCCCACTATATTCAGAATACAAAATACAGTAGTTACCCCTTTTGCTTTGACGTATTCAATCCGACGTGAATGCAACGAGTCTTTTGCTTATATTGAGGTTCTGAATATAGTAGGCTAGGTGTAGCTGTAAACCCTAGATCCTGTCCCAAAGCTGGATCCTATCTGCTTTGCAGATAGCTGGTGAGGGAAGCTATATTTTTTGGGCCCCTTTGTGAGTGACCCGTTGCCCACGTCAGGCTAACATCATAAAAAAGAAAAAACTATAGTGTTTGTCATTTACCATTACTTATTCGGATTATAGTGGATTTAATTTTTCCCAGAAGAGTTCCTTGTTCCATGCACGGTCTGTGTGTATCATATATATAACTTATTATAGTGGTATATGTAAAATTAAAGCTTTTAGTTGTGACCCCTAAACATTACCGAAAACCATAAAAAATTGTATGTGAGCAATTTGTAATCAGGAGCAAATGTTCAGACTAATAAAGACGTGAAAATCTAGCTTTTGATATAATTTGACCCGACCTAATGGACAGTGCACCAGATGTCCTGTAGGCTTCTTGGCTTCACTTTTGAGACTTCAGTTTTTACTCGTCTCCACAATTACTCAATGTGGTTTAGACAAGTACTTTCCGATGCGAATTTCAGTACATGGACTGCTCACAACCTGCTCATACCTCTTCAGGTAAGCATTGTTTAGTATTGTAATATGTTTTGGATCGTTGTCTGGCTGGAAAGTGAATCCCCTCCCAATTAAACGAACTCCATTCGGCGGCGCATGTTGAACCAAAGGTCTGTGGTAGTCTATGTTACTCATATTTGCATCGATTTTTACGAGATAACCCACTCTGTCTGAAGTGAAGCACCCTCATACCCTCAAAAGAATCATCACTATGTTTCATAGTCTTACTGATACAGTTAGGATGAAAATCTTCATTTGCTAGGCCAAAAAGTTCAGTTTTGATCTCATCACTCTACAGAACTTTTTTACATTCAACAGGTCAGTTTCACGGTTCGTTTGCTAACCCAAGCCTCTCGTTCTTGTTCGCATCACTAATATACAACCTTTAAACAGTATTCACACGTTCTTGAGACCCTATTTTCACAGTGGGGGCTTTACAGCAATTCCATAGACTTTGTGAATGGTTGAACATATATTTAAAACTGTCGTAAAGTGATTTGCTATAGGAGATCTTTGAACAATGCCAATCTGTCTTGCTGTAGTTATTTTTGGTCGAAACACAGAGACACGCTTGAGGTTTCCGTTGTCAAAGGAACAACGTTGTCACTTACAAAAGTGGTGTCTACACGTACGCTTTCTGCATCTTTTAATTATATTTTTCCCACGTATCATTGTTTTTCGTTAGTGGTAAGAAATGATAGAGAAAAACGAAAGTAAGGACCAGGGACGTACCTAAAGTATTTAGCACCCGGGGCGGATCCTTCCTTTGGCATCCTCCATAAATAATTTTAAAATTTAAACACACAGAAAAATATATGTTTGCAAGTAGATTTTTAAACAGTACAGTACTGTCATAAGCAAGTTGGAAATAAGAAAAATGCAGGACATTAAAAATTCAGTGAACAGGTAATACTGCATTTTATTTTATACAAAAAACACAGGAAATCCAGTCTCAACGCTCAGCCTATTCTTCAAAGGTAAATAGAGAGGATTCACAGTCTCTGCTTTCGAGCCTTAATTTCTGCAAATTGATCAATGACCTCATCAAAATTCACCTTCTTTCCATATTCATGTTCAATTGAAAGTAAAGCCAGATTTGTCAATCTTGTCTGATTCATGGTCGAGCAAAAGAAATTTTTTACCAATTTCAATTTGGAAAAACTTCTTTTACATGAAGCAATAGACACACAGACAGTCAAAAAGAATCTCAAACACAGTGACAAGCTTGGCAAAGATTCACAAAAATCCCATTTCACAATAAACTCCAGAAACTGCAATGCTGTCCATTTCTTTGCCTCTTCAACGCTGATTTTGGCAGCTTCCAAATGCCTCCGAAGTCGTCCAATTTCCACACTATCTTCATCAGAGAATTCATCGAAAATCTGAGTCAAATTTGGAATATACTTCCGAAGTTCTTTTTCTGTTGCAACAACCAAAGTGTTTGGCTGAATAACGCGAAGATTGACGGAATGTGATCCATTGCCTGCTCCCAAGGTCTTCCATTTCTCCAGGCATGAGAGATGCTGCTCAGAAGCCTCATGGTCAGACACCTTTGGGTTTAGCTTCCACCATGCTTGAAACCCAGTGACAAAGCTGGATGTTCCAATTCCTTTGTCATCAAGAGCAAACAGTCTGCAGCAAAAACAAAACAAACTTTCTTTTGATGGAGAGTAAACCATCCATGTTCTCAAAACTTTCTCGCCATTTGGCAGAGCCTTATAGAACCATGCAGTGGTCAGCTGTCGACTCTTCCCTTTGGATTTCTCTCCTTGTCTTTGAACTGCACTGAAAGGTCCATCCCTATTTTGGAAGGGTTCACTTCCCCTCTTAATAAGATCAACTCTCAAGTCATTTGGAACCGGGATTGGCTAAGCAGCGACATCAGAATAAATTGAAAATCTATCATTCTCCTCTTCTTCATCAGAGTCTTCTTCCTGTTGGTGTGGACTTCTGCTGGCGTCTCCTTCCTCTTCATCAGTTTCACTGCTTTTAGAAGATGAATTGCCATCCTCCAATCCTTGCTCTCTCTCATTTGAATCCTCTTGTGAAGATGCTTCTTGTATTTGCCCTTCAGATTCACCAGGCTGAATATCTTCAGGACTTTCTCCTATTGCACTTGATGTTGAAGGCGTCACATACTTCAAAATTGATCCGGACATTGCCTGAGCCACCTCTTCTCTTGCCTTCTTCATTTTTCTTTGTTGGAATCCATTGAGTCGATTTCGCTTCATAGTGGATGTTTTCTGCAAAATTTTAAAATCAAAAGGTATAAAGCATGAACATGCATAACAAGCATGAACTATGATATTATGACTTGAAATACATTAACTGAACAAATTTATTATAACATCACGACGATGCATTTACCGGGTATTATAACATCACGACGATGCATTTATAAACACTTAAACATCACCATGATACCACATTGTCAAAAATTACTGGACACTGATATAAGTACCATGATATTGTTATATAAACACCAGCACTTTATGCTTTATCATAATTATTTAATGAAACATACCTAATGTATGTGGAGTCACAGTGTCAAGTGAACAAGACTTGGAATGTCAGTTGCAGCCAGCTGGCTATGCTCAACAAACTGATGACTAAAACGTCAACAAACATTCGCCTTTCGATGTAATTTTTATCAAATATTTAATTTTTCGTTTGTAGATTTTGTATTGCCAATAAAAATAAAAATTTATTTCATTAAGCTGTTGTAATAGTTTGAACATTTTTAAATTTTTTTCTTACTTTGGCGAATTTTTCATTTGGTTTGAAAACTTGTACTGGTATTATAACTCTCCCGATGGCACCCTCCTCCTGGCTGTCACCCAGGGCGGACCGCCCCCCTCGCACCCCCTTTTGTACGCCACTGGTAAGGATTTATTCGTCCGACCGTTGAGCCTTTTAATTTATATCATCATTAAATAACTCTTTTCTGATTGCAAAGATTAGCAACACGGAGAAAAATCCTTGGTTAAAACAACTAAATATATATGACAGTTAACTATTTGCACACTATACCAAAAGGTTGATCCGACAGTTCTGGTACGTCTTATGGTCCGGAAAATATGATATATATATGTACATGAAAATTATTTCACGAAAGTAACACGTGAATAATATTTATGATGAAAATAACCACGAAGGAAAAAGGAAACACTGAATGGTGCTCAAGCGCTTTCGTCTAATGACATCCTCAGGAACACTTAGTGTTTTTACTAATTTTTTTTAATTAGACGAAAGCGCTTGAGCACTATTCTGTGTTTCCTTTTTCCTTCGTGGTTATTTTCATTATATATATATATATATATAAATTATTTCACGAAAGTAACACGTGAATAATGTTTATGATGAAAATAACCACGAATGAAAAAGGAAACAGAATGGTGCTCAAGCGCTTTCGTCTAATGACTTCCTCAGGAACACTTAGTGTTCCTGAGGATGTCATTAGACGAAAGCACTTGAGCACCATTCTGTGTTTCCTTTCCTTCGTGGTTTTATTCATTATATATATATATAAAAATGCAAATCCACAAGGAAAAAGAAAAATTATTCCAAGGCCTTTCGTGTATTCAAAAGTACACCTCGTCAGGTTTGCATCATTCATTCATTTCACTAGTTTAATTGTGAAATTCATCCCATATATATATATATATATATATATAGATAGTGTGTGTGTGTATATATATATATATATATATATATATATATATATATATATATATATATATATATATATATATATGGGATAGAACTCAGAATGGACCCCTGAAGTTTTTTATGATACACAGACTGTGCATGGAACAAGAAACTCTTCTGAGAAAATTAAATCCACTGTAGTCCGAATAAGTAATTGTAAATAACAAACACCATAGCTTTTTCTTTTTCATGATGTTAGCCCAACGTGGGCAGCGGGTCACTCGCAAAGAAGCCCCAAAAATATAGCTTCCCTCACCAGCTATCTGCGAAGCAGATAGGATCCAGCTTGCCCACGTCGGGCTAACATCATGAAAAAGAAAAAACTACAGTGTTTGTCATTTACAATTACTTATTCGGACTATAGTGGATTTAATTTTCCCAGAAGAGTTCCTTGTTCCATGCACGGTCTGTGTGTATTATATATATGCGCCTCGGTGATGTAATGGTTAGCGTCGCTGACTACGAATCCATCGGCCCCGGGTTCGAGACCCGATGACAGCAGCCGGCGCGCAGCAAAACCCAACTGTTCATCCTTCCACACAATGAAGAAAGTGGTTGGTAGATAAAGGGGTAGCCTAGTGATTAAGACGCTGGGCTGGTGGTGGTTCGTGGTTCGGATTCCACGTTGATCTGTAGGTCTAAGGTGGAGTGAAAAGCTTGACCTTCGTCAGAATGAACAATTCGGGCGGAAGCTAACCAAAGGTTTTATATATATGTATATATATGTATATATATATATATATATATATGTGTGTGTGTGTGTGTGTGTGTGAACAATTTGTAACTGGGAGCAAATGTTCAGACAATAAAGACGTGAAAATTTAATTTTTATCAGAAGAATAAGCAATGGTCCGTGTGCAATTGTACTACAGTTAGATTAACCATATGGCATAGTTAAATTAACCACTTGGTATAGTGTGCAATTATTTAGTTTTATTACTTCAGATTTTTCTCGGTGAAAGATCGCACACTGAAGGCTGTGATAAGAAGTTGCAGTAATTGGGTTCGTCACGTAATTTCGCAAAGAGGAGGACGCTTTAAACGTATTATAGGCCTGTAGAAAAAATCTCTCATCCTTCCATTATAATCGTCCCAAGTTTCATGAACGTAATTTAATTGAGTGATTTTTTAATTGTTTTATTGAAAGTGTAGTAGTATTATTGATGAATCACTCTTTATATGCCGGAAGATCATCTGTCGTAAAGAATGAAAAGATTGCTATTATTTTTTTAAACGTACATTTAAATGCAAGCGTTTAACATAATATTTAAAATAGCAAAGCAGAGTCTACAAAAACATACTGTAATCGTACTGTAAAGAATCCTTTTGCGATCTCTTCCGGTGCACAGATTCAGACCGTTCACTGCTCTACCTTATTTGGACCGGTCACACAACTTCCCTTCAGATTTTTAATCTTTGTGCCTCATATCCATGGAATTGAACAGTGAACACCCGCATAATCGCATTCAACAAACTAAAAGTAGGTTTGGAACCTCTTTTGGGGATTAAGGTCATATTTCTTTGTTTATGTTGAAAAGTACTTTAACAACACTTCAACTTAAATATAGCAAAAAGTAACAGCCACAAAGGGATGAATGGATTTCAGAAAACTTGTGCTTTATCTAACACATTTAAGCGTGCACACACACACACACACAGACACACACACACACACACACGCGCGCGCGCAAAAAGGAAGAGATATTTTATTTAGAATAATAACGATATCCATCAAATGTAATTATAAACTGTTATATTTATCAAATATAACGTGAAATTAAATTCCACTTTGTTTACTCAAAAAATTATTTTGAAAAAATGTGTAAATTATTTGTTCTTGATAAAACAATAAATGCACAACCATTACAGTGAAAGCAGCCGAATCGATGGCGGAAGATAATAATATACTTTGGAAACGAGAATTAGATACTAAACATACGGGCAACCACCTCGCCATCAATAATATCTAAAATGGCTATCGAATTCGGCTGGTTCCATTTTGCACTTTTCAAAAATTATCTTCATATGTGTAAGAATTATGGACACACTAAATTTCACTTAAGTCGGACAGATCATATGCAGAAGATGGGAAAATGCGTAATTTGTATTCATAGTAAGACTCAAGACGCCGCCACAAGACTTAGGATCGGAATTTTACCCGCAAGAAACGCGAGTTTTACCTGTCCAGGTGTGTTTTGATGCATCGGCGGATGGTGACCTAATAGCTTTCGGTTTTAAGTTTTAACGGTTTATTGGTAGTGAGTTGAATAAATAGTTAAAGGGAAATTTCCCTTCGAGTATTTTCCTTTTTTTTTTTTCATTTCACTGCAGCACCGCAGTTGATTCAAATATTCTGTCTGGAAAACAGTTATGAACGCGAGGCTGCCAAACGGTCAATGTAAGTTGGACATTAAGGGTATATATTTTATGTATGCATAGTTTCAGAAAAAAGTTCGCCTAGAAACAATATTTTATTCTCTTTGGTGACAGTAATGAAATTTAAAACAAAACCCAGTCATTAGTTATTAGTAAGTTTTTATGCTCTTCATAAACTGTTATTAGGCGAACATTTTTCCAAAACTCTATTCTCATGGTTCGAATTGTACAATTGTACCAACTAAAAATTAAAATGTTAATTGAAGGCAATCTTTCGTTGTGAAAGAAAAAAAGACGAATGTTGATACTCTAAAAACATTCTCTCTCTCTCTCTCTCTCTCCGGATTTTACAGTTCGTAACATTCATATTGTGAGGATATATATACAGGGTGTCCCGTAAGTCTGGACCCATAGGGAAAAATAATAAAATTACAAAATAGTCCAAAAATTTATTACATAATCTGTTCAAAGTGTCCGCCGTTGTGTCGCACACATAGTTGAAGACGCAATCTCCACTGCGACAGCACTTTCTGAATCACAGTAGCAGAAATTTCTTGACACGCCTCCACAATGCGTGCTTTAAGGTGGAAAATGTTCTGAAGTTTGACCTCGTACACTTTGGCTTTCAAGTGGCCCCACAAATAAAACTCCAGCGGAGTAAGATCATAATAAAAAAATAATAAAAATAATAATAAAAATAATAAAAAAAATATTATAAATAAATTTTTGGACTATTTTGTAATTTTATTATTTTTCCCTATGGGTCCAGACTTACGGGACACCCTGTATATAACACAACTTACAAGATCATTTGCTCGGTTAGGTCAACTGTATGCCCTTGACATATATATATGGGATAGAACTCAGAATGGTCCTCTGAAGTTTTTTATGATACACACAGAGTGTGTATGGAACAAGAAACTCTTCTAAGAAAATTAAACCCACTATAGTCCGAATAAGTAATGGTAAATGACAAACACTACAGTTTTTTCTTTTTCATGATGTTAGCTCATATCATGAAGGCCCGGTTAGTATTTGAAAACCTCTATATTGAAAATTCAAATTCAAATGTGTTCATATGTGTATTTGAAGAGTGTTTCTCACTTATTTGAGCAAACCCCGTCGTCTATCAACATGATGGTGCTCCTTGTCACTATGCCAAAATTGTTCAGGATTATCTAAATGGACGTTTTCCAAATCGCTGGATCGGACGCGGAAGCAACAGACCTTGGCCAGCGAGATCACCAGATTTAACCCCTTTAGATTTCTTTGCATGGGGCTTTATCAAATCGCACGTCTATCAGACGAAGATTACGAGCCTTGAAAACTTACGTACACGTATACGAACTGCTTCAGCTAACATAACCCCGCAAATGCTCCAGAATGTGTTTAGAAATGCTGCGGAACGATTTGAGCTCTGCAGGGATACTGATGGGCGTCACGTCGAATCCTACTCTTAATTATTTAATAAATGTTACCACTTTATCATTTTATGATTGAATTCCATATAATTTCCAAGTGCTTCACAAAAATAGATCCTGACTTTATGTACACCCTGTGTATATATATATATTGATATTGATAAAATGAAAACACGTAAATCAACGGGGCCGGATTCCATATATCCCATACAACTAAAAGAATTAAAAGATAGCATTGCTGTGCCGCTAACAAAGATTTTTAATGCGTCTATTTCTGAGGGGTGCGTACCAGATAATTTCAAGTTAGCAAACGTAACACCTATCTTTAAGAAAGGCGATAAAGGTGCGGCGGGAAATTATAGGCCAATCAGTTTAACGTCTGTTGTAGGTAAGCTACTGGAATCAATAATTAGGGATCGTATAGTCGAACACTTAGAATTCCATAAACTAGTTAGAAATACGCAGCACGGTTTTAGGCGAAACAAATCTTGCTTAACTAATCTTTTAGAATTTTTCCAAAGCGTGGTTGACGTTTACGATAGACATCGGGCGGTTGATGCAGTGTATTTAGATCTTCAAAAAGCGTTTGACACCGTGCCGCAGAAAAGATTCATTGAAAAAACTAAGGCTCATGGAATCAGGGGTGTAGAAATAAATTGGCTAGAAGAGTGGTTGCGAGGTAGGAAACAGAGGGTGGTCGTTGATGGAGCGGAGTCGTGTTGGGCTTATGTAGCGAGTGGCGTTCCTCAGGGTTCTGTATTGGGCCCCTTGCTTTTTCTTATATATATTAACGATTTAGATGTCGGCCTAGTCAGTACAGTTTTAAAGTTTGCGGATGACACGAAGCTGGGTGGTAGGGCGATTAATGACGAAGATAGAAGTAAAATCCAGGAAGATCTGAATAAAATCGTTGATTGGTCAGTCACATGGCAAATGAGATTTAACGTTGATAAGTGCAAAATTTTGCATATAGGTTCGCGTAACGGTGATTTTGCGTATAGTATGTCAGGGAAAAATTTAACAAGCGTAGAGCAGGAAAAAGATTTAGGAGTTATAGTCACTGGTGATTTGAAAGTAGCGAAACAAAGTACAGCAGCGGTCAATAAGGCGAACAAAGTGTTACGTTTTATAGCTCGAAATTTTGAATACAAATCGCGCGATATTAAAGTTCCTCTTTATAAATTAGTTAGACCCCATTTGGAGTACGCGGTCCAATTTTGGAATCCGCATACGTGCAAAGATATAGACAAAATCGAAAGAGTTCAAAGACAAGCAACTAAGATGATTCCGTCGCTTAGGTCAAAGTCGTACGAGGATAAGATTAACGAGTTAAAATTGACAACACTCGAGGCTAGGAGGCTAAGGGCTGATCTAATCCAGGTTTTCAAAATTATGAATGGGTTCGATAACGTAGATAGAGATAGCTTTTTCGAAATATCTCAATATAATAGGACTAGAAATAACGGGTGTAAGTTGACAAGTAGAAGGTTCGAGATAGCTGTTGCCAAAAACTTTTTTACGCATAGAATAGTAAATAGCTGGAATAGTTTGCCGGTAGAAGTAATTAGTAGCACGTCTATAAACATGTTTAAAAATCGATTAGACACATATGTTGATAGATTGGGTATAGTTTAAGGTAGTAAAATTAAGGCTTTGTGGTGATAGATCCCACAGCTCAACACAAGTGTTGTGGGATATAGGGAGGCAGCCATCTTGGGTTAGGGGATACTCTCTGTCCTTACACACCCCATTTAAAGAGATTCCTCTGCTGAGCGGTGCCCCCCATAGTACTGTGAGGTATTGAAAAACTCATGATCTTCACTTGCCCCACAAGCACTTTGAAATGGAAGACCCAAAATGGGTGCACACACATTTCTACATTACTGTACAGTCTTTACAGCCACACCTACACTTTTCCTCCTAAGTATATATAAGTTATATTGTAATGTATATGGTTGTAAATTTTGACTTGGTCCGCAATCGATATGGACCATGACTTATTTTTGGTTGACAAGGTACTAATATTGGTGGATACCGTAATGAAATTGACTGGATTCTTTGGATCTGATATATTTGCATGTCGGTTATAAATAGATATAGAGTGTAACATATTTGTGGATAGTAGTCTATTATGGCTTGATCCTCTGGATCCAGAGATTCTATCTTTAGTTTTAAATCGATATTTTAAATTGATAATTATTTAGTTTTGTAAAAGTTGGTCGTTGCCAATGTACAGGCAGTTTTTACATAAATTTCTTGTTCTTGTGGTTCGGAACCCACGTAAAATTGTAGGTCCCCTTCGCCACCACGGAGGACATACACAATACACAATTACGAACACAGTTAGGTAGACCAGCCATGAGTGGATCCTAGGGTCTTTGTTGATCTGAAACATTATAACATCATTATAACATATATATATATATATATATATATATATATATATATGATACACACAGACCGTGCATGGAACAAGGAACTCTTCTGGGATAATTAAATTCACTATAGTCCGAATAAGTAATGGTAAATGATAAACACCATAGTTTTTCTTTTTCATGATGCTTGCCCGACGTGGACTATAGTGAATTTAATTATCCCAGAAGAGTTCCTTGTTCCATGCACGGTCTGTGTGTATCATAAAAAACTCAGGGGATCATTCTCAGTTCATTCCCATATATATATATATATATATATATATATATATATATATATATATATATATAATATATATATATATATGTATGTATATATATATATATATATATATATATATAACGTAAAGAAAGACGCTTGTATAGAAGAACGTTCCGCGCAAGATGAGGAGAGAACGAACAAATGAAAAAATGAGGTAACCACCCGGGAATCGAACGCGGGATCTTCCGATTGCCGGTCAGATATGATAACCACTACACCATGGGCCTCGCTCAATCAGAAGTCGTAATTCTCCTACACACGCGCAGAAACCAATGCCCTGAGGGGGCACCTCCCGCATGCCGCACATATATACATTTCAACTGCAAACAACACACAGTATAATTAACGTAAAGAACGACGCTTGTATAGAAGAACGTTCCGCGCAAGATGAGGAGGGAGAACGAACAAATGAAAAAATGAGGTAACCACCCGGGAATCGAACCCGGGATCTTCCGATTGCCGGTTAGATATGATAACCACTACACCATGGGCCTCACTCAATCAGTTACCTCATTTTTTCATTTGTTCGTTCTCCCTCCTCATCTTGCGCGGAACGTTCTTCTATACAAGCGTCGTTCTTTACGTTAATTATACTGTGTGTTGTTTGCAGTTGAAATGTATATATACATATATATATATATATATATATATATTTAATGAAAGTTTTAAACTTTTTAGTTTTTAGTGTCTCGTGAGAGATTAGAACGAAAAATTTTTTGCATTATTAATATTGGTCTCACTGTAAACAGAGCGTTTGTTGAATTTGGATAAAAACGACGTTTTCGTTTCAATTCTGATTTACTACCAATGCTTTTGTTTTCCTTATTTAAACTTTGTGATTTTAATTTTAATGGATGGAGGGGAACGGTGGTTGCATGTAAAGCAAAGATTCCCCTCGGGACAAACCCTTTTACTTTTGTTTCACTGCTGAAAAAGAGAAGTTTGATTCACTGGTACTTATGTACAGTGTAATAAGGTTAATTGTTTGGTCATTTTGTGGTTAGAATTTTTACTTTAATTATTAATTATATCTTTATTTAGTGTGTATTAATTAAGTTAGTTTACGCGAAGCTTTGTTAATGACATTCCGTTGGTTTGAGCCAAAACCAATTTTACGGAAACAATTTTATTTATTTATTTTTTTTGCAGTTTTATTTATTGTAATATTAATAAAATAATGTTTAGGAGTTGTTTACCCCGCTTCGTAACGGCAGAGGTCGCGTGATAGAGGGGACCCGGAATCCGAACCATGTACGGTCTTATTTAAAAGCGGAGGACGGTCACCCATCTAACTACAAAGCAAAACCAACGTCGTTAAATCTCGCCGATCAAACGAGAAGCGGTGTTGCCACGTGGTTTCGTATCCTTCAGTTAGACAAGGATTAAACGTACAATGTAATGAATAAGTATATAAAAATGGAGAGTATAAATAATAGCGTAAATAGAAAGTAGAAAGAGAGCATTTTTTTAAAAAAGGATAATTATTTTTTATGGTTCAAATTTATGGCAGAGGCCAATTAAATTCTTGTTTAGGCTAATTAAAAACAAAGCTTAAAAATAGTAAGTGCCCGCATCAAGGGAAAAAATTCAATTTGTCACGAAACATAGGTTGTAAAAAGTTATTTTTATTCGTTCTCTCTCTCTCTCTCTCTCTCTCTCTCTCTCTCTCTCTCTCTCTCTCTCTCTCTCTCTCTCTCTCTATTTATTTATCCATCTTTACACACTTTCTGTTCTGTGTTTATATATATAAATATTAGACTGGCCCGCCAAAACTTTTATTTGAAAAGTGAAAGTCTCACCCCCTAAAATTGTTACCACCATCATAATATACTTGCACACTAAATTTCAACAATATCTGGGTACTTTTAGTGGTGCTGACAGCCTCTTGTGTTTTTCATTTATTTATTCATCATATATTTATTTTGTAATTCGTATTACAAATATTGTGTGTAAACTATGCCTATTCACACTCTCGTGCATTGTGTTCCACATGTTTCACTGTGTAACTGTGTATGTTGAGTAGAAACACGTCTTTTGACCTGACGTCATTACTGGTGACGTCATTGGCTACGGAGAAAAGTGGGAGGCTCGCTGTTCGCGTCAGTATTGTTTAAGATGCAGTGAGGGATTGATGCGCAAGTGTTTTCCCTTATATTTGTAGGTTTTACCCTTCACCATGTCAGAGTCAATTAAAACAAGAAGAAAAACTGAAATATGCCTGATTGGACAACCAATTGACGCAATTGGCAGTAAGAAGCTTCCATCCAATGGAGATGTACTACGTCGGCTTTTCTGTCTCACAAACAGTAAAAAAACATTGAAAGAAGCATCCAACATAGTTTATGCTGAAATTTTTGAGATTTGGGACAAGGCGAAAATACCCACCAGAGCCAAACAGCATGTGCTAACAAAAATTCAAAAAATGTATGAGAACTTCAGATCACTTCAAAAATCAAAATCAAACTGTAATCAAAATCAAATTAAAAGAGAAACTGAATTCCAAGGTAGTTTAGATAACCTTTTTGATAAAGCTCACGCAAATGATGTCAAATGAGGAAGATAGATCATTCCTACAAGCTCAGAGAGAAAAAGGGAGGCGAGGTTACATGACTGATATTGATAAGAAACCGGTCGCTAGCAAATGCGACAACGGAAAAGAGATGAAAGACAAGTTGCACTAAAAGAAGCCGAGGCATTGCGAAAGAAATTGTCATCAGCTGTTGTTCAGTTCAGTGATAACAGTTCAAGCAGTAGTAGTGATGAGCAACCAGAGCCAGGCACATCGTACACTCCTGAAATGACATCCAAACCTTCAAGCAGCACAATATCAAATAAGCGTAAGCGCATCGTAACACCTGATCTGGCAATGGCATTATATCGAACAAAAACAAGTGATCGTAGTGCTGTTATGGTGCTTTCAGCTACTGCAACTTCTCTTGGACATGATATTGACAATGTTGTTTTGAGCAGAAGTACTCTACAGAGGGCAAGGAGTGTTGTACGCAAAAAAATTGCAGATGGCATTAAGCAAACCTTTATCTTTGACGTTCCGCTTACCATTCATTGGGATGGTAAAGTAATGCAAGATATAACAGGTGATGAAAATATAGATAGGTTAGCTATTCTTGTATCTGAAGGAGGAAAGTCTATGCTTCTAGCAGTACCCAAACTTGCTTCTAGAGAAGGCGAAAGAATTGCAGAAGCAGTTCTAGAATGCTTAGACGATTGGAATTTGCGAGAATGTATTCAAGCAATGTGTTTTGATACTCCCGCTAGCAGTACTGGCCAAAAAAAGGGCGCTTGCATGATAATCGAAAGTAAGCTTGATAGAAAACTCCTTTCTTTGGCCTGTCGGCACCATATTAATGAAATTGTGATATCAGACGTCTTCCAGAAGTGTTACGGTGGTTCAACGGGACCGGATATATTACTTTTCAATCGTTTCAAGAATTCCTGGAAACAAATGGATGATAAAAGATTTGAAACTGCCAATACAAACATGCCGTAGAAAGCAGAAATCCTCGCACTGTGCGAAGAGCAGCTTGCGAGAAGTCACCCAAGAGCGGATTATCGCGAACTTGAATTATCAATTATTTATTTAGGTAGTGTTCCCTCAGAAGGAGTACATTTTCGTCAATCTGGGGCTTTACATCGCGCTAGGTGGATGTCACGAGTGATTTATGCCATCAAAATTGTATTGTTTCGCTCGCAGTTCAACCTGACAAAACAGGAACAGAGTGCAATGGAACGCTTCTCTCGCTATGCTCTTCGCTTTTATGTGCCAAAATGGTTTGCGGCTCCCATCGCATCTTCTGCACCAAGAACCGATTTGGAGAATCTACAAGAGCTTCAGCAATATGATGATAAGAAACTTTCAGCAATAGCTAGCAAAGCACTATGCCGTCACCTCTGGTATCTAAATGAAGAACTTGTGTCGCTTGCCTTTTTTGATGATGGCATAACTTTGCAAGTGAAACGGCAGATGGTTCATGCATTGGAAAGACCTGGTTCAGAAATACCAGAAAAACGAATTGCTTTTGACCACACTCATGATGACCCACTAGAGAAAAATCTGGCGGACTTTCTTTGAAAAATTGTCCATTCAATCGACGTTTCTCGAAGTAGATCCTACAGAATGGAATAACAGGGACGACTATAAATTAGCTAAGGAATATGTTAAAACAATGAATGTTGTAAACGATAATGCAGAGAGAGCGGTCTCATTAATTCAGAGTTTCAGCAGTCATCTCACAAAAAACGAAGAACGACTGCATACCTTCTTCAAGTCGTGGAAAAACACCGAGAGCAGTTTTCAGAGGCAAAGAAATCGATGATAAAGACAGGAAACACATCAACATCATGAGTTAACATTAAAAAAAAGTGTATTAGGCCTATTGGGGATAGCATTTAAAAAAAAAACCACGCCGGTTGCAGTTACCTCCTGGGTGGTGCAGAAAAACTACACATTTCAGAGTCTGTCGGCACCACTAAATACTATCCAATCGGGCTGAACCTTCATTCAAAACTTTCTATCGACACGCATAACAAATTCCAGAGGTGAGACTTAAGAAAAGAAAAAAAATATTTTTCACCCCTATGAGCCTGGGCCGGTCTAATATATATATATATATATATAGTGGACATAGTTTTATCCGTTTAAGGTGATAATGATTTGATTGTATGCTAATGATTAATTGATGCAATGACTGATTGCTTATTAATGAAAAGCTGGATTAATAATTTATGATGTCATACAGTATCACCGATTGGAATAAGTGGTTATTTGATTAGGCCCACCATACTATTGGAAGTGACCGAAATGAAATGGCAGCGAGGGTCACCATCTTGGATTACACCCAAGCAAATTAATGTTAAGGTTATAAAAGACACCTTATAGTTTTGTATTTTATTATGAAAATAAAGCCGTTATTTATTCACTCTGATATAACAAAGAATTGACAGTAATTAATTGGTAGTTTTACGTTATGCTTATGACATAGACTTAACTAATGAGATGAAATGTTAATAGCTTAATTGACACGTAATAAGTAATGTACTCGTTGATGGTATGTAAATGGCATGCATCATGGAACATTGAATGGGCCTAGTAAATGATATAAAGAATGCACGTGCGTTTGGTACATTGAATAGAATACGTGACACTGATTAAGTAGGCTAAATGATTGTATGGATGCACATAGAATAATTGATGCGGCCTAATAATAATGGATTGAAATGCTTGACAATGATTACACAAATATCATTTATATATAAGACCATTATGTGATGTTAAGTGATTACGCCAAGAGAATATTTAGTTAACACATAAATATATGAATTGAACATAATAACGGATGATATGCGGAATTACGGTATTGAAATGACACTTGAATTGTAGAACAGGCCTACTGCGTTCTTTCACGAGAGTCAGTTGGAACGCTTAATTACACACGTTGGGAGTATAGCCTACCGTTCGGCGGTAGGCTAATGTAGGCTTCACAAGAGTACTTAGAATAGGAGGTACTTATCTTAGGACGATGGAACCACTATTGAAGGCGGGTTGAAGAGGAACCTAATACGTAGACTCGAGTTAAGTAATTTGTTTGGTCTGAAATACAATTTCGATTTGTCGTTGTGTGATTTGGTAAACTGTTGTTTTGATTTGAGTCTTCAGTTCTGCCAAATGTCGAGGTTTTGTGACGTAAGCGATGCTCTTTCCATGGCCCTATAAAAAGAAGTCTAAAAGGGTTAGTTACAGTAGGTCGGGTGAGCGTAGTGGCCATGGAAATTTTCCTTTTCTCTCAATCCATTTTCTTAGAAAGTTTGGTTCAAAATCTCTAACATTCAAAGAATAACTGCTCCGTCTTGTCGGAAAATTGCTTGGTTAGTTAATAGAGAAAGGAGTTTTTCAGCATTATAAAGTAGCGATTTCTATGTATACGGTCGGTTGGTCGCTTCCTCAAAAGTGCCCATGACTTTTCACTTTTGTAAGACACACTTCACTTTATAGGAGTCTCTGATGATGCCAAATCTCATTCAGTTTTACACTTCTTTTTCTAAATGTGACAACTGGTAGCAATTAATAGCGACATTAAGATGAAATGTCACTTAATATGAAAATGTTATGTGACTGTTCCAAAAAAGTTGGATCTCCAATTTTCGTTGAAATTGTCTGGTGAAGTCTTGTCTTGCGGCATAATTCGCTTTCATTAAGTCCTTGACAACTTAACCTTTTAAGGACTGAAGGTACAAATTGCTAACGTTTCATATACAAGCATTCATAACTTAACCCTACAAAAAATTCAGGGCTTAAAGGGTTAAAATTTTGTAAACATGTTTAATGGAACCTCACCTTCAATGGATACTGGATTGTTCTTCTCCTTTAGGCTTCTTTCAAATACACCTCAAACAGTTGTTACAGTTTCTTCACCGATTGTCGGTCTTCCAAACGTTTTTTTATCATTCACTAACGTTGTCTTTCTCCAACTTTTTTTTCATCCAATTTCTGGATGAGTTTTCACAAAGTGGATCTGACTACGAATCCATGTAACTCGGCTAGAGTTTCCCAAGCCTAGAGTGTCCAAGTCTAGGAACTTGGCCCTGGCTGACAGCCCTTGTAGCCTATTAGGGGATGGTATTTATTTAATTTACTCTGTTTTGGTTCTTTCTTTTAAATTCTGAACATTAATCTTACTTTTATAATCGACTGAAACCTGTGGTTTACGAAACAATTTATTTTTTCTTCAACTGGCGCCATTTTGGTCTACAGTTCAGCTTAGTTTATAAGCGTAACAGTGTATAAGCCTACCCGTTAGAAACTTTGATAGTTAAACTTTAAAATGTTGTTATTTCAAGTAGGTAAAAGCTACTGACCTTTAAAATTCCTCAACGACTCCATAACAACTTGTATATTCGCCCTGAAGAAGCTACAATGATTATAATGAAACGTTTGTCAAACCCTAATTTTTTATTTTCCTAGCGCGTAATTTCTGATATTAAATCTAATAATACTTCGTGTAAAGATGAACGATATCTTGATATATATAATATACATATACAGGGCGTCCCAAAAACATGTATACACACTTTAAATACTTATAAAGGCAGTGTTTATTAAATACATTTCATTTTCAAAATGTAATAGAATCTACAGACATTATTTAATTGTTTTGTCAACGCCTGTTTTCAAACTGACGTCCGTTCTGGTCCAGGCACTGCTGATAACGCGAAGCAATGGAATCGCAAACATCACGAAACATTTCGTTTGGTATTTGTGTGCATTCTCGTTCAATGGCTGCTCTCAATTCAGCGACTGTTGCAGGTTTTATAGCGTAGACTTTGTCTTTTAAGTATCCCCATAAAAAAAAGTCTAGTGGTGTGAGGTCTGGTGAACGCGGAGGGTATTCTACGAAACCCCTTCGTCCAATCCACATCCACATCGTGCCAAGTACCACTCGCAATACTCCACTCTTCGGTCCGGATCATCATCTTCATTAATAGCATGGACTAATCTTGGAATGTAACTTTTCCATTGACAGCGCTTCAAAATGCGTTGGACAGACGATTCTGAAATTCCTACCTCACGACTCGCTTGCCGCACAGATTTTCTTGGACTTTGGTGATACGTTTCCAGTACTCTTTCTTGCTTTGTGGGGCTTGTCGATGTCCGTGGTCTTCCGGAACGCTTCTTGTGGACATTCTGAACAGTTCCATCGGCTTCAAACTTATCTCTAATTCGAGTGATGGTAAGTCGCGTTGGTGGATCTGTTTGAAACTCCCTCCTAAACTGTCTTTGCACTTCAACTGCGTTTTCACACTTCCAGTAGCATTTTAGAATGAATTTCCTTTGTTCAAAGCTTAGTCTGACTGCCATTATTAATTCTAATGGGTTTAACTTGGAAAGAAAGAAACATCAATTGAGCTATCAGCTATTAAAGTGTGTATACATTTTTTTGGGACGCCCTGTATATGCTGGTAACTGCAGATATCGGGATGGGCAATGCATATATGCACATCCCACATTATGCAAAATGCATTACACAAGTGGATACTGCAAGTTTGATAAGAAATGAATGTTCCACCATCTTACGGTCTGCAACACATATGAAAGATATGGGAGATGCAAATACGAAAAAAAATGCTGATACCACCACCCTCAAAGGAACGCAATGAGGGAACAGAAAAAACGAACATCAAAGAAGAGTGGCAATTTTTTAGACGCAGCCAACACATTTCAGCTGCTAAATACTCTCCAGCAATTACAAAGCCAGCTGACAAATATAAATATAGAAATCCGAGAGCCGGACAGAAGGTACGAACAAAGACACTTCATGCGTTATCGGGACAACAGGTACCGACAAAGATAAAAAGAGGTAAATTCTCGGAGGAGCACAAGGCATTGAAACCGGCACCCCCATTGGAAAACAAAGCGGAACCACATGTATGCGAAAAAGAAAGAGAAAAAATAAAAATAATCCTAGCCAACATACAGGGCCTTAAATCAAACCAGTCCACGAACAAAGTTGCATACCTGAAAGGACTCATGCAAGAAGCCGGAGCAGACTTTGCATGCCTCACGGAAACTCATCTAAAGGACTGCCAGGCAAATTGTGAAAATTGTGAGTCCTGTATTGACAAAAAAGAAATTCAAATTGACAAATATAACATCCTTCGAGCCGACAGAACAGTGAGACGTAAAGGAGGATGTGCTATTTACACACGCGAAAGGCACATAGCAGAAATGGCTGTAAGTACCTCGAACAATTACGTAGAATGTGTAGCAGCAAAAATTGAAAAATTAAATATGGTACTAATTGTAATGTACAGACCCCCAAACACACCAACCTCAAAATTTTCAGATTCCATTACAGAGGTAAGAAAGTTAGTAAAAGATCTACACTCTCCAACCCCAAATATTTTTCTCTGTGGTGATTTTAATTTCCCAGTCATGAAATATAAAAGGATAGGAAAAAATATATGTATACACCAGGACAAGGGGGGCACACGAGAAGACCAGGAGCAGGTAAAAATGCTACTAGCTTTAGCTGATGAATTTATGTTAACGCAAGAAATAACAGAAAACACAAGAAAAAACAACTGCCTAGATTTGGTATTCACAAACAACAGTAATCTAATTGATAATGTAGAAATATCCCCAACTATGATATCAGACCACAATATCATTGAAATAACAACTAATATAAAGGCAACTGGAAAGGAAAGAACATGCACAACAGAAAGAAGCAAATTTGAAATTTTTAATTTTCACTCCAAAGCTATAAACTGGGAAGATGTGACATCCAGCATGGAAGTAATAGATTGGAAAACGATTTTCGAGGCCAAGACAATGGAAGAGATGCTAATGACGTTAGAGAAGAAGACGCTAGAAATTGTGGAAAAACATGTCCCAAAGATACAACAAAGAGGAAAGAGAAGCAGGTTCGAAAGACAAAAGAGGGCATTGTTCCGAAAGAGAAAAAGAGTGACTGCAAAATTAAGTAATTGTAAAGATAACAACATCAGAAAAATATTGAATGATAAATTACAAAGTATCGATGTCGTCATACAGGAACAAATCGAGAAGCATACAGAAAAAGAAGAAGATGACGCTATAGAAGCGATAAAGGTTAATTCAAAGTACTTCTATAATTTCGCAAAAAGAAAGTCGAAAAACCAAGCGACTATCGGACCTTTAAAAAATGAGAACAGGGATTTATCTGATGATCTAACAGAAGTATCTGAAATATTAAAAGCTCAGTATGAATCATCTTTTAGTATCCCAAAAACTGACAAATTGATATGCGATAGAAACTCGTTCTTTGAAGAAGAACCACAAGGGGAAAGTATAACGGATTTCGACTTTACGACGGATGATATTACACAAGCCATAGGGAAACTAAAAACACACTCAGCGGCAGGACCGGATAAATGAAATGCCACACTGATCAAAAACTGCAAGAATACAATCGCTGAGCCCCTATACTGGATATGGAGACGATCATTAGACACGGGAGAAATACCGGGCATCCTGAAGAGCACGAACATAGTCCCAATATATAAAGGAGGAGGTCGATCCGAGGCCAAAAACTATAGGCCAGTGTCGCTTACATCTCACCTCACTAAAATATTTGAAAGAATAGTTAGACAGAAAATCTATGACTTTTTGGAAACTCAGAAAAAATTCAACGATAACCAACACGGGTTTCGATCAGGCAGATCATGCCTATCACAACTAATGGAACACTACAACAACATTATTGATTCACTTGAAAGTAATGAAAACTATGATGTACTATACACAGACTTTGCTAAAGCGTTCGACAAGTGTGACCACGGAATCATAATACATAAACTGAAATATATGGAAATAACAGGAAAAGTAGGGAAATGGATATATAATTTCCTTAGTGAGCGGTGGCAAGTCGTTACAGTACAAGGAGTATCCTCATCAGAATCAGAGGTCCTCAGCTCGGTACCACAAGGAACAGTATTAGCTCCACTACTCTTCATAATCATGCTAACTGACATAGATGAGGACGTTACCAGAGACAGCACAGTAACATCCTTTGCGGATGACACAAAGATCAGTAGAAAAATAAGAAACCCAGAAGACATAGGATCTCTACAAACCGACATAAACAAAATCTACAAGTGGACGAAGACAACAATATGAAGTTTAACACCGAGAAAATTTCAGCTATTACGGTACGGAAAAAGAGAAGACCTAAAGTCCAAGGATTATTATACCCCAAATGGACAGGAAATTCAAGAAATTCCAGAGCAAAAGATTTAGGGGTTGTAATGACAGATGATGCGAAATTTGAAACACAAAATAAGATAGCAGTAAACAGAGCAAAGAGAATAACGGGTCAGATATTGAGAACCTTTAAACGAAGGGATAGGAATGTAATGATTCCTCTACTGAAAACCCTGATAATACCCAAATTGGAATACTGCTCGGTCCTAACATCCCCATATAAAAAAGAAGACATTAGACAGCTGGAGGGGATCCAAAGAAGCTTCACAGCCAAGATCAATGGGTGCAAAGAACTAAATTACTGGGAAAGGTTACGAGAACTAGACCTATATTCACTGGAAAGAGAGAGAGAGATACACCATTATTTACACTTGGAAAATAATGGAGAAACTGTCCCTAATCTTACTCTGAATCCCATAACTCCCCAAACAACGGTGGAAAGTAGAAGCGGTAGACTGTGTCGTATTCCCAAATTGAAGGCGAGACAGGGAACATCCTTAACCCTGAAAGAAAATAGTTTTGTAGTGAGAGGACCAAAACTGTTTAATCAGTTGCCCAAAGACCTAAAAACACGAAGGGAGTGCAGTGGAAATCTTCAAAAGAAGACTAGACGCCTGGCTCAGAACAATCCCCGATGAGCCGGGCGTACCTGGCTATGTGAGGTGGAGAGCGCAAGAATCCAACTCACTACTTCACCAGGCCAACTCGAGAGGAGGGGCGACAGGCTTGACCTTCGCGAGATGAGAAGTCGTCGCGCGGAACCTTTGTAAGGTTGTAAGGTAAGGTAAGGTGTATATATATATATATATATATATATATATATATAATATATATATATATATATATATATATATATACACACACATGGAGAGATTAAATTTATTCTATGTATCCTTTCTGAGTAAATAATTTTGACTTGCCTTACTACGAGCGAGGGAATCTTGAGTAAGTGAAGGATGTTAATCTCTGGAAATCCACGTCCCGGAGAATCCTATTTTGGAACCACCTGCATGAAATCCCCCCTCGTAACGCCCTAATTGGCCTTCCCTTTAATGCTTTGATTCCTTCGTGTATTTAATCTGCTCTACAGATAAGTATTTGGTGTAATGTAATTGCTGTCTTTCCCTGTTTGTTTGTTTTAGTTCGCTTTTTTGTATTCTTTGGTTTGCAGGGAGTTGGTGATGGTCTAGTGGTGGACTGGTGGTGGTGGTCAAAAGCAGTGGTCCGCAACCTTTTTCTCACTTGTGGACTCATAGAAGAATATGGATTATTTTTGAGGAGCTCTTAGCGAAAATAATTAATTTGAATATTCTATGATAATAAAAACCCACTCTAATAGACAGAGTTTATTTCCACAACAGTTTCGATGCCCACTGGCATCCTCTTCGGGTGGATACAGAAAAACGAATATAGGTTCGTTTTTCTGTATCCACCCGAAGAGGATGCCAGTGGGCATCGAAACTGTTGTAGAAATAAACTCTGTCTATTAGAGTGGGTTTTTATTATCATATTTTGACCTTCACGTAGAAAAAAGTGAAGTTTTTTGCACTTATTGTATATTCTAATTTTATGTTAATTAGAATATAGCCATTGTCTTCTGCGGACCCCTGAAACTCATTCCCAGACCGCGGGTTGCGGACTACTGTTCTAGAGGGTAGGTATACATTTATTTGTTTTTGGTTTGTTAATGTGTGTTCTCTTGACGAAGATTTAATTTATAAGCTATTTTTAATGATTAGATTTTTTCTGCATCAAAAGAATGTTTTTATCGTCTTTTTTCTGCCATTTCCTTTCACCTCACCTGACCTTACCCGACCTCACCTGACCTCATATACTGTAAAAATTAAAAAGTAGCGTTTTCTACTATTCAGTTTGATATTCAGTTAAAATAAAGTCGAGTCATAAAAATATTAACCTATTATTATGAACTGTTATTTATGAGTGTGATTTCATCCATGAGTATAAAGGATCAGTTTACACTGAAATTATACGAGTAAAAACTATAATTTTTAAGGAAAATAAACGTGAAATGGAGGTAAATAGTGTCTTTTATCGTATTAAAAGAAATTAATATCTTCGTTGCCATAACTTTCAGTTTAATCCAATTAGAAGAAATTCTCTACTCTAAGGAAATTAATTATTTTTTTACATTTATTAATCACATCTCTTAATATCATGAGAAAAAAGTTAGGATTCTTTTCCATAAAGATGTAAATAAAGTCTTTACACTGAAGTATATCCCTTTTATGTCGAGGAAACACTGACAGTCAAACGGTTACCAAAGTTGAGATACAACTGGGCCATACCTATCTTACAGCACAGTAAAGAAGTTCCGGAGGTCATTTCGGCACTCCAGTTTTTGAAAACTGAAAAATGCGGGTGTTGACGGACTAACAACATTTGATCGACGTGATATAAAAGAAATTGACAAATTATTGTGGGTTAGATAAAGTTAGGTCAAGTTAGGTTTGACTTAGTTAAGTTAAGTTAGTTTTCAATGTCGATGTCCCGTCGACCAAATGCTAACGCCTTTTGAAGGACAAATCTTTTGACTGACGGACAAAATTCTCGACATGTCGAGATTTTGTTTCAAATGTCAAATTTTTCGACGAAATTCTTCCGACCTTCATTTTTTTAAAAATACAATGAAATATAAAACGATCAAACTTAACCTAATCAGATTTTATCTACAGTAATCAAACCTAATTTAACCTAACCTAACTTTATCAAATATTCATTTAAAAATGATTATTTGAAGTTTAAAATTTAACAGCTGTGTATAATATTAACAGTTCCTTTCTATTCTCTCCTGCTGCAGCTGTATGGGGTGCATGGGTCATCGTTGAATGCGGTGAAAAGTTTTTATCGAGAGAGTAGAGTATGTGTGAGTGTGGGAAGAGAGGAGGGTGAGTGGTTTCCGGTGAAAGTGGGTCTACGGCGAGGTTGTGTGATGTCTCCATGGTCGTTTAATGTGTTTATAGACCGGGTGGTGAAAGAGGTGAATGCAAGGGTCATGGGGAGGGGAGCGGGGGTGAAGCATGTTGTGTGGGGAGGTTCTTGGGAAGTGAATCAGTTGTTGTATGCGGATGATACAGCTCTGGTGGCGGACTCGAGAGAAAAGCTACAGAGACTGGTAACAGTTCGGGAGGGTGTGTAAAAGAAGGAAGCTAAGAGTAAGGTTATGTGATGCTGTAAAAGGGAGGTTCGTGAGCGACTGAGTGTAAGTTTGTATGGTGAGGAAATGGAAAAAGTGGCATGTTTCAGGTACTTATGGGTGGATGAGGCGAGGAATGGGAGGTGAGTCACAGGGTGGAAGAAGGGGCAAAGGTACTGAGTGCCCTAAGAAGTATTTGGAAGGAGAAATCAGTGTCTACGAGTGCGAAGATGGATATGTATGAAGGTATAGTAGTGCCAACAGTGTTGTGTGGATGTGAGGCTTGGGTGGCGAATGCGAAGCAAATGAAAAGGGTGGATATATTGGAAATGAAATGCTTGAGGACGCTCTGTCGAGTGAGGCGGATTTATCATGTGAGAAACACTGTTATCCGTGAGAGGTGTGGGAGTCGATGAGGGGGTGCTAAAATGGTGAGGGCATATGGAGAGGACTTATTTACTTCACAGACAAGACGCATCTCACACGGGTACCCCAAGGGAGCATTCTGGCACTTATCCTGGTCCTTCTTTATATAAATGACTTCCACAGGTCACTAAATAACTCTTCCTGTAGTATTAGGGTGTGTCAATTTGGGAGGTGAAAATTAATTTTTGCCAATTCCTTCACTGAGGGGTTTTGAAAATATGTTTTTGGATGTGAAGAACTCAAATCTGCTATTATTTTTGTGATTGCTCAACACTTAGCTTGGTAAATCTACGTTTGATTAAAAAGCACATAAATTGCTCTCGGAAAACAACATTTATTAATTTTAGCTTCTCAAAATGTCAGGTAATGCTATAAAAATTTTAGTTTCTCTGCAGAAAACATATCCTAGTAATCATAAAACATATCCTTGAAATCATAAAACAACATTAGAAAGTAATGACATCAGTAAAAAAAAATATTTAAACAACAAGTTTCATCAAGTCTTGCTTTGATTCGTTCTTGGACATCAGCCGCCGACTTGCTTCTTGGCCTCTGATATAGCCCTCACGTTTTCATGTGTATACACCCTGCCTGCTGCCTCTGTGACTTGTTTCACACACCTCTCTATTGACTGAGCATGACAGGGCCACTGTGGAACTTGCATAGGCTTGTCAAAGAACTTCTTTACTTCCGCTGTAGTCAGTTTACATGTCAAAGAAGGTTCAAATACCCCGTCAGACCAGTCTGTCAGCTCCAACACGGAAGAAGCACTGGGGTTGATGGAAGGTGTCTTCCTGGGACGTACAGAAAGATCTCCAAGTGTGTCATCATCTCCACCCCTCATGTCAACAATCTTTTGGACGCCAGCTCTCCTCTCCTCACTGTCATCTGAGCACAAGAGTGTCTGGATTATCATTTCGCTGAATGCATACCATGCTGAGCGCTTGATGGTTGGCAAAACAGCATCCACTACAGCCTTCTTTTGCAGCCTAACTAGCCGCAGCTGAAACAAGATGTGGCGTGGGCCTTCCACCCAAGAGTGTTTTACTTTGATGTTGAACCAACAGGGGTAGTACACACCAACAATGTATTCCACTATCAGTCTTAAGTTGTTGAGGGTTTTGCCTTTAAGGCCATGTTTTGAAACCCATATCCGACAAAGCCTGTTTGCTGTTGTCAACCACCTTGAATGGCTCACTGGACCAATTTCAAGAAGGGCCAGATCTGTTGGAAGTTCTCCTGTCCTTATGGCCTGTGTGATCCTATACCCGTACGCTTGATCAGTAGAGAGATCCTTTACAACATTGTCACTCAGTGAAGTAAGAGGCTCTCCAATTGAGAGTTTGGTGAATGAAGGATCAATTTCAAGTTCGGTTGCAGTGTCTAGCATCTTGCCAATGTTACCTGTCCACTTGTTGTTAGACAAGGTCTTCCCATCCAGTGCTGTGATCAAGTGTCGCAGGGGTAACTCGTTAGTGTGGAGGGCACAAACCAACCAGATCAGCTTACGGCAAAGCTTGACCTCTACCCAATGCATGGAACCACCCTCCCAGCCAGTGTTAACATTTGTAGAATCACCTCCAATGGCCTGCAGGCTTTTATCAATGCCCTTCTTCTTCATGAAATCTACAAGATTATCAGCAATAACTTCAGCAGGTTTTTTTCTCGTTGAGCCTTTCTCAGGAGTGAAGTGGTAGAGATATCTTCCACCTGGCTCACTGCACACAGAATAATGCTCTTCTTTGATGATGCTGGGGAACTGACGATCTGAATTGTCTGCTTTCAGCATAACTTTAGTTGTATCTTGACGGCCGTCAAAGAAGATGCAGTCAATTTCACCCTTCTTACAAATATCATCAAATTCCTGATCCAGGGCTCTCATAACTTTTTCTTGGGCCCTCTTGACTTTATTGTGATCAACTACAAGTCTCTTGTCTTCTTCAGTGATCAAGCCAGCATCCATAAAGGCAGCAGTGGTGATGGCAGCTGTGGCACGCAGGCCAACACCATATCTGATGCTATGTATAGCAACATTAGGTATTTCTAATGTGTTGTACTCTGGCTTTTTATTGGAAGTTGAAGACGTGCTTGGCATTTCTAATGTCACCTCATAACTTCCATCCTTTCCATCTTGAGCATCAGCTATTTGTTCTTCATTTTCATCATCAGAGAAAATTATTTCATTTGATGGCATTGAAACATCCTGCTTACTTGTCTGCTTATATTCAGCAAGCCTTCTTCTTTCGTCTTCTTGCCGCTTCTGCTTTTTGACTTGTCTGTTGTGCTCAGGTTGATCTGGCAAGCCAATCTGATGTGGTCCAATAGAACCAGACTTGTCTCTCTGACCTTTAATGAAAGCAAGTTCCTTCACAGGGATCTTCATCTCCCTAGGGCATGTACAGTTAATGTGAGTTTCGTTTTTGCAACCAGCATCTGCAAGGCAGCCAAATTCAGAGCAGAGAACAATTTTACACTTGCAACTGAGGATGTCAAAAAGCTTGTCAAGTTTTGCAATGAAAGCCTCTTTGACATGTAGCTTTCCTCTCCCAAGAGATATGTTTTTGGCCTGCTCCCAGCTCTCTTGGATCTTGTTTAAGATTGTGACTCGTGAATTTACAACGGGGGCTACAAAAGAACTGTTTGCTCGTTCCCACTTTTCAAGCACTTTATGGTAAATGTCCTTTGCAAGACTGGCTGCTGGGTAGGTTCTCACATCCTCACCACTTTGTTCTCTTAGCAGTAGCCCATATTTCAGAACGTCTCGCAGAGTTGGGAGTTCAGAGGGCAACAACTCTCTACCAGTTCCAATTAGGTTGCTCATATGTGTGAATGTCCCCAATCTTGTCCTCCTTTTAGAAGCCATTGTAGGTCAATTCCCACTGGTTAGGATGGTAGCACTGACGGACAAGTAATCTTCAGCACACTGGTGAATATGTTTCAACCTGTGAAATAAGCAAAAACAGCAGTGCATTATATATACAGCATATATAATTATTTATATAATAATTATTATATAATTCCACAAAAAAGTCAAAAAAGTCACTATTTTTATGTAGCTTCTTACCAAGCAAAACTAAATTATATTAAATTAACAAAAATATCTTTAGAATTCCTAAGTCATGCTGCAACTTTTTAGTACCCCTCATATTTGGAATTTGAAAGTTGAAAAATTCGACACACCCTACCTGAGTGTAGTATGTACATAATACTTCAATCATAACCTCACATAAAGACTCACTACCTCTCCAAATGACCACCATCATTGACTTTCAAAGTGTTTATGTATGACTTAATGCCAACAACCTATCCTTAAATATTAAAAAACAGCTTATATAGTCATCACATAAAAGAAATTGTTGTCCCCTTTAAACGTGTACATAAGTTCAATCCCTGTTCTGCGAGTGCAGTCGGCCAAACTTCTGGGAATTACCATCGATTCAAACATCTCATTCAAAGAGCACACGATCTATGCAATAAATTCATAATTAAGAAATCCGGTGCGGCACTCCCAAAACAGGTTCTCGATCCATATACTTCATCATGGTGTTACCCACACGTACAATACTGCATTAGTGCTTACGGAAGTACACGTCAATTTTCGCTACAGCCATTGGTAGTAATGCCAAAAATATTAGTTACGAAAATTTATAATTCGAACAAGTATTATGAAAGTACAGATATGTTCCACGAGTTAAAAATTCTTAAACTAGGAGAAAGCTACAAACTAAACATTGCCTCATATATGTATCAAATCGTCTGTAATACTGCTCCAGAAATCATCCAAAACAAATTATTAGCTTCCCAAACACAACACCGCTTTAACACAAGACAATCAGACACCCACATCAGAAAATCGAATTATGCTCTAGATTGTGAAACTAGATCTTAGCCTCAACTGGTGCAAACCTTTGGAACTCACTTGATCAAGAAATAAAACAATGTACGACATTAAAATTCTTGCAGAGGAAACTGAAAGACAAATTCATCAACGCATACATCAACGCATCCTCAGTTTTATTTCAATAGCAAAATTAAACTACATACTCTCGTTTCCATATTTATTTCCATATTTCTATATAGCAAAACAAAAATAATAATAACTGGTAAAATAAAACCAATTATGAGCACAAGGTCAAGGCATCTAAGGTTAAGATACCCAGTAAGCAAGGGATTAATATTTCGATATTATAATTATACTGTATAAATAATTAATTATTTTTCAGTGTCTAATATCCTAATAAACACGAAGGTATAATCTTAGCTGAATATCCAAACCGTATGTATTTCTAAACATGTGTTTGTATCATAGCTTACAACAACAAATAATCTCCATGTACTTTTCTCTCTTTGCTACTATATCTTTAAAGCTAGTGTACATAACTTCGCTACTCTGCATTATCTATCAACCTTACAACTCCATTCTGCCAATAAAACATAAAATTTGCTTGTTAATGGCAGCTCTTTGCTATGTAAACATATGAAGGCATTACCGTCCCATTTGTCCGAATGTACTCGTATAATGGGCGTGTGTGCATATATTCATGCGAGTGCATGTACATGTACCTGCATATGTGTGTGTTTGCGTCTATATGTATGTACATGTGTTTATGTATGGGCATATGTATGTATGTATGTATGTCTCTATATATATATATATATATATATACACACACACACACATGTATGTGTGCGTATGTATGTGTATACTGTGTATATGTCACATGTACATGTATGTGAATGTGTATGTGTGCTTCCTGTAGCAATTGATGTGCACCATCAACTGATATAAAAACAATAATAAATTGTAATATTGATATTATTATTGTTGCTGGTGGTGTTACTATTGTTTTATATTGTCGACTGCGCTATATACTGTATACTTAGGAATGCACTATCATATGTATATATAGATGTGTGTTGTTATTATTATTATTATACTCCAATTAATTTTAAATAATCCTTCTCCTTATTCACTCTACGTATAAATTGTAGAATATTGTTCATTTATCATTACCCAGTTATTCTTTGATTCATATAATTTACTGCAACTTTTTCCTTAAAAGTAATCTTTTTCCTTCTGGTATTATAGTGTGTATGTATATATGGAAATGATAAAATTTGTTTGTACTCTGTATTGCTAAAGGGCATTTTAACACTCAAAATTTTTGTCCTTTACGAAGATTGTTTATTTCAGTACAATAAATAATATCACTTGAAAAGGCCTACAGAAAGTTGACAAAAGTAAATAGATACCTTTTTTTCATACTTTTTTGTTTGATACTAAAAGTCACTAAATAACAGCAAATTTATTGAATCAATATATTTAGAATTGTGTTGCTTTTCCCTTTCACTTATGTAAAGCTAACACACGTTCTGGCATTCCGCTGATGAGCTTTGCCATTTATTCTTGAGAACAATCATTGTGGTATCTATTTACTTTTGTCAACCCTCTGTACATTGAAAATTGATACCTTCGTTAGTGTAGTGGGCTACACCGTGATCAAGTTGTAACACCATTTCCCGTTGTATCAACGAGATTAAGCGACGCTGGGTCTGTTCAGTAGCTGTATAGGTGACCATCCTCCGAGTTCGGATGAAGTAGCTACCCATAGGTGATCCGGATCCCACGCAAAGCGGTAGGTCCTCTCCATCACATGACCTTTGCCGTTACGGAGAAGGTTAAATAACTGCAAACAGTATTTTTGTTAAAATAATTTCCTCTTTTGATTTAATAAACGTAATTAATGGTAATTAATTAATTAATTAATGGTAATTCTGTTACCAATTAAATATGTAAGCTATTAATTAATAAATAACGGCGAAGATGACGTGTCTTGTGTCGTGATATAAAATATTAAATTACAGTTCGTATACCATCGCAATCTCCAACCCTGAACGTATACGCAAGTCATATAAAACCCATCGTTAAAGTTGCGTTTCTCATAAAGTGTCATCAGTGAATAAAAATTACTCGCTCGATAATTTTTGTATTGAAGTCATAAAAAAGTTTTTTTTTTCAACATTTTGCATGTTCGTTTGTACATATACAAAATATTGCATTCATGTACAGTTTCAGAAAAAACTAAAAACATTGAATTTCTAAAAAAACAAAAATTACTAATTACTAATAATTGGGTTTCGTTTTTGACATTTCATCAGTCACCAAAAAAATAAATAAAATATCCAATTAGTAATTTTTTATGCTTCTTAGAAACTTTATTCATAGGCAAACTTTTTTGAGAAATTGTACATTTGCTAATATATAACTCTCAAGTGCGTCAATATACAACTATACAACCATACAGTTGCGTATTAAGAACATTAAAAATAAATACAACTCCCCCCAAAAGAGAATTAAATCTCGTAATTTCCATTCTGGCAACCTCTTATTATCACTAATTAATGGATTAAGTAGCAGAGTCCCCCTCAATAAGTGTTCTTCGAATCCAGGGCATTTTTGAGCTGGAACTACAACCTGTTTCTTTGACTGCAGAACGCTCTGGGTTTCACGTTGACTTGGCGAGATTTGAAGATCTTAATTTGACTTGAAAGGAGATTACTTTCGCCTCACATATATTCTAAACACAAAAGGACTTTGTTTTATTTTTAATATACATATATATTATTTAAGTTACTGCGTAATTCCGTTTTCTATAAAAATCTATATTTAGATTTCAAGATGAGTGTCACTCTACAGTATTTGATTCATTAAATGTTAAGTATTTTACGATTTGTTCAGTTGGGTTATTTATGTATTTTTTGTTGTTTGCATTTAATAGCGTTGTTACATTTCTTTATTATTATAAAGATACAGTGAATTACAGTATGACGTAACCTTTTACAAGTGTAATTTGACTTAACATACTTTTGGAAAGGGTAAAACGCAATAAAGTGTGAAACTAGAAACTAGTGAAATTCTAACCCGCGACTTTGTCGCTTGGTTTCAAAGTCAGCGCTCCTGAATTACATATACAAAATCTAATTTCATAAAGTCTACATTCAATCTTGTGCGTGTCGACATTATTCCAATTCAACCTTATGCCCGTTCATACATTTAAAATTTAAACAAATATGAAAAGTTTGTTTATTATTTCAAAGGAAAGACAAACTTACATTTTATATACATTTCAGAATTCAAATGAAAATGACTAACCTAATCTAACCTTACTTAGCGTAACCTAACCTGGGAATAATGTAATCTAACCTAACCTAACCAAACCGAACCAAACTTAATTATGAACGAACTTTACATGAATTAAATAGAACTTCATAGGATGGCATTGATGACTTAATTCATGCTCGGATATTTTGCATTCTACCTTATGCAAGTCGGTGTTATGCAATTCGATTTTGTTCCGCTACACCGGTTGCAGAGTCAGTGCTCCTCCAGACCATCCCGTTGCAGAGTCCCACTGACTCCTAGTTTCCCACTTTATTGCCTTTTCATTTTTCATCTTATTTATGTGCGGTTATTGCAAGATACCAGACATTTGAAAGAACAATGTGGAAATATTGGTGGTACTCAGATTTCTTCATTTTTTGGAAATGACTGATGTGTTTCAGGAGAAATGCGGCTCATTTCATCTCTGATGTTGTTTTTCACTTCAGATAATGTTCTTCGTCTATTCACATACACCTTGGACTTTCAGTAGCTCCACAAAAAAAAATCTGAAGATGTAAGATCAGGTGATCGGGGTGGCCATGGAATGTCCCCATGTTTTGAAACATGATTTGGAAAAGTCTCTTGCAATAGTTGCCTTGTTTCATTGCTTGTGTGGCAAGTTGCACCATTCTGTTGGAGAAAATTTTTATTGAAGTCTTGGGTGAAGAGACGTAATTCATGAATGAAAAATTCTCTTATCATTTCACGGTATCGATCACCATTCACAGTCACACTTTCCCTCCGTTGATTCTCAAAGAAATATGGGCCTATTATCCGAGATTTGGAGATGACATACCACACTGTCACTTTCTGGCTGTGTAAAGGTTTTTCGTGGACTTCGTGAGGATTTGTGTTGGCCCATATTCGACAGTTTTGTTTGTTGACATATCCCAATAAGTGAAAATATGCTTCATCTGTCATTATGAAGTTTTCGCCGAAATTTGGGTTACCGAGCAAAAGTCGTATGATAGTGTTACACATTGCCAGTCGGCTTTGTTTGTCTGCCGATTTTGTAGGGATACAAACTAAGATCCTTCGTAACAATTGTACGCACAGTTTCCCTGTTAATTTCTAGCTGTAAAGAATGCCTTTTCACCGACTTCTTTGAGCTCTGTTGGACTGCTTCTCTAACTCTTTCAATTGTTTCTTCAGTTCTTACTGTTTTCCGCCGCCCTGACCTTTTTGCATCTGCTACACTGCCAGATGTCCTATGTACTTTAACATAGCGCAATATTGAATTCTTGTGGGACATGTCCACAAACCAAACTTTGCCCGAAACTGTCTTTGAGCAATTGTTATAAAGTAGTTACTTGCAAAATAAAGCTCCACAATGGCGGCTCGGTGCTCCAAGCTCCATTTGTCCATTTTCACTTGTGATGGTGCAGTTCAAATTTCCAAAGCTTAGTATTCAAAATCACCTGGAACAAACAAAAAGACACGGTTAATATAAAAAGTTGTTTATGGTTAAAATGTGTCCATGAATTACTTGTCACCTAACTTAAAATACATTAACATACTTTCAATATATTCAAATTAATCTTTTTCTAGAGTAAAATTCGAGATTGGAATGGTAAGATGACCAAATCATGTAGAAATTTAACTTAAACTTCGTATAGAAACTAATTTAATCTAACCTATCATAGATTAGTCAGACTATATATATATATATATATAATATATATATATATATATAGTCTGCATATATATATATATAAATATATATATATATATATATATATATATATATATATATACTGTATATATATATTAGGGTGGACCTTATTTTGTCACTTTTTATTTTTTTATTTCTCACCCCTTCATTAGATGTTTCCTATTCAGAAAGTTTTTCATGCAAATTTTATAGCGTTTGGACAATATTTAGTGTGTGCTGAAGCTGTCCGACATTTTAAGCATCCTAACTCTGTAGTTGCCTTTTATAATACATTCCGAATTCACTCACACTCAAATCCAGTATTCATGTAATATAAAAAAGTTGTACAATTAGTATTTCTAACAACAAGCTTGGTTTTCGATCCACATCTCTGGATTATCACGCAAGAATTCGACTTCAAGCCCTAGAAAAGTGAACAAAACCTTCGTTCTAGCAGACACGAAGTCGCCGAGTTTCTTACCTTGGATGTCACTCTTATTCAGATGAATTCGTTTTGGTGCGTCATGTTGTCCTTCCCGTTGTAGATTCTTAACCATAGCTCTTTTTTCTTGCAAATCCAAGTCTCTGTCAAAGAAGGCAAGGCCCACCAGATCTTCAGTCAAGTACCATAAGTGAGCAAGGATTTTATTGAGAGCTCCTTTTGCTGCAAGTGTGTCGCTGACTGCGAGAGATTGTAGTAGTTGTAGATCATTGCTTGATGCAGATGCTGTCAAGCGAGAGAGGAACCAGAACTTTACATAGAACTGCACACCGAAAATGCAGAAGTCTTGCATGCCTTTGATTTCTCGTTGCGACAGTTTAAATCTGGAATCGCGGAACATGAAGATTTTCAAGGCGTATATAAGCCGGGCCATGAACCGAGCTCGATGGACTGCTCCAGGTTTTCTAAATTTGACCCCTTTTGGTGGAGGTCTCCCAGAAAAAGAAGGGTAAGTTCGAGCAGCTCTTGATAGTCATCTCTTGGATGAACTTGATCTAACTGGAGTCGACAGAAGCAGATGATATTGTCCTTCACAGGCTCTACAGCGAGCAGGACGACCTCATTATTTATGCCAGGACTGTAGTCATTGGGGACGATGTTGTGCCAAAAGGTCTTGAACCGTTTGAAAAGAATAATCTCAGGTCCACTTGATATTCTCATTGTTACCGTGAAAGCTTCCTCTAACATGATTTCATGTATATGATGGCGACATGCCAGGCACAAAACTTCAGACCCTAAATGTTGCTCGAAGAGAACACATGCTCCATTTACTCTTCCAGTGTTGCTCGCTGTGGTGTTGAAGCTAAGGGCTTTGATTCGATCACGAACACCCCAATCATCGACGATATCAATCATCGCCTGCGCCATTGCTTGGCCAGTGCCATTTGCAAGCTTCGGGATTGAAAGGATCTGATCTAGTCCAGATCCTGAAACAACGATTAGGAGACGGTCGACCTTCTTATCTCGTTAGGTCATCCACCAGCTTGCTGTCCCAGTGAAGGGTGAGAGGTGTTCGCGGATCAAATTTCTTCTTCAACTCTGCAGCTCTTTGGGCTCGATGCTTCTTCCTGTGTCTTTGCAGAGAAGCTCTGTTGATGTTGTATTCCCCAACGTTCTGACCGGAAGCACTGATCACTGACGCGATGGTAAAGACCGCATCACAGTCACTAGTTTTAGTGCGATCCAACGACGAAAGAACTTCTGGATGGAGGATATTCTTGCGGCCTCTTTTTGGATGAGGTGATGACACTACGACTCCTCCAACAGCTTCTTCATTTTCTGAATCCGTGGTGTTCTCACCTGTGGAAGATGAAGAAGATTCCAGGACGATTTTTCTGTTAAGTACGAGATTCTCTATTTCATGTCTCTTCTTAAATTCATCATTCCGAATTCGCTTCTTCGTAGCTGCTTCCTCCTTTTTAGCCAAAACCATATCAATTCCAGCAATGGAGCTGCTCCTGCCCTCCTCTCTTTGTGCCAAAAGGAACGCTTTATCCTCCTCATTCGTCATCAACACCATAGCATTTTGGTGAGCAACGTCGAAAAGGTCATCAAAGCAGGATTTCAGCTCTTCTTCTTTCTTCCTTTGTGTATCCGTCTTCCGGGACTGATTTTTTTTCAAAAGATCCTACTTCTTCATCAGACTCTCCAACTGTTTCACAGCATGTTGAATTGGCCGCAGTGGAATCCTCGCCTTCTTCCAAAAAGTCTCCACTTCCGCTTTCGTCAACTGAGCAGCCTTGTGTTTATTCTTAATCGACTGAAGCAAATGTAGATAGTACCTCATAACATCCCCATTACTTGGCAATTTTACACCTGATAAACAATTTTGAGTATGTTCAAGCAAATAAACCGTATGTTTTTTTCGAGTTCCACTAGCCATCATAAAAAAATCTATATACCTAGATAAAAAGAAAGCGTAGTGTCGTTTAGCATATAAGAACATAAGATCATCGCTACTATTTGTTTCAAATTAACCATATATAATATGGCAAGTCATATAATAAGCAAATTCTACCAATAACTCATCACGCCTATTTGATAATTAATATAATTATGAGAGAGTCGAGAGAGAAAGTTTGAAGTCCTTGAGCACACCCTATATATACTTATATCTCACTAAACTTTTGTGTGTTTTATTTTCTAGTGACATAGAATCCAAATGAAGGGTGAGAGGAAAAAAAATCGTAACTTAAAATTTTAGCACCACTTTAGGGCCACCCTAATATATATATATATATATATATATATATATATATATATATATATATATATATATATATATATATATATATATATATATATATTGTAACCTTGTAGAAGCGAGTTCCGTGCGATGACTCCTCACTTCACAGAGATCAGGCTCGTGACCCCACCTCCAGACCCAGAGCTGGCTTGGTAGAGGAGAGAGTTGCTCTCTTGATCTCTCCATCCTACATAGCCCGCGACACCCGCCTCATCTGGGATTGTCCTAAACCAGGTGTCTCGGTTTTTTTTTTTTTTGGTAAAGTGAAGTTCCAAATTTCTTTGAGTAACTGGTTAAATGATGTTGGCCCTCTGACAACAAAGCTATTTTCCTTTAGATTTGAAGACGCCCGTTGTCTGACCTTTAATTTGGGAATACTACACATTCTACCTTTCCTATTTTCTAATGTTGTTTGAAATGTTTTCGGTTTCAGTTTAAAGGTTATGTAATAACATTTTTATTTTTTCATTAGTATGTTGGTGTACCGCTCTCTTCTCCTTTCCAAAGAATATAATTTTAATTTACATAATCTTTCCCAGTAATTTAGTTCTCTATGTATAGTTTATATACACTTATACTCGTATACAGTTTATATACAATTATATACAGACCAGGAGCAGGCAAAAATGCTCCTAGCTTTAGCCGATAAATTTATGTTAACGCAAGAAATAACGGAAAATACAAGAAAAACCAACTGCCTAAATTGGTATTCACAAACACCAACAACCTAATTGATAACATAGAAATATCCCCAACTATAATATCAGATCACAACATTATTGAAGTAACAATCAATATAAAAGTAATAGGAAAGGAAAGAACATGCACTTAGAAAGAAGCAAATTCGAAATTTTTAATTTTCACTCCAAAGCTATAAACTGGGAAGGTGTTGCATCCAGCATGGCAGCAATAGACTGGAAAACCATCTTTAAGCAAACATCTATTAACCCAGTGTCCAGCGTCACTTCACTGATTTTGTTCTGGCTATCGCCAGACGATTTTATTCAGTCTCGGGAAAGACCTCTGGCCACTAATGGGTTAAGAGATGCTAATTACGGAAGAGATGCTAATTACCTTAGAGGAAAAGACGCTGGAAATTGTGGAAAAACATGTCCCAAAAATGCAACTAAGAGGAAAGAGAAACAGGTTTGAGAGACAAAAAAGGTCAATGTTTCGCAAAAGAAAAAGAGTGACTATAAAATTAAGAAACTGCAAAGAAAACAACATCAGAAAAATATTAAACGATAAACTGCTGCAGAATATAGATTTCGTCATACAGGATCTAATTGAGAAACATACAGAGAAAAAAGATGACGCTATAGAAGCGATAAAAGTTAACTCAAAGTACTTCTATAATTTTTCAAAAAGGAAGTCGAAAAATCACGCGACTATGAGACCTTTGAAAAATAAAAATATTTTATCCGATGATCTAACAGAGGTATCTGAAATAATAAGAGCTCAATATGAATCCTCTTTCAGTATCCCTAACTAATAAACTGATACGCGAGATTGTAGACACCAATCGACCAGGGATTTACTCCGGAGGGGGAGACGTTAGATAGAAGATAGGAAGTGCTGGAATTCCCGTTTCTCCTGTCATTGTCCTCCTTAGCTGATCTTTTTCCGTGTCTCATCCACCCTGTGAGCAGTCAAGCATGCTCTCAAACACACACTTCTCTCCCTATTCCTACACTACATAATCTTTTCAAAATTTAAAAACAAATTGGCATCAACTTCAAGAGCCTCGGAGTCCCCTGGGGAGGGGACCATAAATGTCCACACTTCTGGCTCCCTCCTTGCCGATAATGGGAACACAGACCCGGGCAGCAGAGCTGGATCTGTTACCGCCCATTCGAGATGTTCTGGGCCTGTGCCTGATTTACTTTTTCTAAACTTCTACAACATTCGTGGCCTTTTCTCAAATTTTCAATCTGTTGAACACCACCTCTCCTCCTCTAACACTCATCTTCTTTTCCTCTTGAAACTCAGGTGTCTGGGACGACTGACAACAACCCCTTTTCTGTACTCTTTTACTTTTTCTGTACACAATTTCACTCCAAAGGTGGATGTTGCGTGTATGTACGCAATGACCTAACTTGTTCTCGTATTCTCGAACTCAAATCTTCCGAATTCTATACCCTCTGGCTACGGCTTAATTGCCAATCTCAAACTAAATAAATCTGCGCTGTTTACCTTTCCCCTAATTCTATTGACAATCGAAAATTCTTTGACTACCTCACTTCCAAAGTGGAATACATTCTTTCCCGCTCTCCCTTTGCTAAAATCTCCATTTAAGGAGATTTAAATGTTCACCACCAACTTTGACTTTCCTCCCATTTCACTGACATCCCTGGTGAACTAGCTTACAACTTTTCTATTCTGAATGACCTAGAAAAGAATGTACAACGCCCTACTCGTATCCCCGATCGTCTTGAAGATAGGCCCAACATTCTGGATTTATTTCTTACCTCTCATCCTTCTTCTTACTCTGTCAAACTTTCTCTCTGTTGGGCTTCTCCAACCACAATTTTATATCTGTTTCCTGTCCTATCGCTCCAATCCGGCCTTTGGATCCTCTCAAGAAGAGGCGCATTTAGCACTTTGGCGCCGTTGATTGGGAGGCCTTTAGGCAGTACTTCTGTGATATCACATGGAATGATTACTGCTTCTGTGGCCGGTGCCCTTCCGAGTGTGTTGAGCGCATCACGGAGGTGATTCCCTCGGGCATGGAGGCGTACATTCTATATTTTATTCCGACTACTGATGCAAAAAAAACCTTGGTTTAACCTTACTTGTTCTAAAGGTATCCGCAACAGAGAGGAATCATTCAGAAGGTACCGTCGCTATCCAACTCCTGACTCTCACTTACCTTATATTTCTGCCCAGAATCGTGCAAAATCTGTTCTTCGACTCACCAAAAATTCCTTCATCCGACAAAAATGTGAAAATCTATCCGATTCTAATTCTTCTCGCTCTTCTTTCCCTCCTCTTTTCCATTCCATCGGCTCACTCGCGGTCTCTTCTCCTGAGAAAGCCGAACTCTTCGCTCAAACTTTCGCTTACAATTCAACTCTGGACGATTCCGGTGCTGTTTCTTCATCTCCTCCCCCTCTGACTTTGTTATGTCTGAAATTAGAATTTCTTCTAAAGATGTTTTTTCTGCCCTATATGGGCTGAACTCTTGCTTCAGTGCTGATACGCTGCCTAGGCAAACTTTTTCGTCTTTGTCTCTCATCTGGTACTTTTCCTTCCTGCTGGAAGTTCGCTTTCATTCAGCCTCTCCCAAATAAGGGTGACCGCTCTCAACCCTCCAACTATCGTCCAATTGCTTTGAATGCTTGCCTTTCAAAAGTTTTGGAATCTATCATCAATAGGAAGATTCTTAAACACCTTTCTTCTCACGATCTTCTTTCAGAGCGTCAGTATGGATTCCGCAAGAGATGCTCTACTGGCGATCTTTTTGCATATTTCTTTGACTCTTGGTCATCCTCCTTTCAGAATTTCGGTGAAACTTTTGCTATTGCGCTAGACATATCGAAAACTTTGATAGAGTCTGGCACAAATCTTTAATTTCCAAACTGCCCTCCTTCGGTTTCTATCCTTCAATCTGTGCCTTTATCTCTAATTTCCTTTCTACCGATCTATAGCTGCAGTTGTAGATGGCCACTGTTTTTCTCTTCAAGCTATTAACAGTGGTGTTACTCAGAGTTCTATCTTGTTCTATCCCCTTACTTTCAACAAAACACAACTGAATCCGTCCTCTTCTCTTAACATTCTTGGCGTTTCCTTATCTCGTGATTTTTCATAAAAAGATCACATATACTCTCTTTCTAAAACCTATTTCATATCTTACAGACCGCAGCCTTCCCTCACGAGCCGCCAGTGTCTGAATGGTTCTTCTATTTCATATGCAAGTTTTATATCCATGTTTCTGTGTTTCTATTTTCAGGAGTTAACAAGAAGAATAAACACATTGTTGTATACCCTGACATTCCTTCTGCTATGAGACCTGTACCCCATGGTCCTGGAATTCCAATACCCGACCCACCTCAAACCCTGGACTTCGATGATTCTGATGATGAATCAATGACCAATGCCAATGACCAGTCCCAGTCGTATATACCTCAAAATACCGCTTCAAATGAGCCGAGGCCTCTCAACCAGGCCAAACTTAATGATCTTACCAGGGATTTAGGACTTTCCAAATTAGCTGCCGAGATTTTGGGCTCACGACTTCGAGAGGACAACTTGCTGGATCCGGGAACAACATTCTCCTGGTATAGGAAACGAGAGGAAGAATTCCGCAAGTTTTTTGCAGTGCACGAAATACCTCTTCCTTAGTGTACTGCTCCAATGTTGAGGGGCTAATCGAATCCTTGGGCCTGCCATATAACGCATCAGAATGGAGGCTATTTATAGACTCGTCTAAACGAAGTTTGAAAGCAGTACTCTCAACATTGGGAATAGGGTTGCATCAGTCCCTGTAGCACATTCCGTACAACTTACTGAGAGCTACGATAACATGAAAATTTTACTGGATGCTCTCGTATACGACCAACATAACTGGAGGATCTGTGGAGATTTGAAGGTAATACTAATATCATAAGTAAACTATTGCTATTGACTATGTTGTTTTGCCAAAGGTTATTTGAGAGCGTATAAGAACACTTAACTTCCCCACAGAAGTGATACAGTCCAATGTATAGATTTTTTTATCTGATAGAACAAATTCTCTAAATTCTTTAAATATTTTCATTTTTTTTCAGATTGTGGCATTTGTATTGGGAATGCAAGGGGGATACACGAAATACCCATGTTTCCTCTGGAAATGGGATAGCCGAGCGGATGAGAAGCACTATGCACAGCGTGAATGGGCATCCAGAGAGAATTTTGAACCTGGGTCGCATAATGTCGTTTCAGTGTCCCTTGTACCACCAACAAAAATTTTGCTCCCACCACTTCATATTAAGCTGGGCTTGATGAAAAATTTCATCAAATCAATGAATAAGGAGGGTTCAGCATTCCGATATCTCGAGAGTAAATTTCCTCATATATCTGATGCTAAACTAAATGCTGGGGTTTTTGATGGTCCTCAAATTCGAACTTTGATCAAGGATACTCAGTTCGAAAACGCAATGACTCCAACTGAGAAGAATGCCTGGCAGGCATTCAAATCAGTTGTCCCTAATTTTCTTGGCAAGCGTAGAAGTCCAGAATACGAGTCCGTTGTCGAAAACTTGATGGAAGCTTTCAAAGCTCATGGGTCGCGCATGTCCATAAAAATGCACTTTTTGTGGTCCCACTTGGACTATTTTCCTGAAAATTGCGGGGATTATAGTGAGGAACAGGGTGAACGATTTCACCAAGATATCAAAATAATGGAAGAGAGGTACCAGGGAAACTGGGATATCAATATGCTGGCGGACTATTGCTGGTGTTTGAAGCGAGACGTGCCCGAAGAAAAACACAGACGGAAAGCCAAAAAAACTTCATTCCTTCCTCAATAAACTTTTTTCCATATTCATTGTATGAATAAAAGTATTTATTCACGCAATGTTTTCATTTTTCACGAGTGTTCTTATAATATTACTCGTATCTAGTGCTTAAGCTAAAAAAATCAATAAATTTGGGGATAAAATTGGACTTATAATAAATGGCCAATAGAGAAAACACCTGACCTGATTGAGGAAAACCAATGTCATTTTCGAATTCAGCATAGTCGAATTATATAATATGAGTTGAAAAAACCCTCACAGCAGACAAAAAAATTTCATATGCATACCAGTGTTATCTAACGCAAGAGTTAATCGGTATTTTCAATCTTTCATCTACTCAACCGGTCAACTCTGGAACAATCTTCCTCAGTCCATCCTTCCTCCTGTCTTTGGCCTCCCATCTTTCAAACACAGAGTGTATCGGCATTTCGAAAACCCCTGACCTTGATTTTGGCTGTCTTCTCCTTCTATGGGGGACATTTGCCTTTGGCCCCTCCTTCCTGCATACAAAAAAAAGACGCGTTCTTTGAAGAAGAACTACAAAGGGAAAATATAACGGACTTCGACTTTATAACAGATGATATTACACAGGCCATAGGGAAACTAAAAGCACACTCAGCGGCACGACCGGACAAATGGAATGTCACACTGATTAAAAACTGCAAGAATGCAATCGCTGAGCACTGGTATTGGATATGGAGACGATCACGAGACACGAGAGAAATACCGAGCATCCTGAAGAGAGGGCACATAGTTTCAATATATAAAGGAGATCGATCCGAGGCCAAACCCTATTGGCCAGTGTCGCTTTCATCTCATCTCACTAAAATATTTGAAAGAATAATTAGGGAAAAATCTATTACTCTTTGGAAACTCGAAAAAAATTAAATGATAAACAACATGAATTCCGGTGAGGCAGATCATGGCTATTACAACTAATGAACACTATAACATTATTGATGCACTTGAAAGTAATGAAAACTATGATGTAATATACACAGACTTTGCCAAGGCGTTCAACAAATGTGATCATGGAATTATAGTGCATAGTAGTATGTCCGAAAAAATGCCGAGTGGCCGCTGAAGTTCATATTAAAAATTAAAATGCCGAGTGGGGTAAGGGGGAGGTCGCTAAAGTTCATATTAAAAAATGCCGAGTCGGGGTAAGGGTGTGTGGGGGTGGTTCCCCAAGGCCCCAAAGGGGTTGGGGGATAGTTCCCCAAAGCCAAGGCCCAAAAGAGGGGTAGGGGATAGTACCCCAAAGCCAAGGCCCAAAGAGAGGTAGGGGGACAGTAGAAGACGAAGGAAGAAATAGAAATAAAGAGAGGCTGAATATTCTCCTCAAAGGAAAAGAGAGAGGGAGAAGAAGAGTGAGAGAGAACTTAACGTAACATGTATGTATGTTTGCCTGTTTGTATTTAAAGGGTAATAAAGCCCAAGTCTTTACTGAGACAGACTTATATATATATATATGGGAATGAACTCAGAATGGTTCCCTGAGGTTTTTTATGGTACACACAGACCGTGCATGGAACAAGAACTCTTCTAGGATAATTAAATCCACTATAGTCCGAATAAGTAATGGTAAATGACAAATACCATAGTTTTTTCCTTTCACGATGCCAGCCCGACGCGACGTGGGCAACGGGTTACTCGCAAAGAGGTCCCAAAAACACAGCCTCCCTCACCAGCCATCCGCAAAGCAGACAGGATCCAGCCTGTCCCAAGGCTGGATCCTGTCTGCTTTGCGGATGGCTGGTGAGGGAGGCTGTGTTTTTGGGACCTCTTTGCGAGTGACCCGTTGCCCAAGTCGGGCTGGCATCGTAAAAGGGAAAAACTATGGTATTTGTCATTTACCATTACTTATTCGGACTATAGTGGATTTAACTATCCTAGAAGAGTTCCTTGTTCCATGCACGGTCTGGGTGTATCATATATATATATATATATGGGTGGATCGATTTTACATTTTTTTCGATTTCCATATTCTAATACTGTAGTGACAAAACCTTGCGCATGCATGAGAAAATAGCCTCTGCAAAATCTTAGCTTAATAGGTAATCATCTTCTGCCCCCGGCGGAGCGATGAAAATCATATTTTAGTAGTCAAAAACGTATTTTTAAACCCTAGCCTAGGGTCATAAAATTTTGCGTGTGTGTTATTTCATGCCTAAGCAACGATATAAATGCTATGGGAAATATATAAATGCATTATTTAAGACAAAGAGCCGATCTGAAAATATGTACAGTATATTATACATATTTTCAGATCGGCTCTTTGTCTTAAATAATGCATTTATATATTTTCCATAGCATTTATATCGTTGCTTAGGCATGAAATAACACACACGCAAAATTTTATGACTCTAGGCTAGGGTTTAAAAATACGTTTTTGACTACTAAAATATGATTTTCATCGCTCTGCCGGGGGCAGAAGATGATTACCTATTAAGCTACGATTTTGCAGAGGCTATTTTCTCATGCATGCGCAAGTTTTTGTCTCTATTAGAATATGGAAATCGAACAAAATGTAAAATCGATCCACCCTAATATATATATACTGTATATATATATATATATATATATATATATATATATATATATATATACACCTTTGGTTAGCTTCCGCCCGAATTGTTCATTCTGACGAAGGTCAAGCTTTTCACTCCACCTTAGACCCACAGTTTAACGTGAAATCCGAACCACGCCCCATCAGCAGCCCAGCGTCTTAACCACTAGGCCACCTAAGGTACCCATTTATCTACCAACCATTTTCTTTATTGTGTGGAAGGATGAACAGCTGGGTTTTGCTGCGCGCCGGCTGTCGTCGGGTCTCGAACCCGGGACCGATGGATTCGTAGTCAGCGACGCTAACTACTACACCACCGAGGCGCATATATATATATATATATATATATATATTATAATAATATATATATTGGGTAACTGGAGCGTGACCTCCTCTCACTACATCTTCTTGCAGTAAAATACTAGCTTCCCCCCGCCCATCCTGATAGGCTTTTGAATAAAGCCATGGGGGTGTTGGTTTGATTGGTTTTTCTATGAACATACAAACAGTGTAAAGGCTGAAAACACACACACACACACACACACACACACACACACCTATATGCACAGTTATTTCCTTCTTACATAATCCCCCTCCCCTCATCATGCAGTAAATCCATGTAGTAAATCCACCCAGTAACGCAGTATTACAACACCGACCTTCCACCGATAGAGGCTACAACAACCGCCACATATAGGCTTTAGGAGTCACATCCATCGGCAATAAAGCAGTATTACAACACCGACCTGCCACCGACAGGGGTTACAACATTCGTGTAACTCAGTATTATAACACCAACTTACCGCCATCCATTAGACCAGGGGTTCTTAACCTCTGGGTCGCGACCCAAACTTGGGTCATTAAATTGTCATTTATCATTTATTTATATTATCCCTAATCATTTTACCATTATTATTTATTTTATTATCTATTTCAAGTGAACTGTTTGAAGGGATCGGTCGCCGAGGTAGCCCTCAGACCAGAATTTGGATCGCAGCCTAAAAAGGTTAAGAACCACTGCATTAGACCAATGTAGTTTTAAAGTATTCAACAGATATTAGAAAAGCTATTAATTTTCTCATAAAGTAATAAATATGGCTATGAGGGTAACGTTAGAGTGTATTGACGTGCTATCCACTTTTTCAAACAAAAACTGAAGCATGGTAAATAAAATTTAAATAAAAAACAATTTTTGCATTAATATACACAAATATCATAAAATTAAATGGTGCTTTCCTGTTAACGGGAATACTCAACCGCCCGCCACCAAACTGTTTGCTATGTATTTTTGCTCTCGTCATTTTCGTTTAAACTAACGAAAATATCACAACTTAACCTAACCAATCATCAAGGGCGTACAGTTGACCTAACCAGGCATTGAATTGACCTAACCGGGCATTGAATTAACCTAACAGGTTAATATAACGGAAAATGCCCGGTTAGGTTAACTGAATGCCCAGTTAGGTTAATTGAATGCCCGGTTAGGTCAACTGTACGCCTTTGATAATTGGTTAGGTTAAGTTGTGATATTTTCGTTAGTTTAAACGAAAATGACGAGAGCAAAAATACATCAAAACAGTTTGGTAGTCCCGATAATACGTAAGTACAGAATTTATTAATCATTTAAATGAAATTAGTTAATATGTAAGCGATAATCAGTTAGTAGGGGACCAAAATGTCTTTATGTCATCTAAAATCGCAGAAAAAACGTCGCTGCTTTCGGTACGCCACATGAATTCCGAAAGATACGAGTCCAGATGATAGCGGGTTGGGTATTCCCGTTAACAGGAAAACACCAATTAAATTATAAAAAAATATTAATATAATTTTATAATAAGTTCCATTCTAGTTTTATGGGTAACTTAATTATTTTTCAACAAAAAAATCATTTTTCGACGCATTAAAGAAAGCGAATCTGACATGTTCCACGAATTATCAGTGCTTAATAATTAGTTTCATTACTTAGGAAAATGATAAAATAACTTATTTTAGTTTCATAAATTGAATACCAATATTTAAAGTAATAGGTTTTCCTAATGAATGATGAACGCATTTCTCATTAAAATTTCAAGTCCCTGACCACATATTTGAAAAGTGGATATACAATTCAGAGAAAATGTAAATTTATGGGTAACTAATTTGGCCCATGGATTTGGGATTATTTACCATACATTAATTAAACCTTCAAATACACTGTCTACACCCCGGGTGCTCAAACCCTGGCACATGTGCCAAACCTGGCACATTGTAACGCTGACGATGGCACATGGACACTCATCAAGGCAAATAAAAAAATAATGGTTATAATGCTGCACCAGCCTGAATTCAGAATGCCCTCGCGTAAGCAAGAAATTTTAAAATTTTTGGAGTGGTAATTGACAACTCTTCTAAGACTGCCTGGAGCGCTTGCACAATAAAATTTAAAATTCAGTTACTGAATAATCATTCATGTGTTAAGTGCGTCATATTTGACAAATTGGCTGGAGGGAAGCAAGTACACAAGGCTTTGTAATGCAGGTACCGTAAAGAAAACGTAAAATATAGTTATAAAATACACACAGCATTTATTGCTTTACTAATAATGCAATTTATTTGTACAATAAAAAAGTATATTAATTTAGGCCTCTTCGACATAGTCATAGTGGCACATTACGTTTTGCATTTTGGAAAAATGGCATAAAATAGCACATGATTGTCATAAGTTTGAGCACCACTGGTCTACACCGTCACACAAATTAACAAAATTAGCAATCTTCGGGCGAATTAAAGTTAACGATCTGTTGGTTTGTATGATTAAGAGCGCTGCCTTTAGCCTTCGCGATGTATTTCTAATTAATTCACATTAATTTAATTAACACTTCTCTAAATTGATGAATTTTCACAATTCCTTATAATTCTCATAATAACTGCGTTTCGTATATCTCTACAGTTACTAAAATGTATAGGCGCGTCTTGACTTGAGCATTTTAGTCCGAACGAACCGAACGAGCAGACAGCACACGAACGAACCGAACGAGCTGTTCGAGCTCAAGCTCGCTGTATTCTGCGTGTTCGCCGGTGCTCGTCTTATTCCCATCGTTTTGCTCAGTGTAAATACGGATTTGACAGTGGCAGCAGGTACTTTCTTCATTATTTATTCCTTAGCCAAAAAGAGGAGGAAATCGAAGAGAATGTGGTTAAGGCGACTATTTTCTGAACGTAAAAATATGTCGCTATTGAATGAAATGGACCATGGGCATTTGGAAAACTTTTCGCGATTGACAGCAGAGGTGTTTGAAATATTTATTAACCTTGTAGGCCCCAGAATTGCGAAGAAGGATACACAATTCCGAAGAGCCATACCGGTCAAAGATCGTTTGGTTGTAACTCTACCCTTTTTAGGCTCAGGGGACTCATATACCAGCCTGCAGTATTTATTCAAGATATCCAAGCAACGCATTACTGTGATAATTGCAGAAACATGCAACGCTTTGATTGAAGCACTGAAGGATTACATCAAGGTAATAATTAAACATTAATATAGTAATAATAAATAACATATTAGCATAATATTTTGCTATACGTAAATACTACACATGTGTTGTAAAGTTGCATGCTACCCTAATATTATTATGTGTAGGGAATAAAACAAAAAACGAGAAATATATAATCACAAAATGTCTTTATTCAATTTTATTTCTTAAGAATACAAAGTAACTCTTTCTAACTCAAATCTCTCCAATAAAACAATGACTGTGACTGGAACTCAGCCTGGGATTCATCGGACAGCATGGACTGTGATTCATTCTGGGTTTAAGGAGGAGTGGGTGCAGGAGAGGAGTGGACTAAGTGTGTAAGTGGACTAGGTGGACTAAGGGTGGAGGTTGAGTTGGAAGATGCGGAAAAAGGTCTAGTTTCCATGTCAAAATGTCCAGACGGTTTTCTTTCCCTTTCCCTTTTCCCTCCTGAAGCTGACAAGCAAGCTTTCCATTTTCTTCTTCGCTTCTCCCGGGGAACATTCAATAACTTGTGCAATGCTAACCCAGCAATCATGCTTCTTGGCTTTATTGTAGTATAAGCCATGTTGGGGATTCCAAAGCTCAGGATACTTCTCATATTCATCAAGTAAGGTTAAACATTTCTCTCTGTCCCACTCCATGATAAAAATAAAACACACCGAATAGCTGGAACAGCGCGAACACCCGTCCTGACTGTGCACCAACGAACAACTGAATCCTTTTGAGAACGCACTATTTACCGACAGGCGACGGAAAACGTTTGGCGCGCTCGGCTCGGCTCGGAGACACGTACGTACTAGCCGAATTCTGCTCTGCGCTGTCTACTCGTTCGGTTTGTTCGGACTAAAATGGTCAAGTCAAGACGCACCTCATGACTTTACATTTTGAACATTGAATTCCGCATAAAATTAGATTTAAAAAAATATTAATATACTCAAGCAACTTTGAAAGAAGAATGCGAATCTACAGTATATAAAAGAGTCGGAGAATTCTTACATTGCCCAATTTCCTTTTTGTGTGTATCATAAATTATAATTTCGTCTTCCAGAAAACTAAATTAAATTTTAACGGATGTGGCATATACAGTGTCCGTAAAGTCATGGTGGGATTTTAAATAGCTATATTATTGCAACGAAGCATGATAATGAGATGAAAAAAAGGCAAATTGAAGAACAACTCTAAAAGAATAACTTTATTTAACGTAGTTCGATATGGGCTCCTCTGGTAGCCCTGCAGACATCTAGGCGGTGATGTGTGTCCGTAAAGTCATGGTGGGATTTTAAATAGCTATATTATTGCAACGAAACATGATAATGAGATGAAACAATGCCAAATTTAAGAACAACTCTCAAAGTTGTATCTTGTAGTTAGTCTAGGCTAAGCTTAACCTTTATCTCGTAGTTAGTCTAGGCTGTCCACATGCCTATGTTGAACATGAGCGTAATAGCCCGAAAGTTAATGTGTGGTGTGCTCTAGCACGAGATCGAGTGATTGGCCCATTTTTCTTCGCGGAACCCACTGTGACGTTACACAACTACCTCTATGTTGGAACATTTTGCAGTACCCCAATTTATTGACAATAATGTCATCTTTCAGCAAGATGGTGCTCCTCCGCACTATGCCAACGTCGTTCGAGAATTCCTTAATGAAAAATTTCCACAGAGATGGATAGGAAGAGGAGGATGGAAGCCATGGCCTCCACGCTCTCCGGACCTGACACCTTTGGACTTTTATTTGTGGGGTTACGTCAAGCAAAGCGTGTACAGTGTACCCATTAGGGATATTCATCACTCGCACGAGCGAGTCACTCCTGATGTTCTTGGGCGTATGTGACTGGAATTGAATCACCGCCTAGATGTCTGCAGGGCTACCAGAGGAGCCCATATCGAACTACGTTAAATAAAGTTATTCTTTTAGAGTTGTTCTTCAATTTGCCTTTTTTTCATCTCATTATCATGTTTCGTTGCAATAATATACCTATTTAAAATCCCACCATGACTTTACGGACACACTGTATATGTGGTAGTGGTAAAAACTCATTTCCTACTTCATTTATTAATTGGTGCTGTGTTTTTTGGGGTTGTTTAACCTCCTTTGTAACAAAGATCATGTGATGGTGGGACCTACAGCTTTATGGGTGATCCAAGCCGTGGGTTGTGGGTCACTACATCGTCTGGATGCAGAGGACAGTGCCCCATCCAATTATTACTCAGCGTAAACAGTCATATTTAATTTTAGACCTTCCTGTATGAATACGAATACAGAAAACGATACTTGGTGGAAAATATAGGGCTTACTGCGTGAAATCGAATTTGAACGGTTATTTAAATAATTATATATGGTAACAACAGTAATAATAAAGGTTTCTCGTTGCAGGGTTTACACAATATATAAATATATATATATATATAAATATATATATATATATAATATATATATATATATATATATATAACCTTTGGTTTGCTTCCGCCCGAATTGTTCATTTTGACGAAGGTCAAGCTTTTCACTCCACCTTAGACCTACAGTTTAATGTGGAATCCAAACCACTCCCCACTAGCAGCCCAGCGTCTTAACCACTAGGTTACCCAAGGTACCCATTTATCTACCAACCACTTTCTTTATTGTGTGGAAGGATGAACAGCTAGGTTTAGCTGCGCGCCAGGACCGATAGATTCGTAGTCAGCGACGCTAACCACTACGCCACCGAGGCGCATATATATATATATATATATATATATATATATAAATTGACGATTGGCTAGGTTAAGTCGTAATATTTTCGTTAGTTTCAACGTTTTATTTGATTAGGTATACGTGTACAAAGTTGGGGAACGCAAACTACATTAGGATAATGTACGGGAACGTAAACTACACTAGGCACCACAGGGGGACGTAAACTACACTTACTCCGAAAATTCTTATAAACAATAAAAAGCTTTGGACAAGCTAGTTGTCTGGGTTAGTAAATGACAGACGGAATTCAGTGTTCAAAATGAAAAGTCACATTTTAGTAAATGCGTACATATATACGAGACGCATTTAGGTTATTATTCGTTTTTTGACCCAGTCACACCCAGCTATAACAGCAGTATATATTGAATAATCAATCAAAACTGAATAAGAAAATATATATATTATCTTGTGCAAATTTGTATAAAATGTACTTTTTTATAAAAAAAAATATTTTCTACTTTCTAATATGTATGTATATAAATTTCGGTTAATTTGTTTATTTTGGCTACCTTTTTTGGAGATTTTCATTCAACTATAGGTTACTTTGTTTATTTTTGGCTACTTTTTCTTGATTTTTGCCTACTTCTTTCTGTTACTCGTTAGTTTGGTGATTTTCGTTCTAGAACAAAAAAATAAGCGTGAGTGTGGATTTACTGTTTCTATCTTTAAGGGCATGTGGCTGGAACATTGCAACTTTTCGGTGAATAAAAACCTCCGCTTCATAAATATTTATTTGTGAAAATATTTTTCACAACGTTATGCCGAGAAAGTTATCAAACTAGGCAGAGAGTCCATTGTTAACTGGAAATCTTTTTGTAAATAAGGTGACTGGTTAGGTTAGGTTAGGTTAGGTTAAGTTAAGTTAAGTTACGAATTTGCCATCCGTTTCCTGTGCAAATGCGTAGTTTTCGAGATGACGATATCTCGAAAACTACGCATTTGCACAGGAAACGGATGGCAGATTCGTGCAGAACAACTCAAAATTGACCAGAAAAGTTTGCTCTCATTATAAAAAGAGACTGGGTCAAAAAACGAATAATTACCCGCATTTATTATAAGATTTATAAGGAATTGTGAACACTCATCAATTTAGAGAAGGGTAAAAATTGGTTATTACACCCAGTCAGGTTTTTTGACAAGAAAAAAATTTTCTGGTCAATTTTGAGTTGTTTTGCGCAAATGTAATGTTTCCTGTGCAAATGCGTAGTTTTCGAGATATCTTCACCTAAAGACCTATCTTCACGTAACCAAACCTAACCTAACCAAACCTAAGCCAACAAGTTTTCTCACCTTATTTGGGGGTGGAGATACAATTTGGCAGTCACCTTAAGGAAGTGATGCATTTTTTTTGGATTCTTCTGGATATTCTGACAGGAATAAGTAACGTGTGAAATATTTGTGGTAATGGTAGCTTTTATTTCCAGCACGTAAAACCCACGATTAAGTTGAAATGACACGAACGGCACGTCATAATTCTATCACAAACAAGACCAAACTGGATCCAGTTTGAATTAAAGAAAAGTAGCCAGAACTTGAAACAGTAGCCAGAAATATGAAAAAAAAAAGTGACAAATTGACCAAAAATTAGTTAATTATTAATGGGGATTCAATATATGGTATTGTTTTAACTGGGTGTGACTGGGTGGAATAACTAATATTAACCTAGAGAAGTGTTAATTAAAGTAGCGTGAATTAATAAGATAAATCTGTAGATAATAAAAATGTTACCCTCTAATTGTGTACATAAAGAATGGGGTTTTGACACAGACGTGTTTATTTGATGTTGTTTAATATATTTGGGGAGTCAGTCAGTAAGGTATAGAGGCTTTGGTTAGTGAACTGAGCTCTGATATATTTCATAGATCCTAAATCTGGAAGCAATCGCGTAACAGACTGTATATTCGTTATTCATAACTAATCACTGGGATACACATGTGATTATTGTATGTTGTACTGTACTTTTGATGGTATAAACACGACAATGATAAATTACTATCACATCTGACGATGTTAATCGCCCCGTGCGCGAAAAGTACGATAATTAAAAGGTATGCAGATTCACAGGCCTGCGATGGTTTTGTTGTCCGAAATATTTTATCACTTATATAGTAAATTTTGCACGCTGATTCCTAAAATAATATTCATTTTTCGCCATTACGTATAGATTTTTCAGAAAATGTCATATTTCATATTACATATGTAAGTAATTTTCATTAAAATTGACTCACCAAGACATCAAAGAAATGGAGAAGAAATATCAAGGAAGGTGGGACATCAGAATGATGGCTGATTACTGCTGGATGTTGAAACGGGATACTCCAGAATTATTACATAAAAGAAAAGGAACAGGGCGTACATTCGAGAGTAAAGGGCATAGATCTCATAAGAAAACTCAGGACAAATAAAGATGAATATGTAATTGACGTCAACGGTCTTCTTTCTTTTTAAAGTTGTTTGCATTTGTAATTAGTATAACAAAGGGAAATAGGTACCTAATGTAAACTGAAATAACTAATATTTATTTGTTGTTGTTTTTTCACTTCCAGTTTGCAGAAAATCCTTACATGATAGAAAAAATGGACTCCTTATTCGAAATCAGCGTAGATGAATTATACGAGTATAAAATCAGTTATTAGTAAGAAAACAACTCGGATCTTTTCCAAATGGACGACCGCACGGGATTTAGCTGAAAATTTGTATACTAATAAATTTTTATATTCTAATAACGAAAATGACATTATTTTCATGGAGAAATATGCGCAACATACGAAAAAATTTGCATTTATATGCGCACTAGTTTGCATGGCGCACGACCGTTATCTAAATTATGTATTGTTATGTAGTGGGTTTTACAAAATAAAACACAGATAATATCCTTTATTTATTAAAATTTGCAATATTTAATAATATTTTAATAAATAAATCTTCATTTGCATACCCTTTTCTCCATACGAACTCGCATAAACAGTAATTTTTGTTGTTGTTATTAATGTTTATTTGTTGGCTGCTTAGATCTAGTTTACTCTGAATATTATTGTTGTACTGTGAGCATATGATAATGCAGTGCTGTGATCTATCTACTTGCGAGTTGCTTCCAGTCAATTGAATGCCCAGTTAGGTCAATTGAATGCCAGGTTAGGTCAATTGAATGCCCGATTAGGTCAATTGAATGCCAGGTTAGGTCAATTGAATACCCGGTTAGGTCAACTGTACAACCTTGACGATTGGTTAGGTTAAGTCACGATATTTTCGTTAGTTTTAACGAAAATATCACTACTTAACCTAACCAATCGTCAAGGGCATACAGTTGACCTAACCCGCCATTCAATTGACCTAACCGGGCATTCAATTAACTGGGGCCACACAGAAAAGTCGTATCCGGGCGTCATGACCGGTGTAAACTAGATAACGGTCATGCGCCATGCAAACTAGTGCGCATATAAATGCAATTTTTTCGTATGTTGCGCACATTTCTCCAAGAAAATAATGTCATTTTCGTTATTAGAATATAAAAATTTATTCGTATACAAATTTTCAGCTAAATCCCGTGGGGTCGTCCATTTGGAAAAAATCCAACAACTCTTACAAAGTTCTCATTCCCAGGCCTGTGTTATTTTTCATATTCAGTAAATATAATTTTATGCTACAATCTGTTTTATACCAGTAGGCTATTGGTTGTAAGTGAGCGCGATATTTTCTATTCATTGTTCAAGAGATGTCATCGGATTTTTAACTGGAAAATATTAAAGTATCCCCTAAAACTGAAATCTAGCTTATTATAAGATTAAATTACTATACGTATGTTACTGCAAAATTTGTTTTTGAATAATTCGTGGAAGATGACAGCTTCACTTTGAAAATAACTGCTTTAGTGAAAAATTAATCACTTAAATGTTTCAACAGTTTATTATAATTTTTCTGATACATCATTAAGTAATATTATTTATATAAACAGTAAAATACAGTCTCCGTCCCACTTTCAGAAAATAGGATCTCATTTGATGTGACCAATGTTTGGGGGGTGTCAAGTATGTATTATAAAAGGACTTTATATTGAATATAGTCACCGCATATTTTTTACGGTGAAACGATGTTAAATCGAGTGTACCATGTTATACAAAGTAATGAAAATGTAATTGTAGATGTTGGGGTGGGTTCACATACATCGTGAAGGCAAATCATGCAAACCGACAGATCGTTAACTTTAATTCGCCCAAAGAATGCTAATTTTGTTAACTTGAGTGACGGTTAAACAGTGTATTTCAAGGTTTTATTAATGTATGGTAAATAATTCAAAGTCCAAATTAGTTACCCATAAATTTACATTTTCTTTGAATTGTATATCCACTTTTCAAATATGTGGCAGGGACTTCAAATTTTAATGAAAAATGCGTTCATCATTCATAAGGAAAACCTATTACTTTAAATATTGGTATTCAATTTATGAAACTAAAATAAAATTATTTTATCATTTTACTAAGTAATGAAACAATTATTAAGCATTGATAATTCGTGGAACATGGCAGATTCACTTTCTTTAATGCGTCGAAAAATGATTTTTTGTTGAAAAATAATTAAGTTACCCATAAAACTAGAATGGAACTTATTATAAAATTATATTAATATTTTTTTATCTAATTTTATGATATTTGTGTATATTAATGCAAAAATTGTTTTTGATTTAAATTTTATTTACCATGCTTCAGTTTTTGTTTGAAAGAGCAGATAGCACGCTAATACAATCCAACTTTACTCTCATAGCCGTATTTGTTACCTAAGGAGAAGATTAATAGCTTTTCTATCATCTGTTGTATATTTTGAGACTACATGGGTTTAACGGGTGGGTGGTAAGTTGGTGTTTTAATACTGAGTTACTGCCGAAAGATAGGGCTTCTAAAGTCTATATTTAGACGAATGTTGTATCTCCTGTCGGTATTGTAATACTGCGTTTCTGGCCGATGGGTGAATTTACTGGATGAAAAGGGGGTTTGGGGTTAGACCCTCCAAGGGGGGAGTGAGGTAACTTAACATGTATGAATGTGTTTACATGTAAGTACATGAATGTATGTATGTTTGCATGTAAGTGTGTGTGTGTGTGTGTGTTTGCCATTTTATGACTGATACAGATATATGCTAAATAAATAGAGCAATGTAGTTGTGTGTTTTAATTCTCCTTTATACTGTCTAAAAAGTAAAGTACATATATATATTTGTGTGTGTGTGTGTGTGTACACATACCATGATTGTATGTGTGTCCGTGTGTGTTATATTTCAGCCTTTACACTGTGTGTGTGTGTGTGTGTGTGTGTGTGTGTGTGTGTATACATAGTAAAGCCGATCAAGCCAACACCTTCATAGCTGTATTCAAAAGCCCGTCAGGATGTTGGGGAAAACTAGTATTTTACTCCAAGAAGTTGCAGTAAGAGGTGGTGACGCTCCAGTTACCAAATATATACAGTATATGTATTGACCAACTGAAGTGAGAGGGACGTTTGCAAACACCTTTCCAATATTCCATCAACACAATTAGCGATATAACTCATCAAACCAAACACGATCAAGATAACGTCACACAGGCACGCATAAAATGACGTCACAGCGCGGGAAGACCTCATGACAACTGGACGCGGCTTCGCAGCATCTTCTCTCTCTCAGACCAACTAGTGACATCACAACTTTCGTCATGTAAACATCGTTCGCGCGGGCCCCATCGGCCCCGTTGTCATTCACCTAACTTTATATAAAGACTAAACAAGCATTAACTCGCGCGTTATTATTTCAAGTGTACACATAATTGCAACTGTAAACGACATGTTTCTGTCTCATTCATAAATCGATATTTTGTGTAATCATTAATGCAACTGTAAACGACATGTTTCTCTCTCATTCATAAATCATTTATTCTGTGTAATAAAGGAAGAAAACTAATTCTATCAATCAACCTTATTAATAACTTAATTAATAACATTCTTTGATCTAAAAGATCTGGTGACCTCATCCCAAGCATTTGACTATCATTAACTATAAATAACAATCACTTATAACCGTAAATATCGTCATTCCTTATAGTATCGATTTACGCATCAAACTGGCTACACATAATTGGCCATTATAATGGGTAATATATATATATATATATATATATATATATATATATATATATATATATAAATGAACAACGAATAATTCCTATATAATCTTTATTTTCAAATATTAATTTTTACATAAGGACCAAACTCGCATAACGCAAGTTACATGTTGTTCAGTTCATACGTCCATGTCCTTTCTTGACCTTTATCGTGTGTTATTTTTTATTTTATTTATTTCCTCGCAAGATACTCGTTCGTGCTAACGCAAGTATTCGAATTCTGCTGACCAACACGGAAGGCGGGCATCTAATTACGAAACCTCCTCTCTTGTTTACTTCTAATCCAAAGGCATGATTATGTTATATATCATTATGTGTTATATATATATACAGTATATATATATATATATATATATATATATATATATATATATATATATATGCCCATGTACTTTGTGTTAAATCTTAAAATAATAGTTATCCTAATATAAATATGAAACATTGTAAACTATAGTTAACTGTGGTCAATTGTAATTAACTGTAATGATTTAATTGGTAATTATAATCATAGTTATAGTAAACCAAAATTACAATGTACTCATGTACGACCCGACATTATGTCGCCATTTAGGAATGTATACTCGGCGATATTGTTATTATTTTTTTTTATTATTATTTTTTCGTTGGAATAAATTTTTGATTAACTTCCTATTTGCCAAATAATTGGTGATTTGTCCTTTTTAAAATTTCTTTATTATTTTAGATTTAGCTTAATAATGAATCCTGATTAAAAGTTTGCAATTTCATGTTTTGTATACATTCTCTCTTCGTTATAAAAAATGAAGTCATTTCTTGCCTAAGCATTTAATTGTAAATCTTAAACCTTAAGTTCAATTTCCACTTCTAATTAACTCGGCGGATCAGGAAAACATCAGATCTGAAAATAAGCGATTTAAGATAGAAATATGGCTTCCTCTTCCTATATCCTGTTTATCTGTTTAAACATTGTCACAGCAAAAAAGTTTACTTTATTTTTAACTATTGTGCAAAAAATAATACAGCCTTTTCAACATTTAATAATAATGATGTTAGCAGAAAAGGGGTATATAAACCCACAAAATTTCTTCCATATTCATTCTGAATTAGACTACGAGGCTGAGCATTACCTGTAATATTTTAGCAGTAAATTACAATAAGAAAAAGTCTTTATCTTCTCCTTCGAGCTGTGCTCTCTTCAGAGAACTTAGTCATTAAAATCTCCCGATATGTTACAAGAAGAATCGGGGAAACCTCAAAGAATTTAATAAGCCTCCCAGAATCCTCCGAGCCACTATAGAAGAACTCGGAGAGTAGTATAGAAGAAACTACTGCAAGTAACAAATCCGTTGCTGCCACCTAACCAGAACCCCCGTCGACTTCGAACCAACCCAGGCCATAGACGGAGGGGTTAACAACTGGCGACCTCCGCATCCAGGATTCTTCCAGTCTTCCAGACCCTGGAACTAGAACCAACATCCAGTTGATCGGCGTGTCATGACTTCCAGTTCGTCATATCCACCCTTGAACCGTTGTGTCACGACTCCAAGTTCTCCACGCCTAGTTTTTATCCAAGAACAAGTGGCCAACAAGACAGGTCTTTAGGACACGTCTCCAAGGATTTCGCCGTAGGAATCTTGTTAAGTACAGAACTCTTTTTTTTAAAGTAATCTCTAAACATTTGGAAAGTCAGTATTATTTACAGTTAATAATTAGTATCAAGCCAGAATTAACAAAAAACACAGTGAACATTCAATACACCTGTGATACATTTCATTTTAGTGAAACCGAGTTATTTCCACTATTGTAGTTAGTATAGTATAATTTTCTTTAATGTACCAAGCATAATATTACCATACCTTCACGTACATTCGAGTAAAATCTTGTTTCCATTTTTTTTATTATTTTGTTTACAATCTTTTCAAATTTTCTCCTAGTTAGGCAAATTGTTGTGTATTTATTTAATGTGCATTTTTAGATAGAGTAGTTAGGAAAACCTCTTAAGTGATCATTCCATAAATTAAGATCAGTCAAGCAGACCAAATTACAACACATTAGTAGTACCTTCACATATGAGCGATTCAGACGGTGCTCTTTCTGACATCGAAAATTTCCCTACACCCATTTTTCGACCTACCCCACGCCCTTCAAACATATTCCCGAACACACAAACTTCGGATCAAGAACAAGCCAATATGTCTCAAACTCCCACCCCAGCATACATTAACTTAGGTAGACTAGTAAACCTTTCCCATATTGTCTTAATTTTTAAGGGGACCATAGATAATCACTTTGTTGAACCACGCGTAAGACATTGGTTTGAGTCTTTAGAACATTTCTTACGCGAAAACTTCACCGATGATGATATAAAGATTAGGGAAACAAAAAAGTTTATCGACCCTAAAGAAGGGAATGCTCATGATACAGTCACCTACGTCCCATCCATAAGCGAAGCTACAACATGGGACAATTTTAAACAAAACTTATTAGATTTTTTTAAAGAAATAACACTTGCACAACCCTTAGCCACATTAGAAGCAGTCTTCCACGCTAAATGGAAGAAAGAGGAACATAAAGATTTAAATAATTTTATTACACGAACACATAAACTCGTAGGAGAAGCCCTCCAAGCCGCAGAAAATGCGTGTGGCATTACTTTCACTTCAAAACAAAGAAACCTAATAGTAGCAACGACCATTTACCAAAAACCGGAGCACCTAAAAAAAGTTTCAAGAGTTTCTAAATGTTGACAAACCAGTAAGTGTACCCATAAATAAAACACGGGAACATTACCCAGATTTAGCAAACCAGAACTACCGAAAGGGTAGAGAAACCCCTGTACATTACATTCAGCAGCAGCAACCACAACACCAACAGCAACAATAACAACCCTATAAATTGAGGCCGATGCAGGGAACACCACCCCAGAAACAAGTACCCCAAACCCAGAATGCACACCCTCCTCCACAGTGTTTTAACTGCGATAGCTTTGGGCACATAATAAGCCAGTGCAATTATCCCCCTTATTGCTCCCACTGTCATGAACATGGTCATCGCCGTGGCGATCGCCAAAAATGTGCCGATAAAGCCCCTGCAGGGTATAGGCACCACTTCCAGAAATCGAACCACCAACGTTCCCAGAAGCCCTCCAATCCCCAGAAACCAGTCCATTCCCAGCCTCAGTCGAACCACCAAAAAAATAGATTACGACCACAGGGTCAATCACACTATTACCCCATGTACAAACCCCAGTACAATCAGCAAGGTCGGATAGTTCGGTACGTAGAAGTACCCGCGGAGGAATCATTTTCCCCAGAGTACAGTTTTCAAGAAAACCCTCCAGCGTATGGTGATCCTGTAGAATATGACCCAGGTCCTCCCATAGAAGACAATTCGAGCCCTTTTTTAGACCCTACTTTGGAGGCGGCAGTTCAACCTCCTCCCTCCTAAAGAGCAGTAATGTACCCAAATACACACACCAACTCCCCATCAGGATAATAGGTGCAAACCTCCTAGATTTAATAATAAATTGTAGCATAGATAACCAAGATTTAACCGCTCTCCTAGATACAGGAGCACACGCGACGTTAATTAAGAAACAATGTGTAGATGAGTTACTAGAGAGTACAGATTACAAATATGAAATTAAGGCACCCTCCTGTCAACTCAGAGGAGTTACAGGCACACCCATACCTACATACGGAGAAATTGAATTATATTTAGAAGTTGGAAACGCGGTATACCCCGTGAAATGTTGTATAGTGGACACAGTCGCCACCTTTCAGACAGATATCCTACTAGGTATGGATTTTTTAACCGGAATCAATGGGAGATTTACCCAGCCGGAAAGTTGGTGAAGTGTCGGAATAGGACATACCCTCTCCATGAGAATAACAGACAGCTTAATGCTAATAGAATTAGTTCAGTTCGGACTTCCGAAAGAAATAGGAAACCCACTCCACTTGATAGCAGTTCAAGTCAGTTGGTTGCATCCAGAAGGGACAACAGCTCAAAAAATCAGCCCCAGAGTAATCAGTTCCCGTTGTTGAATCCAGTAGGATCAACACAGTCAATTTCCAGTCAGTCAGTTACCAGTCAGTCAGTTTCCAGTCAGTCAGTTTCCAGTCAGTCAGTTTCTAGTCAGCCAGCTTCAGTTCAGCCCATAAGGCAAATTTTAGTCGCCGAATCAGATTCAGATTCACAATTTTTCATATGCCCTACCGAGCATATAACAGTAGCACCTTATGAGAAGATTTGTTTCCTAGCAAAAGTAGTCGACAGTCAAGGAAAATTATTAGAATCAGAGCGTACTCTGATTACAGAGAAAAGTAATTTCAAAAGAGATGTTCTTATTGCCCAAGTCCTTAGTCAGAGTCAGAATTCAGCTATCCCTGTTGTTTGTTTAAACAAAGGAAAAAGCCCTATCGAATTAACTTCAAATCAGAAAATAGGAACTGTTTCCACAGTAGAAATAGATTCAGATTTCCCCACCAGTACGATAAATCGTGTTTCCAGTTCCTTAGAGTTAAACCCTTCAGTATTGAAAGAAGAATATAAGAAATGTCTGGAGCACTCCCTTCAGGAGTCACCAGCCTTACAGGATCCCAAACTAATGGAATCACTTCTCGATTTCCTGATAAGAAATAGAGATGTGATTGCCCTAAAAGGAGATCCTCTGGGCCGAACTAATTTGGTCCCTTTTGAAATCAAGCTGGAACCCAATTCCAAACCCATTTTCATTCCTCCCTATCGGGTTCCACATTCCCAATTAGTCACTATTGAGGAACACATCACGGACATGTTGGAGCAGGATGTCATTCAGCCTTCAGCTAGTCCCTGGTCCGCTCCTATGATTCTTGTCTCCAAAAAGGACGGAACATCTCGCCCTTGTATAGATTTTAGACGCCTAAACCACATTAATCCCAGACCGTTTCCCTATTCCAAACATGCAGGAAACAATTCTGAACGTAGGGAAAGCTAACTTCTTTTCATCCCTCGATTTAGCATCGGTTATTGGCAAATGGAGGTCAGTCCCGAATCTCGGGCATTGACTGCTTTCTCCACTAACCGAGGCCATTACGAATTCCAGGTTTTACCTTTCGGAGTCCGAAATGGGCCTGCTAATTTCTCTAGGTTGATGAATATAGTCCTTTCCGACCTATTAGGTGTTGAAGCTTTTATCTTGACGATATTATCGTTTACAGTTCGGACATAAAAACACACTTTCAACGTCTTCAGAATGTGCTATCACGCTTGAGAAAAGCACACCTTAAACTGAAACTTGCAAAGTGCAACTTTTTACAAGAGTCCCTGGTATACCTAGGATTTCTACTATCATCCCAGGAATTAAACCTGATCCAGCCAAACTCGAAGCACTGGAAAGGTACCCTGTACCCAAAACCATCGACGCTCGTGCATTTATTGGTTTTGTCGGATTCTATCGGAATTTTATCCCCCAATTTTCAAATATTGCTAAACCCATTACTAATTTGTTCCAGAAAAATGCTAAATTTAACTGGGAATCTGATCACCAACATGCCTTTGAAACTTTAATTGGTAAACTAACCTGTCATCCCATCCTCCAATATCCTGATTACCAAACCCTTTGTCATAGCCACAGATGCTTCCTCCTATGGACTAGGAGCCGTCCTATTACAGGACGTAGATGGTGTGGAATTACCCATTGCTTATGCCAGTCAACTTCTCTCTGCACCTCAACGGAATTATTCCACTACGGACCGAGAGGCCCTAGCGGTATATTGGGCTTTGAAAAAATTCCGAAATATCGTCTATGGCTACGATGTAACCATCAAAACTGACCATAAGCCACTCACGTATCTCTTCAAGGACAAGCTACTTGAAGGACGGTTGAGTAGATGGGCTCTGTTGATTCAGGACTTTGCGGCAAAAATCGTATACAAACCGGGAAAACTTCAAGTTATTCCAGACGGATTGTCGAGACTCAAGCCCGACCCAAGTGAATAAAATAGGAATTCTTCCTGTGTTCGACTACGATGTCTGCAATACTCCCAACAACAGGACCAACACACCCAAAACCTTCGGGCGCGCCTGGAACAAAAGGAACCATCGAAGGTAAAAGAACAGTACAACCTCAAAGATGGGCTCGTACATTTAGGAACGAAGATGGAAACGACCTCGTGGAAATACCAAAGGATCTCGTCGATATAGCCATTGGACTTTGTCACGACTCACCTTTGTATGGCCACATGGGGCCGGATCGCACCATCAAGAGTCTTTTGGAGCGATACCATTTTCCCGAAATGAACAGAAAGGTACATGAATACATCGCGAATGTCCGTCTGTTTAAAACACAAAGGCAACGTACCATCCACAGCCCATGCATAAATATCCAGTATGCCAAAGGCCCTGGCAAAGAACTGGAATGGATACTGGGACCATTCCCCAAAACATCAAAGGGAAACCAGTACATCACTGTGTTTACGGACCACTTCTCGAGTTACAGCGAAGTAGCTGCCATTCCAGACCAGACCTCGGAAACTGTGACAAGAGCCCTAGTGGAACACGTCATCCAAAATCATACCACTCCTTCCATCCTAATTTCGGATAACGTCCTTAGTTTCACTTTCAAACTGTTCGAGTCACTCTGTAACATGTGTAAAATTAAAAACACACACATTGTGGCATACCATCCGCAGGCAAACGGCTCAGTGGAAAGGCACAATCGAAAAATCTTAGAAGCCCTTCGCCACGTTGTCGATGCATCCTCCCGTACATGGGATGATTCCCTTCCCATAGTACAAACAGCCATCAACAATGGTTATAACGTGTCTATTGGGGACACCCCTCATTTCGTCCTATATCACTACGACAAGCGACTACCTTTTGATTTGCCCGACCAAATCGACCCGGCAGTTCTAACATCTTCCGAGATGGCAGAAGCCAATCAGCAACTCGCTGAATTTCTGAATTTTCTTCCCTATTTTGTCAGTTCTAGTAGGGAGAACAACATTCAGCGGGTTCCTAAGTCGTATTAACCAACAGTGTATGATTATAGGCAACATCTTGGCCGCGCTTTATAGAAGTTGGACAGCACTGCCCTAGACCAACGAAATCAACAGATGGAGCAAGAGCAACATAGGCGTCATCCCCGTCAACGGACTATAATCGTTGGTATGCGATGTTATCTAAAGAGCGTGAAACTGCCAAGTGCTCATCGCAAATTATACCCAAAATGGGATGGCTCATATAGGATTATGAAAAACCTCGGAAAAAACCGTTACGAAATCCTCGACCTCCAGGATCATTCCAAACTAAAGGTCATTCACGCTGATAATTTGAAGATAGCTGCCGAACAACACCTTCCCAAAAAACAACTGCCAGGCGTTCGAGCCGCTTATCCTTCGAAAGGTCAAGGTATTAACAAATCGAGCAGAGATAAAAAAACTGAAGTGGTCACCGCGGGAACCGCTACACATGACGAAGATTGATACCTCGTAATACCACCAGTACTCGAGCCAATCTCTCAACAAGAGGAGGCCCCAGAACCAAGAGTCCCATCGGACCCAGACCCTGGAGAAACCCCTTCGAGAGGATCACTCAGTGGAACTCCACCATCTCCTCCAACTCCACCATCTCCTCTGTCACCACCCTCACCGATTGATGATTGACGCACGGACCTTATATACCGCCCGCAAATGCATCAACCACGTGAACTAGAACCTTCACATAAGAAACGAACCCGCTCAGAATCCGAGCTTAACGGTCGACCCCCATTGCCACCAAAACGAGGCCGACCCCTTCGTCCACAAGCACAAGTATCCACACGGCCACCCCCAGCTCCGTATAATCTAAGGCGTAGAAATAAATAAAATTGTCCCCCTTATAATTTTCCAAATTATTTACTCTTGTAGCCCTAGCATTAAAATTTCTACTGGAGTTGTTATAGAAAAGCTTGCAGAAGGTAAATTTTTGAAAGGACACGCGGACCTTTTTATCAATTTGCAACCCCCTGCTAGAATTAAAATCAATCTCCTTCAGATTAGTCGCGTTCTGTTAGAAAATACATTCAAAAATATTCAAATTACAGCACGCACCCTATCAGAAATATTAGCATTACCATGGATACAATCTGGAACTCAAAACTCGGAAAAATTTAATCAAAGAAATAAAAAGGGACTGATAGATATAGGAGGAAAAATATTCAAGGGTTTATTCGGATTAGCAACCGAAGAAGATATTAAAAGAATTGAACTCAAATTGAATCTCTTCGCGCGGAATCAGCAATATGATGGACACATTTTGTAGAACAAACTATTAGGTCACTACACGAAAACACTCGCTTCCTCCACACCCTTTCGGACAGATTCACATACCATGAATCCCTGTTAGCTCAATACAAACAACATAAAAGATATCTAGAATTAATAGAAATAATTAACCTACAAGTAACCCTAATCGATAAGTATTTACCGCAAATAATTACGATTCATTAAAAGGTTTTGCGTGCAACCCAGCTAGCCCATGGAAAAATAACTCTTTCCACACTAATACCATGGGAAACACTTCAGTCCTTGGTTCACACCGCCCAGACACAATTAAAATTAACACCCATATTCCCACTCAACCATACTAATTACCCCCAATTTCTAGACTACACCTGGACTGTACATGGACCACGCCCCTACACATACCTCATAATTGTACTATTTTTCGATGTATTCACTTATGACGTATATAAATTTCACCCTTTCCCAACACCCTACCAAAACGATTCTAATGTCTATCGATTGTATCTACCCACCGTACCACCTTACCTTTTCCTCACCAAACATCTGTCAGCATATTCTAATATTCTATGATGTCAGATAGCGACGTCCGGCATTACCGATTCCCGCAAACGAATAAACAACCCGTTTGCCCTCCACTCAAACCAGTCATTCTTCCAACTACTAGGTCTTGCTTTATCGATTTAATTCGTGACCGTCATGCCCCGGTATGTTCGTTTACAAAATTTCATTCCTCTGAAGCCATCAAACTTCGAATTGGACCAGACATCTGGGTTTCTTTCGCGAACAGGACTGCCGCTACTCTCGAGTGTCCGTCAAATTATTCCATCATCACAATCCCTATGGTTATTCGGCTACCAATTGGTTGCTCCTTGCGTTCAAAAACCTTCAAAATATACAACCCTTACAAGGTTACCATTAATGACTCATACCCCTTCCAGTCGCAAATTAAATTTAAACCCGTCATAGAGATCTTAAATCTTCCCATGAAACCTGTAACCATCCTACTCGAGCTACATGCCCCTGAATGGAATGATCAGTTAAGTCGGTTTAAAATTTCGGATGATAACCAAAATAACCTCTTACAAATACTACAACCTGTAAAAAAATTTTCAACATCTGCTGTTAGTATCATTATTGTATGTGCTATTATCCTCGGTATATTTGTGATAAAAAGATCGTTCTTAGAGCAAAGGAAAACAAGAGACACCGAACCACGTGAAACTATTTATGCACGACCAAGAGTACGTACCCAGACCACGTGAACTTGACTTAGCCACCCCGACTTATGTTTTGTATATAAATCTATATTGTAAAACCAATTGCTATCACCTAGTTAGCATTAGTTAGGATGTTATATTATCGTATTAATATCATTCTAGAGGGGAGAACCCTGTAAAAATTAACAATGAATAATTCCTATATAATCTTTATATTCAACTATTCATTTTTACATAAGGACCAAACTCGCATAACGCAAGTTATATGTTGTTCAAGTCATACGTCCATGTCCTTTCTTGACCTTTATTTTGTGTTATTTTTTTTTATTATTTTCTCGCAAGATACTCGTTCGTGCTAACGCAAGTATTCGAATTCCGCTGACCAACTCGGAGGGCGGGCATCTAATTACGAAACCTCCTCTCTTGCTTACTTCTAATCCAAAAGCATGATCATGTTATATATCGTTATGCGTGTATATATATATATGTGTGTGTGTGTGTATGCCCATGTACTTTGTGTTAAATCTTAAAATAATAGTTATCCTAATATAAATATGAAACACTGTAAACTATAGTTAACTGTGGTCAATTATAATTAACTGTAATGATTTAATGTGATGTAATTAATGTATTTTAATGAAACTGTAATTAACGATAATAAGTGAATGTGAATTAATTGGTAATTATAGTCATAGTTATAGTAAACCAAAATTACAATGTACTCAATGTACGACCCGACATTATGTCGTCACTTAGGAATGTATACTCGGCGATATTGTTATTATTTTTTTTTATTATTATTTTTTCGTTGGAATAAATTTTTGATTAACTTCCTATTTGCCAAATAATTGGTGACTTGTCCTTTTTAAAATTTCTTAATCATTTTTAGATTTAGCTTAATAATGAATCCTGATTAAAAGTTTGCAATGTTCATGCTTTGTATACATTCTCTCTTCGTTATAAAAGATGTCTTAGTATAAAGATGCATAGTTCAATTTCCACTTCTAATTAACTCGGCGGACCAGGAAAACATCAGATCTGAAAATAAGCGATTTAAGATAGAAATATGGCTTCCTCTTCCTATATCCTGTTTATCTGTTTAAACATTGTCACAGCAAAAAAGTTTACTTTATTTTTAACTATTGTGCAAAAATAATACAGCCTTTTCAACATTTAATAATAATGATGTTAGCAGAAAAGGGGTATATAAACCCACAAAATTTCTTCCATATTCATTCTGAATTAGATTACGAGGCTGCGCACTACCTGTACATTTTAGCAGTAAATTACAGTAAGAAACAATCTTTATCTTCTTCGAGCCTTGCTCTCTTCAGAGAACTTAGTCATTAAAATCTCCAGATACGTTACAAGAAGAATCGGGGAAACCTCAAAGAATTTAATAAGCCTCCCAGAATCCTCCGAGCCACTATAAAAGAGCTCGGAGAGTAGTATAGAAGAAACTACTACAAGTAACAAATCCGTTGCTGCCACCTAACCAGAACCCCCGTCGACTTCGAACCAACCCAGATCATAGACGGAGGGGTTAACATATATATATATATGATGCAAACCCACAAAGAAAAAGAAAAACGATTCCAAGGTCTTTCGTGTATTCAGAGCTACACCGCTTCAGGAAATGAAAAGAGAAGGCAAGATGCCCATAAATATATACAACGTAGCGGAAACCAAAACAATTAGCACATACTTAACAAGAGTTAATGAGAGGGAAAAGGAATTTTAACAAGATATTGTCAATTTTATACATTCCCGCACTGTTATTGAAATTGTTTTTAAAAATGGATAAATGCACATTCTAGAATATTTCTTTCAATTATATCTCTGTTTTCAACAAACGCTTTAGAACTATTCCACTTGATGCTATGATTACATCTATACATAGGGTTAAACAATGCATTGGAATTATTAGCTGTTCTACATTAGCTGTTCTACCCACAGTATATATATATATATATTGGGTAACTGGAGCGCCATATATGTATATAAGTCCGTAAACTATGGCGACTGGCTGTGTTTTTAAATATTGTCAGGCGCTCACGCTATGTCCCCAGCCCTAAAACCGTCCAGGATGGATAGGGAAGGACTCATTATGCTCCAAGAAATGCCAGCGTTCGGTCTCTCCCTCTATCCTCTCAATAAAGACTTGTGCTTTATTACCATTTAAATACATACACACAAACATACATACATGTTAGGTTAGGCTCTCTCTCTCTCCTCCCTCTCTTGTCTTTTGAGAGGGATATTCTTCCTTTATTTCTTCCTTCAACTTCTATTATCCTGCTTTCCTACCCTTTGGGTACTATCCTCTACCCTTCTTTGGGCCTTGGCCTTGGGGAACTATCTTCCACCCCATTTGGGGCCTTGGGGGACCCCCCCCCACCCCTTACCCCCACTCGTCTTTTTTTTAATATGAACTTTAGCGGACACTCGGTATTTTTGCAGGTATACTACTGTGCATAAAGTGAAATATATGGGAGTAACAGGAAAAGTAGGAATATATATATATATATATATATATATATAATATATTATATATATATATATATATATAATTTCCTTACGAGCGCCAGCAACTCGTTATAGTTCAAGGAATATCTTCATCAGAATCAGAGTTCCTTGGCTTAGTACCTCAAGGCACTATATTAGTTCCATTACTCTTCATAATCATGCCAACTGATATACAGTAGATGAGGAAGTTACTAGTGACAGCACAATAACATCCTTTGCCGATGACACAAAAATTAGTAGAAAACTAAGAAACCTAGAGGATATAGGATTATAGGATCTCTACAAACATACATGAAGAGAATCTACAATTGGTCTGAAGGCAACAATATGAAATTTAACACAGAAATTTCAACTAATAAAGTACGGAAGAAGGGAGGACCTAAAATCCATGGAATACTATACCCCAAATGGACAGTATATTCAGAGAAATTCTAAAGCAAAAGATTTAGGTGTTGTAATGACTGATGACACGAAATTTGAAACACAAAATAAGATAGCAGTAAACAGAGCAGTAAACAGAGCACCTTTAAACGAAGGGATAGGAATATAATGATTCCTCTATTGAAAACACTGATCATACCCAAATTGGAATACTGCTCGGTCCTAACATCCCCATATAAAAAAGAAATCATTTATCAACTAGAAGGGATTCAGAAAAGCTTCACAGTCAAGCTCAGTGGATGCAAAGAAGTAAATTACTGGGAAAGGTTACATGAATTAAACTTATATTCACTGGAAAGAAGAAGAAGAGAGGTACACCATTATTTACAATTGGAAAATAATGGAGGAACTAGTCCCTAATCTTACTTTGAGCCCTATAACCCCTCTAAACAACAGTGGAATTAGAAAAGGAAGAATCTGTTGTGTTACCACATTAAAGGCTAGCCAGGGAACATCCTTAACCCTGAAGGAAAATAGTTTTGTTGTGAGAGGACCAAGAATGTTTAACCAGCTTCCCAAGGAACTAAGGAACACGAGTGGGGCAAGAAGCGTGTGAGTACCCTATTGTTGTTCAAAGACTATGCAGATATGTTCCTACGGGTCGTGTAAACTACGAGGGTCGGTCAGAAAATAAGTTTAAACGGCGTATAATTTCGTAACTAAAGGACCTACATTGATTATGTTTGTATCAGGTGAATTCGTTAATCATTGTTGGCAACACTGCACGTCGATTCGGCTGCCACCTACCGTACATTCGTTATATGAGTCAGTTGAACATGGTGGCTCGACTGGAACAGTGCCCTGTCATTTCTGCAACGATATTCCGAGTCTATCAGTGGCCAAGAATTTCTCGAGCGCATTGTCACAGGAGACATGGGTTCATCACCGTACTCCGGAAAAAAACGTGTCAGCATGGAATGGAAACACCCTGGGTCCCCGCGACCAAACAAGTTCAAGATTGTGAAGACCGCTGGCAAAGTGATGGTTACAGTGTTTCGGGACCACAAAGGCGTTTTGCTCGCAGACTTCATGCAAAAAGGCACAACAATCAATGCAGCTGCATATTGTTCAACACTGGAACGTTTACAACCAGCCATTAAACGTAAACGTCCTGGACTGCTCCATAGGGCAGGGTATGTTCCAGTCGAGCCGCCATGTTCAACTGACTCATATAACGAATGTACGGTAGATGGCAGCCGAAATCGACGGCGCAGTGTTGCCAACAATGATTAACGAATTCACCTGATACAAACAAATCAATGTAGGTCCTTTAGTTACGAAATTATACGCCGTGTAAACTTATTTTCTGACCGTCCCTCATATTTTGAGTATCCATAAAAAGAGTTTATTGGTGCCGTCTTCGGCAATGTCCCGATTCGTAGTGGTCGACCACGATCATCCTTCACCAAAAATAATCGCGAGCTTTTAACACGTTGGATACCAACCGGATTTTTGGCCGTTTATACTGCTGTACTAGCCAGATACGACTTTATGAAATAAAGAAGAAGAACGACCCACTGGGTCGTGCGATACCTACTGATCACCCTACCACGACCCACCGGTGGATCGTGTGACACCAAACCGGCGTTTAAATTTAGACAGAGAAAATCAATTCGAGGTGAGGTCTTGGGGCTGGGCATTGTTAAGCCTGCCATACTTAGAGAAAAAATAAAAGACCACAGCGATCATAGCTTGAAAAGAGATCATAACTTTCTCTTGTAAGCTACAAGTCGTTCAAATGTTACATCCCAAAGATGCAATACTTAAAATGTGCAAAGCAATTTCGGATATTTTTTCATACAACTCGAACCTACCAACAGCATATGGTTTAGTGCCGAATCTACTCTCTAACTCTGTGGAATGGCCAACAGTCGTAACTATCGTATCTGAATCTTAGACATCTTCATGCCTCTCATAAGCACTAGCGTGACTCACCAAAATTAAATGCCTGGTTTGCTGTTTTTGTCCAAAGAATCATTGATCTGTTTTCGAATCTTCTCAGTTGCATTCAATGGTGATTTAAAAAAAAAGAAAGATATTTTGTTTTAGGTAATTTTATGCGCAAAATTCAGTTTTGTCCTCTCTTAAATGCAGAAATTAACCAAAACTAAGATATATAAACCCTAACCTAACTAAAATAGAAAGTAAATTATACCCACTTACAGCCTAAATGAACGCAATATCTCCCACAAAATTCATACGATATCCTGTTTCGAAAGCATACAATACCCTTTTTATAAACTACTTGGCTTGGGCTCACTTACATTAAGCAGTTAAGATAAAAACCGACGTAGTAATAGACTATAACAACTATTTAAGAGAGGTGAGTTGCGTTATCCTAACCTAAATTGACCTAACCTAACCTAACGATGTTAAACGACATTTCAGACTTTTATTTAAATGCTAGACTAGCCGGATGGCGGATACATAGAGTTTACTTCATATTTTAGTTATTAAGAAAGGCTAAAACTGAATTCTGCGCAAAAAATTATTAAAAAATATATATATATTTTTTTATTAAAAATTTAGCAGTGAATGAAACTGAGAAGACCCCTATTTTCCTGTAAGAGTGACACTAGAGACACTGAATAAACACTGATAATTATCTGACAATGCTGCAAACATTCTTTCTTCCACATTTGCAAGAAATTGATGATATAGATCAGTGGTTCCCAACTTGGGGTCCCCGGACCCCTGGGGGTCCGCGAAGGTAGTACTGGGGGTCCGTGAGCTTTCAATATTTTGAGAGGCTCCAATGGAAATCGTACATTTACCCACGATAAGGGCGCTCAGGCTAAAATTTCAAGTTTCCATGCTCTTGGCTGGAATTATTAATACTTTTTTAATACGCTGTATTTTAATTGCATACTCACTTATATGTCCTTTATTTGATAGTGAAAAATGAGAAAACGAGTTAATTATTAGTTAATAAAAACAGTTTGTTTGGTAGACGGAATGTTTCAAAAACATGGGGTCCGTGGGAAAAAAATAAAAATAAAAGGGGTCCTTTGTGGTGAAAAGGTTGGGAACCACTGATATAGATGATACTATTTTCCAACAAGACAGCGTACCATCAGCGCATTATGGGGTTTTTCTTAGCGCATTTCGAGATAGGTAGACTGGGCGTCACAGCACCTTTAATGGGCTCCAAGATCACCTGATCTCACGCTTCTTGATTTCTATCAGTGGGGGTTATTTTGAAATGTAGTTTATGCTACAAAGCCACGTACTCGATGACAATTCGAAAAGAAAATCAGCGACCATTCAAGATGTTAGCCGTGAAGAATTCATAATGTTGGGGACGAATACGTGTGTCGATGGCTGGAATGTTTGGAAAGCGGTCGTCATAAAACAGACAGATAATGAGGTTGGAAATTTATTGGTTGGAAAAAAATGTATTGTTTGTTACAAACAGAATCTGAGATTTTTCATTCACAATTACGGAAGTTACAGTCATTGAATGCCAATAGTTAAAGAAAGCACTTTAAATATTTAATTTTGAAGAAAAAATATAAGAAACGTATTGAAAATAAACTAGAATTGTGAACTTCCTGAACGATTGAGACTCACCGGAGGGAGAATTTACTTACTTTATTTGCAGTACATTATTGCTTTCAAAAGTAAAATATAAATAAAATGGGGCGAGAGGAATTCGAAAGGAATTACCCCAGTCCAATGTGAGACAGTCTGAAAGAGGAAGCTCTACCTCAAAATTTGAACTCGGACGAACGGCAGGGAACAACTTCAGCACTGGCACTGGATGGTACTGGATGGGAGGTGGGTGAGAGGAAACACCAAACTTGGCCTTTCAATTCCTTTTAATTCCCAAACGTGTCATTAAGGTTTTTAATCCGTTACTGTCTTTCTAATTCCCAAAAGAAGGACGTGGAAATATAAAAATATATTTACGTTAAAAATTATTCAAAGTTTTATATATATATATATATATATGTGTGTGTGTGTGTGTGTGTGTGTATATATATATATTGTATGCATCTGTGTGTTTACTTACCCTCATTGAAACTTATTAATTTGTTCTAGTTTAAATTTAAAAAGTTTTACAGTTTTAAAAGTTGTAAATTTTAATTTCCGAGTTTCTAATGTAATACTAGAGTGTGTCAATTTTAGTAAAGTCAACAATTCAAAAAACTACTAGTAACCAAATGATGCATTTGTATGTGCTAAATCGAAATATGGCTTCAAAATCCAGATTTGACCAATCCTAGCTACTTATATTTGAAGTTGAAGTTTACGAAAACTCAGCAATTTTTGCAAGTATTTTTTTTTATTATATATAACTACATTTTACATACATTACATACAACTAAAGTCATTTTGATTGTATTTCAATATTAAAACAAAAATATAGATAGGTTTCTTGAACTTTGCCAAGGATGTCATTGCCTTGCTCTTGTTCCTGGACATGAGCTCCCTACTGGCCACCTGGCCACTGATGTACGCCTCCCTCCTCTCTTGTGAGTAAACATGTTGTGCTGCTTCAGTTGTCATCCTTACACACCTCTCTACTGACTGTGTGTGTGTGTGAGGGCCATGCAGGAACTTCCATTGGTCTATCCAGAAATTCCTTGATTGCAGCAGTGGTCAGGAAGCAGGTCAGAGGAGGGTCAGAGGAGGGTCAGTCACGCCAGAGTTCCAGTCAATAAGCTCCGAGAGTTTGGTGGCATCTGGGTTGATGTGAGGAGTCTTCCTGGATCTGACACTGCAGTCTCCTACCTGTGTGCCCTCATCTCCTTCACCTTTGATTTCCAGTAATTTAGGGTGTGTCAATTTTAGTAAAGTCAGCAATTCAAAAACTACTAATGCTCAAATGATGTCATATATCTAGCAAACTTAGAAATATCTTTAGTGTTGTTTAAAAAAGCCATTTACCTACTTATATTTGACCAGGACAAAGGAGGACGAAGACTTCATACCAGACTCAGTCTGGTATGAAGTCTTTGTCCTCCTCTCTCCTCCCTGCCTCCTCCACTCATGCATTCACAATCAAAACTCCAGCATTTGTGACTATGTGAAACTTAGAAACCATACTGCACACCAAAAATAACCAAAGTTGACCACACATATCAATGGCACATTGATATACGATGCTACAGTCATATTTAGGTTATATTTCAAACCGTTATGGTCAAATATAAGTAGGTAAATGGCATTTTTAAACACTAAACATATTTCTAAGTTTGCTAGATAATATGACATCATTTTGAGCATTAGTAGTTTTTGAATTGTTGACTTTATTAAAATTGACACACCCTAAATTACTGGAAATCAGAGGTGAAGGAAATTAGGACACACAGGTAGGAGACTGCAGTGTCAGATCCAGGAAGACTCCTGACATCAACCCAGATGCCACCAAACTCTCGGAGCTTATTGACTGGAACTCTGGCGTGACTGACCCTCCTCTGACCTGCTCCCTCACCACTGCTGCAATCAAGGAGTTTCTGGATAGACCAATGGAAGTTCCTCCATGGCCCTCACACACACAGTCAGTAGAGAGGTGTGTAAGGATGAAACTGAAGCAGAACAACATGTTTACTTACAAGAGAGGAGGGAGGCGTACATCAGTGGCCAGGTGGCCAGTAGGGAGCTCATGGCCAGGAACAAGAGCAAGGCAGACATGGCATCCTTGGCAAAATTCAAGAAACCTATCTACATTTCTAAGTTTTAATATTGAAATACAATCAAAATATCTTTAATGTATGTAATGTATGTAAAATGTAGTTATATACAATAAAAAAAATACTTGCAAAAATTGCTGATTTTTCGTAAACTTCAACTTCAAATATAAGTAGCTAGGAGTGGTGAAATCTGAATTTTAAAGCCATATTTCGATTTACCACATAAAAGTGCATCATTTGGTCACTAGTAGTTTTTTGAATTGTTGACTTTACTAAAATTGACACACCCTAATGTAATACAAAATGCTTTCATAATTTTTATTTTCGCACTTGTAATGTAATGTAAAGGTGTTTAATGTAATATAAAGTATTTTTAAAGTTGTAATTTTTAAAATTTCAAAGCTTTAATGGTCTGAAAATTTTTGAAATATAATTTAATGCAAAGTTTTTAACAAAAATATTATTAATGCAAAGCTTTTCTATTTTTAAAGTTAATACAATTTGAATTTCTGAGATTCTAACGTAATGCGAAACGTTTCTACAATTTTAATTTTCGCTTTTCTAATTAATGCAAAAGTTTGTACAATTTATTTTATCGCAAAATTATCACAATTTTAATTTTCACATTTCTAATTTAATGTAAAGTTTATAATAAAACATTTTTTTAAAGTGGTAAATTTTTTAAATTTTAAGGCTTTTATAGTTTAAAAAGCTTTTACAATTTTATTTTAACATCGATGTTTCTGGTACTTAATAAAATTATTTACAGTTTAAAGACTGAGGTGGGGGCGAGCGTCTTTGAAGCTTATAACAGTGTCGGTGATGTATTCCATCTTCATACTTTTATACGCTCCTACCAGCGCTGACGTGCCGATGAGTCACCAGCAGATGCGAGCCTCATATCCTATGGCAGGTGACTCACCGGTAAGTCAGCGATTACGAGGTGGAACAAGCACATCAGGTCACGCCAACAACCAATCTTGAAACGTGACGTATGTACTGGAGCAACGGAAGCACAAGCACGAATTGAAATAGATTTAATATGATTTCTGTTTCGTTTAGTTATCCTTGGAATTGTGGTTTTAATGGCCTGGTGAAAAAGGTGGCCACATACGTATGTAGAGATATTCCATCCACAATACAGTATATTCCATCATGAAAAAGAAAAACTATAGTATTTGTCATTTACCATTACTTATTCAGGACTATAGTGGATTTAATTTTCCCAGTAGAGTTCCTTGTTCCATACACAGCCTGTGTGTACTGTGTAACATAAAAGTTTCTCAGGGCACCATTCTGAGTTGCATTATATATATATATATATATAACTTCACAGATTTTTTTCATTAACGTATAAACGTAGTAAAAATATTTTTTATATTTCCGTCTTTGTTTTGGAGATTAAAAAATAGTAACGGATTAAAATCATTTAGGAGATTAAAGGGATTAAAAAGTTCACTTTTGCGTGCCACCCCTCACTCCCTTTCCTCAGTGCCAGTACAACCCCTTACCCGTTTACGCTTGTAGGATTTCATTTTTATCGAGGTGGTTCCCGGCGACATGTTCGTGGGTGGGTGGCAAACTAATTAATGAGCGTGAACCTTTTTACGAAGAAGTTTCGTACTCATCGAGTTTCACAATCGGGGATGTTACACAATTAAGATTGCTACCCACAATTATTGAACGAATTATATTAATGAACGAGATGGTTAAGACATAAAGATAGTAGCGTGGACAATATTACGCATGATGTTACATTAATGTAGCGTGATTATCTCTTATGTTTAAATTCGTATAATTATGAATTAATTTGTCAAAGGAATCGGATGTACCGTGTATAAAATTCGCCACTTCTTTAACGTCGTGTAGGCTGTTAATTCTGGATAAATTAGTACTCAGTGTCACTTTCACTTTATATAGAAATTAAAATATAACCAGTATCAAATCATTTTTGAGAGTGAATTCCAGTGATTATTTTTGGTGGTAGGGTGTTTACTAGAACCCAATTGGTCAAAATTAAAGGCGCATTCGGACGTCAATGAAAGTAAAGAACGCTATTGGTTGAAAAGCCTGACGTGATCTCATATGACAGTGGCACATGCGCAGTTCGGCCCAAATTCAATTCTATGTTATAAACTTGTGCGCTGTTACGTGAGACATCGACTTGTGCGAGGTTACATCACTATTCATCATAATGGTCTATCTAACTTTCAAGTTTTAGTAGAATTTTCTATTACGATTTTACTTACGTTTATCTTTAATAATTATTACATTTTTGCATAATATTTTACTCCCAACACACTCAGTGCTAGTGCCACCCCTTATTCCTCCCCACTCCACCCCTTGCGCCTACCCCACCTCCCCCCACTTGACATATATGCACTAGGGTTTCTTTCCCGGGATCCAGGCTGTTTTTATTGGATTTGAAAATCCCGGGAATTGGACAGATATCCCGGGAAATCCCGGAATTTTAAAATTACTTAATTTTTAGCAAAATTATGTTAAACCTGCTGCTAAATTATGCTAAATCGCCTAAAATTATCCAAACCTGTTTCCATTTTATGCTAAAAATATGCTAAATAATTATTTTCATTTTATGGGCTATTTTTAGGGAAGAAAATACATGAAAATGCTCATTTTCTTCATTTTAATCAGTTTAGCTACTTCTATAATAAACTCTGAATCAAAAAAGAAGAAAAATTGGGTTTAAGAAATTGTGGAGAAAGATATAATTTTCAGTATTCTTTCTACATCAAAAATAAAAAGGCATACTATGTAATGTCACTCACTGTATCATCATAATACATGAAACCATTCTTATTTCCTGAGTACGCATGATAAATATTATGTTTAATAAATAATAAATAGCTACCACTGACTGGTAAACTCAATTCAAGTATTACAATGCAAAAGTGGTCATCTAGACATATGTAATTGGTTATCCCAATTCTAAAAGGGTATTTTATCACTGAACAATAAAAAAAATTACCGTTCTCTTAAATATACAACCATTTCCTGGATTTCCCGGGATCCCGGGAATTGGCTTCGTTTTTCCGGGAATTCCCGGGATTTCCCGGGATGAAGAAATCTGCATATAAGGAGGAACCATAATATGCACCCATACTACTGTTATCAATTCTCTGGTGAAAAGGCGGATTGTCAGGCTGTGCGGTGAAAATCATGTAGTTTGTTTTGTCTGTGTTAATTACAAGAAGGTTAGAGGTACTACTGATAAAATGAATTAAGTGGTTTAAGTAAAAAATATCGTGAAATTTTTAATATTTAAGGTAATGATTCATCTCATTGATATGTAAATCGAACAAAAAAAGGATTGAATGTTGATCCTTGTGTATAGTACCTCCATTATGCGTCCGTGGCAGGGCTCCATACATTGACCGCCATATTTTTATATTTTATATTTTTATATTTTACAGGGTGGGCCTTTTAACTCTGACGGTTTTAATATCCTTATAACTTTTTTGTTTTTTAACCAAATCAAATAAAATTTATACACAACATAGGTACATACATAAAGTTTTTTTGGATATAAATTTAATTACCTTTATAAACATACAAGGTTAGTTATAAACTTCAATGTGATTTCCACCATTTTCGATCAGTATAGGCAGCCTTGCTCTGTATTCCAAAGCCACCTTTTGTCGCATTTCGACCGTAATTTCACCAAAAGCTGCTTGAATTCTCTGTTTCAGTTCATGAATGTCGATTGGTCTTGTCGCGTAGACTTTCGACTTAATAAACCCCCATAAAAAAAAAGTCGCAAGGGGTGAGATCGGGAGAGCGTGGGGGCCAGGGCAAGATTGGAAGACTAGCAATTACGCAATAACTTTGGCTTATTTTATACGACATTTCGTTATAAAGCATTTGTTTTCGTATACGTCAAAAGGTTTTTCTTCGCCATTTCGTCAATTCTGCAGATAGATAAAAGCAGCTTAAAGAAAAAAAACTTTATGTATGTACATTTAAATTAAATGTACATACATGGAAATTATTGATCATTATTTATTATTCACATTGGAAGTAATATTTTCACTTTCGACAAAAAATTTAACAATGGGTGGATTGAGAAAAAGAGTCCATTTGAATGGCCACCGAGATCTCATGACATTACGCTTTTGAATTTCTTTCTGTTTCTGTAAGGCAACTTCAAACGTGTCTATTACAACAATCGCCCTCGAACACTTGAAGACCTTTAAAGTTAGCATTTGTAACGAAGGTTCACGCATAAATGCGAAATATCTTGGAAAAGTCCCTAAGTTCATCACATATCGTATTTTAATGCGCAGAAATCTGCGCAAAATGCAGTTTGAATACTTACTTTGAATAACACATAATATAGGTAATTTCCACGCCACGGGACTTTTGGAACACACTGTACATCAGAAACAGTCCAACTTTACATGATCACTTTCTAGTTATCGTATGTAACTATACACGCATTAATTATCGCTTTAATTAACAAATATGTTAAATTATCTTAAAACAACCACAAAACAAATAAAAGACAGTCCTTCGAATATTTTAGTGCATATTTGAACATTACCTCAGGGAGCAAGTGCTTAAAACAATGTGAAATATTGTAACTTCACTTCATTTCACTTCATTTTATCTTAAGCTTTTGCTCTCTGAGGTGGTGTTCAAATATACACTAAAGTTGTCCTGTGAGTTGCGTTAATATAATTATTAGTTCACGTGACTTTTGGGAATTTTTCCATTAAATTGATTCACTCATTCACTTAACAATATATATATATATATATATATATATATATATATATGAGATGGTGGTCTATGCTAAGTATAGGTTAAGTTAATAATAATGATCGTACATTAATCTTAAATATATTGAGGTTAGGTTTATTGCAATCAATAAAGTCAGTGATTTCATTGATGCTCTGTTGACTGTTTGCAAATATTAATTTTGTTCATTTGAAAGGGTTTCCGAGGCCATATCTTTTGGGGTATTTGGAAGACGTGCTTTCTCTCCATTTGGCTTAGCATTAAATCTGGGGATTGAGTGTTGACTCTTCTTTCCACTTTTAATGGAAGGATTCGAACGGTGTTCTTCGTCCTTGTCATGGACAGGCACTTCAGTGGACGAGTCTCGCGCGCAGATTTTTGCTCTTAATAAATGAGTGTCAGGGATTTGAATGGATTTACTCAATGGCATTCGTTGTACTAGTGTTAAGTAATAACGATTTAGCCGATCGAAGCGAAACGCCTCATACAAAGGATTAAAAACTCGATAAACAGCCAACTTTTTTTCCGTTTTCCTTTTTGCGTATTAATTTATGACTTACAAAACTGAAGGATTCATTTGCTATTTTCGCTTGAAATTACAGTAAATCTGTCATGAATGGAAATCAGCAGTTCCGTTACAGAAGGAAAGCAATGACGGGAACAAAAATATAATGATTATTATAGATTTTGCTTTCTCACCCAGTCTGAATATGAAATAAAATGAACCCAAATCGTTAACCTAATGTTTAATGAATATCTTCGTACTCATGCCATTCCCATCTGCAATATTCGTCCAAAATTGAGAAATTCGGAAGTAGAAATCTCAAAGAAGGTAATTCTCAAATTAATTCATTCTCATTCTCGGTGTACGATTTCTCACTATAAGTTTATAAGTTAGGTTTTTTCATTTAAAATACTCCTTGCGTCACAAACCTCTTTCTCATATACCTTTTCCCAAATTAGGAACTTTTCTAAAAGATTTAGAATTATCACTTCGAGCATTTCCACTTGTGGACCGAGGATGAGAATGGGTATGACATTGAGTGGAAAGTAACCTATTCCTTGTTTTGTCTTTGCGTGGTTTCATACTAACAATATACAGTGTATATAAATATATATATATATATATATATATATATATATATATATATATATATATATATATATATATATATGTAGGAATTAATTACTTTTTAACAACAATATCATGACACAATATAACTTATTTAGTAATAATGAGAGGAAATACTATAAAAAAGTATGATATATATATATATATATACACAGGGTGTTCCGTAAGTCTGGAATCATAGGGCAAAATGATAAAAACGGCAATAAAAACGCCGAAGAGACTTTTGGGGACTGTTTGTGAAATGAGCGAGGATGGTAGCGGCTGTGTCATCGTCGGTGAATGTTTTCGGAGGTCCACTGCGTGGTTTATCGCCTATGGTTCCCGTTTCCCTGAACTTTGCTACAAGTTTGCCGACACAGCTGCGTGTTATCGGCGCGCAGTCCGGATGCAATCTGTTAAATTCCTCAGCGACCTCCCTCTGACTCCGATTTCCTACGAGCAGAATTACCTGGATGCGTTCTTTCTTACTCAAAGGCATCATGGGCACTTGCATAAACGGAAAAACATGAATTACTTATTTTACCCTATGGTTCCAGACTTACGGGACACCCTGTATATATATATAATATATATATATATACACACACGAGAACGAGATTGAACGAGATATACATATTTTCTTCTAGTTTATATGATTTTTCAATCAATCGCAACTTACATTCCGGAATGAGGAATATCTACAATGCAGACCAACGACACAAGCAAGGAAATTATGACAACACAAAGCATTGTTGCTTTTTAAAGCAATGAACCACATACAGAAACCTGGTTAGTAAATTGATCCTCTATGTACTTGACAATGATGCTACTCGTACCCTGAATGGGTGTATGGGCGGAGTGGTGCTTTGGGAAAAAGTGAAACCTTTCTTCCACCTATAACTTAAGCTATTAACATATGTATCATGGTTATCGCATCTGACCGGCAATCGGAAGGTCCAGGGTTCGATTCCCGGGTGTTACCTCATTTTTTCATTTGTTTCGTTCTCCCTCTCTCGTCTTGCGCGGAATATCTCCTATACAAGCGTCGTTCTTTACGTTAATTATACTGCGTGTTTTGCAGTTAAATGTATATAATGTTACGGCATGCGAGAGGTGCCCCCTTGGGGCATTGGTTTCTGCGAGTATGTAGAAGAATTACGGCATTTGGAAGAGTGAGGCCCATGGTGTAATGGTTATCGCATCTGACCGGCAATCGGAAGATCCCGGGTTCGATTCCCGGGTGGTTACCTCATTTTTTCATTTGTTTCGTTCTCTCTTTCTCGTCTTCCGCGGAATATCTCCTATACAAGCGTCGTTCTTTACGTTAATTATACTGCGTGTTTTGCAGTTAAATGTGTATATATATATATATATATATACACACAAGTTTTTATTTGATAATAAAAGTCAAGTCAATAAATAATAACATATTTATCAAATGAATAGATTTAGAATCGTGTTGTTTTCCCCTTTCCATTATGTAAAATTGACACTTTCTGACATTCCACTCATGAACTTTGCTATTTGTTCTTGAGGACAATCATCGTGGCGTCTATTTACTTTTATCAACTCTCTCTCTCTCTCTCTCTCTCTCTCTCTCTCTCTCTGTATATATATACACACACATACATATATATTATATATATATATATATATATATATTATATATATATATATATATATATAATATATATATGGAAGGGTTTGAAATATGTAGGATAGACTTGTGTTCCACTTCTCTGTATTATCCCGCCTCATTTTAGAGATTTTTATGATACTCAACTATCTACAAACCAATGGAAAATGAACAGGTGGTGAATTGCAATCTGCCTGCCCTCGCCCGGAATGGAACCTGGACCGATGGATTTGTAGTTAGCGATGCTAACCATTGCACCACCCAGAAGCATATATATATGATACACACAGACAGTGCATGGAACAAGGAACTCTTCTGGGATAATTAAATCCACTATAGTCCGAATAAGTAATGGTAAATGACAAATACCGTAGTTTTTCTTTTTCATGATGCTAGCCCGACGTGGGCAACGGGTCACTCGCAAAAAGGTCCCATAAATATAGCTTCCCTCACCAGCTATCTGCAAAGCAGACAGGATCCAGCTTTGGGACATGGATCTAGGGTTTAAAGCAGCCTAGCCCTGCTACATTTAGAACCTCAATATAAGCAAAAGACTCGCTGCCTTCACGTCAGATTGAATACATCAAAGAAAAAGGAGTAAACGGACATGTTATGTGCCTTGAAAAGTGGACGCTCAATTCTGCCAGTTGAGGTTTAAGTTTTGGTTTTTGGCTAAAATATAATAGTTACCCTTTTTCTTTGATGTATTCAATCTGACGTGAAGACAGCGAGTCTTTTGCTTATATTGAGGTTCTAAATGTAGCAGGGCTAGGCTGCTTTAAACCCTAGATCCATGTCCCAAAGCTGGATCCTGTCTGCTCTGCAGATAGCTGGTGAGGGAAGCTATATTTATGGGACCTCTTTGCGAGTGACCCGTTGCCCACGTCGGGCTAGCATCATGAAAAAGAAAAACTACGGTATTTGTCATTTACCATTACTTATTCGGACTATAGTGGATTTAATTATCCCAGAAGCGTTCCTTGTTCCATGCACTGTCTGTGTGTATCATAAAAAACTCGGGGGACCATTCTGAGTTCATTCCCATATATATATATATATATATATATATCAGGGCTACGTTGTGGCCGATGTCGTAACACCGCTTCCAGGAGATCAGCGAAGTTAAGCGACATTGGGTCTGGGTAGTAGTTGGATGGGAGACCGTCCTCCGCGCCCAGATTATGTAGCGACCAGTGGTTCGGATCCCACGTAAAGCTGTAGGTCCCCTCCGTCATATGACCTTAGATGTTGCGAGGGAGGTTAAACAACCCAAATAAAAAAATATATATTACAGTAAGACTGTGAAACGAGTGATTTCCCGGAATTACTGTTTCACTCAGGGACTTCAGGAAGTTAGGTAAGGTTAGGTGAAATTGTTGAGTATTTCAGTAACTTCCTGAAGTCCCTGAGTGGAACAGTAATTATGCGAAATTACTGAAAATGTCAGGGATTTTATTTACTCGTTTCACAATCTTAAAGCTGTGATGTGTGTATATATATATACTGTATATATATACACACACCCCTTAGGTTAACTTCCGCCCGAATTGTTCATTCTGACGAAGGTCAAGCTTTTCACGTCACCTTAGACCTACAGTTTAACGTGGAATCCGAACCACGCCCCATCAGCAGCACAGCGTGTTAACCACTAGGCCACCTAGGGTACCCATTTTTCTACCAACCACTTTCTTTATTGTGTGGAAGGATGAACAGCTGGGTTTTGCTGCGCGCCGGCTGCCGTCGGGTCTCGAACCCGGGGCCGATTGATTCGTAGTCAGCGACGCTAACCACTACACCACCGAGGCGCATTCCATATATATATATATATATACTGTATATATACATATATATATACACACACATACACACGCACACGGCTTTGTGGTCAGCGATACTAATCACTACACCACCGAGAGGTATATATCAGTGATGTAGTCGAGACCACCAAGTCCGAGACTGAGACCGAGACCGAGACCTGAACCTGTGAGACCAAGATCGAGACCGAGATCAAAGGTTCGAGATCGAGATCTACCTTCCGAGATCGAGACCCTTAAAATTCGAGACAGAGATCGAGATCGAGACCAAGCTCATGACGTCATTTTTTTTAACATTTACAATTGGCAATTGCGATTTTTTCTACGAATCGGTACGTTGTAAATATAAGTGATGTGAAGGGTTGTCGAGTTGTTCTATGCTTTATTGAATTTATCGATACTGTTTTCTTTATGCTGTATTTCTTGCATTATTTTTGTGTGAAGCTTTTTTTTTTCAAATACATATTGGATGGGAGGATAATCGTTTTTATCAGGCCACAGAGGTTGACACGCCGTTTGGCAACACTAAGTGGCCTTATAATATATACTTATATATATAATATATATAATTCTCTATTTAGTGTTTCCATTTTCAATAAAATTAATCTGACGGGGGCGGGGGGAGGGTTAAATTTTTTTGTAGCGCTAACCTAAAAAAATCCAGACCCCCCCCCCCCACCCCGCAAGACAAACGTGGCAACTCAAAACAGGGTGACTGATTAGTGAATACCTAGAGTCCCTTACTTTTACAAACTTTCATAAACATTCTGAACTGTATCTGTTCAACCAAGCCACCATCATGAGTATGCCAATAACATGTATTTTTCATTATGGTCTCGAGAGGTCTCGAAAGGTCTCGGGGAGAAAAACCGAGACCGCGTCTGTCGAGACCGAGATCGAGACCGAGATCTAAATAGCGGAGACCGAGATCGAGATCGAGATCTGCAAAATGGGTCTCGAGATCGGTCTCGAGACCGAGACCGATCTCGAGACCTACATCACTGGTATATATGTTACAGGGAATCTGTGTAACTAGGGACTTCATGCAATCCCTAAAACGTTCAGGGATTTCATGTAAGGTTAAGTCGTGATATTTTCGTTAAACCTACGCAAAAATTATTGAATGCCCGGTTAGCTGAATGAACGGTTAGGTTAATTGAATGTCTGGTTAGGTCAACTGTACGCCCTTGACGATTGGTTAGGTTAAGTCGTGAAATCCCTGAACATTTTAGGGATTTCATGAAGTCCCTAGTTATACAGATTCCCTGTAACATATATATATATATATATATATATATATATATATATATATATATATATATATATATATATATATATATATATATATATATATATATATTGCAGTTTCCCTTTCAATACAAATTTAGTTTCCTTCTCTCCATCCTTTGAGATTAAAATGCTGTATATAATTCGCTTGAGTGCCATCCTCTTGGTAAGATCCAGGCATTTGGCATTCGGTATTCGGTATTCGGCGGAACACATATAAATGTTCCTCATTAGAAAGGAAATCCCCCTTCCCCGCCCCCTATCCCGATTCAGCATCTGGCATTGGACGTGTCTCTCGTGTGACTGATTGGAAGAGGTCTTATAAATTATCTTATTACCGTGGTTGGTTAATAACATGGACTAATGGAAAGTCGTTTGCTTAGAGTTTAATGCTGGCATGCTAATCACTTTCCAATTAACGGCCGAGAGGAGGGAGGAAAAGCGAGCCAATCTCTTGCCATTCAAATTAGCCTTCTCGTCGTCGTCGTCGCCCTCGTCTTCCTCTTCGTAGTCTCGCTGTGACCTCCAACCCTCCCCTCCTTTCCCCTTCTCTTCTCCTCACAACCCCTCTTGACCCCCTCTTTTCCCTCGATCGTGTGAAGAATCGTTCTAGGACTTCTCTAATTTAATGGCTATATCCATATCATAATCATGGTCGTTCCTCCATTCACTGAATCCAGATCCAGCATTTAATGAATGGATCGTACAGTAAACGTTACAACTGCACTTTTAATTAAATTTATAATATTCAAAACTAAGCAGTACTATTAATCTGATGTTATTTAATAATGTTTTAGATGAACTTTGGTTGGATAGTAATTAGCGATAGACGAGCAGGAGCGTCATCTATAAAAGTTTTAGCTCCATTTCGCTTTGTGCTCAATCTGTGATGTTTAGACACGTCTCTTTATGCGTACTTTACTCACATTTAAATATTGTTTATATACGAGCGCTGTCTTAATAAAGTCACGGGTATAATCAGTCGTATATCTAACCGGACTCATAGGCGTAATAATAATAATAATAATAATAACAATAATAATCAGTCGAGCGTGCCACAAACTGGCACAACGATTAGGCCAAACGAAAGCTACCCATCGCGCAGCAGACTCCCGGAGTACTATAAACTAGCACTATCGAGTGCCGAACCCCCGACTTCAGTGTCTTCGCTTCGTTTATAGGGAAACGGCGTTATCCAGCGAACCACGGTCGCTGGTCTCATAGTCGGAACACGGTATAACATAGCGTAACATCCATTATCAGTGACCTCATTAAAGTGGAAGAGAGAAAATGCTTAAATGTGAAATAATAAAAGTATTTTTTTCGTGTCATGAAGTTGAAATAATTTGTTTATCACTCGCATTTACACCTGCGACTTCTTTCCTTTCATAAAAGGAAAATAATTAACTGCGTTTTTTTCGTTCTCTTCATATATAACTTGATTAAATTAAATATATTGTGAAAATATATTTACAGTTCGTTATATTCTCTCTCTCTCTCTCTCTCTCTCTCTCTCTCTCTCTCTCTCTCTCTCTCCATATATATATATATATATATATATGCCAGCGTGTAACTCGGTGGGTGGATACCACCGTTTCCATATAAGAGAAGTGTAGACAGGGATTCAACTGCCGATGGTGATGGTAATAATAATAATAATAGAGAACTTAGAGCAAGTGGCTGCTTTAGTTGGCCTGAGCGCTGTGCCAGTTTCTGTCCCTCTTCACGGATTTTATGTACGGTATATTCCGAGTATTATATTTTAAAAAGTATTAATTTTCCTTGATTTTTACAGCACATTTTGACTATAAATTTTAAACCCTCCTTTTTTCACGGATCTTCCTATGATTCTTTTTAATTATCATAATTTAAACGAAATAATAATTATTTCAATTATCGTAATTAATTAATGAAACATCCATAAATTATTTTATAAGGAAAATTGAAACAAATTTATAGGTAATTAAAGTTTTATTTAATATCTGAATAATTTACATTTAACTTTTCATTCATTGATAAAAAGTATGTAACACATTGTTCCGTACATTTACAATTTTACAGGATCTAATCCTCTATAGAAATAGTTATTTCAGTTAGTTTGGGAATTTATACTTTTGAGTGTGGTTTCGTAGTCATTTATTTTTTTACTTAACTGAGTCATATTTCTCGTAAGTTCAGCCACGAATCACTCCCCCTTATAGCCATGTTTTATATCTCGTTTTGTGGTTGTCTCAACCAAATAATTAACGAGATTTTTTAGATTTAGTCGATCTCATTCGACTCTCGATTTAGTGAAATTTATTTCCTTCATTAGAAATTGGAAGTTAGAAAATATTTGAAAGAAAATCATCTTGAAAAATTGGGGTAAGATTTTTTTATTTTAAATTTGAGATTACTTCTCATTCAATTTCATTCCTATTTTCATCCTCAGTCCGCTAGTGTGAATGATCCAAGTGGGAATTCCAAATTTGAAAAAAAGAAATTACCCGATTCGAAAAAGTGTACGAGGACGGTTGTAACTCAATTATATGCCCGAAGGGTATTTTCTAAGAAAAATCTTAACCTAAAGTGGTAAATCGTACGTAGCGGGAATGTTAATGAATCGATTTGAGATCGATCCTTTGAGATTCCCACTTTGCAATTTTTCATTCTTCGACCAAGATTGAAACGGGAATGACACCGAATGGAAATTTGGATTGAAAAGAAGGAATGAGGAAATTTGAGATTAAATGGATTGAAATTTAAAATGAAGGAAAATAATTCAATGGTTTTTAATTAAAAAAGAATTTAAAAAAAACAATTTTAAGGGAACATTTCTTTATAAAAAAATAATTATTCACGATTCGTATATTCATGATTCTTATTAATTATTGATTCTAAAATACTCACGTTTCGTGACTCATACATTATTCGTGATTCATACGTGATTCGTAAAAGTCATAATTAATAAAAAAATCATAGTTTTAAAACGTTCTTGATTTAACGATCTGTGAAATCATAAAATGTTGATAGTGTGTCATTTCTGTAGTGTAATGATAATGATCTGATCTATGGTTCAGGAATTAATTCGTAAAATACAATCATAAATGATATATAAATAAAAGGGAAAATTATTATCTTTATTTTTGACAATAAATGTCACGTAAAATTAAATTTATATAAAAAAAATACTTTAAAATAAAAATATGTTAAGTTTTTAATTCAATCCATGAATGATAAATCCAGTGTATGCGCGCGGTATGCAATTTATTTTTATTATACGTATAGTTGCGGAAAAAAATTCGCCAAGGAAATACAGTCTATGGAAAAATACTTACGACTTCAAAACGTAGCAAAAAACAATTTTAACGGAAGATTATCCCTTAATAAATCACAAATCATTATCTTTAACTATTAGTCAGAGAACATTTACGGTACGTTTAGTGAGTGGGTGACAAATACACTGTCCTTCCAAATGTTTATTATTATTATTATTATTATTATTATTATATTCCAAGCAATTATGAATTTTTTTTAAATTTTTAAAGTTATCATTTACCCCATAGACCTATTTGTATAATTTTTATAGTGTTCTTTCGTCACTCGTGATGGTCATACCAAAGAAACACTCGAACACGCATCATTTTAGTACTATTTATTTGTAAAATATATTATGACTATTTTTGAAGAATAGATAAATTTTGGTACAAAGATAAGGTTAAATATTCCTCCATTTACCGTAAGTCTCCTCTTACTCAATCTCATTTCTATTTCAATGTTCGGCCAACAATGTTAGGTTAGGTTAGGGTAACGTTAGGTTTAGGTTAAATTCAGTTAGGTTAAGAAATATTAGCCATTCTCATTTGGCACCTTTACCACCAATACGAATGGGAATGACATTGAGTGGGAAGTAACCCTGTTCTTATCATCGTAAAATTATATATATATATATATATATATATAATATATATATATATATATATATATATATTAATTAATAATAATAATAATAATAATAATAATAATGAAAGTATAAGTTTGTGGAATCTAATATGGCAAGTTATTCCTTTTCGTTAAAATAAATGTCTACCTTTTGTTGTTCAAATTATAATAACGTGAATGAATTCAATATGGAAAATTGGTGTGAAGGTAAATGTTGGGGTTATGACATTCATTTCAGAAATTAAACTCAAACTGGCAAAAGTAATCAATATTTTTAATTCAAAGAATAAAAATTTTCCAATCTCGAGCAGCGAGTTTGAACCGCTTTCCGGTAACGTAAATCCTGAACGTATCTGAATAATAATAATAATAATAATAATAATAATAATAATAATTATAAAAACAATGATGCTACTAAGGCATTCGGAGGAACAAAAACCACCATCAACGTAACCACTTCCGTTACAGTGCATCGCACTTTCCTTACTTCCGCTAACAACCTCCTACCTCGAAACTTTGGTTGACGAGTGTTAAAAATAAAACTTGGCCAAATAATTTAATAATATGAGAACAATACGAGTTTGAGGTGAAAAATTAATAGCCAAAGTTTGGAGGAGGATTGTGAAGGGCAATTCCATTTTCATAAGTGTCTATTCCATTGTTTCATAAAAGGCTGCGAATGCTTCCCTCTGAAATGTTATGAATTTTTTTTGAATCGCGTGTTACGAGGCCAAACTGATATAACTTTTAGGTGTGACTTCAGATATATAACCATTTCTATACACTTATATATATATATATATATAGAGAGAGAGAGAGAGAGAGAGTGTGCGTAAACATATTTTATAATTAAACTGTAACATTTACTTTTAGTTTTCATTTATTTATTTAAGAATATATATATATATATATATATATATATATATATATATATATATATATATATATATATTCTTTTAAAGTTTTGGTAAAACTCGCGTAATTATAAATGTTACAGTGAATTTTTAAAAAACTCAAAGGTTGACTCTTACTTTTGTTTGTCTCTGCTCAGAACACTTCATTATTTATGAAGTTATTCCTTTGAATACTCTCATAAAATTCAAGAGAAGAATTTCAGAAACGATATTAAATAACTGATAGTGTTCTATACCAGCGTAAGCAAATTTCTGCTTTGTGTTAATTTAAAGGTTTATTACTCGTTTCCATCCTAAAATATTGTTTAAAAATTTTAGATGATGAAAGAAAATTATACTGTAAAAATTAAAGACGTTTTCCTGCCACTAAATTACGATGTAGTTATTTGTTCAGCATCAACCGAAAATATTACACTTGTAATGGGCTAAATTAAATTTCAGTTTTAAGGAAAAAGGAAACTTACACATCACTCACTTTCCTTTTTCCTCAAAAATGGGAAAATTTAATTTACTCCATTAAAAGTGTGATATTTTCGTATGATATCAAAGAAATAATTACATCGTAATTTGATGGCAAATGAAATGCCACCTTACTATTACCGAAATTTTCCTTTATTTTTTAGTGTTTGTTCGTACTGGTACCGATTAGATTAAATAAAACATGAATTAAAACATTATTTTAAAATATTTAAAAAAATGGATCGATAAAGGGTTTCATCAAAGTTTGTAAAAGAACATTTGTGTTACGTATTTATCATTTAAAAAGCGGTAAATATTATTTTTTTAACTTTTATAACTCATGGCAACACGGAATCGGACGAAAAGCAATATTTTTCTCTCAGTTAGTACGACACTCATTCCATTTTCCATCTGGTCATTACTTCATCGCTAACTGAAATATATTTGCATAGAGTAAAAATATTTTAAAATTAAACTGTAACATTTAGTCTTAGTTTTAAGTTATTTATTTAGGAATTGAATAATTATCCATAAATACTTCAATAGAATATCTTTGTTCTACACTTCAAATACAAAACATCCAGACATCTTATTTACAATATACAATGACGGAACAAGCGCTTCAGATGAAATAATTATATTATAGTATACACTATTATATGTATGTGCTGAAATTTATGTGCAGAAGTACCGATTTACCACCGCAACGTTGCGAGTCTTACTGGCATTGACATTGTTTGAATCATTCGCGAGGTACAGTGCCACCAAGGACAACGAAACGAGAGTAAAAAATAATTTAGTCAATAGGTACGTTGGCGTGAAGGTGTCATTCTTAGATAGAATTTTTTGTTCCAAAACTTAATTAGCTTCTCAAAAAATGAACTGTCTGTCTATGTAAGTAACTCCATTCTAAGTTGTAAGCTTGGACAGAAAACCTCCTCCGTACAGTTCGTGCCTTTATCGCTGAAAACCTTATTTTCAACGTTTTAGTTAAATTAACTAAAATAAACTTTTGTTGTAACGTATTTTAGACCCTTCCTCCCAAGCCCCACCCACCCACCTTTCTTCTGAGTGAGTTGGATGAGAGAAAACCACCCATATTTTTGCGCCTGACTATTACGTAGTCATGTTTCTGAGAATTAGAAAAAAATTGGAGAGTTTGTGAAAATTCTTTTGATCTTCAATTTATGACTTTATTATTAACGCTACCCTCTCGCGTTCTTTGAGGTATTGGGTTTAAAGACAGAAAAAATAGAATGTAACATGATGTAACAGTACATTTTTTAAATTTTCATTGCCCAAAGAATTTGTACTCATAATCTAATTATTTCGCCGTAAGAAGCACTTATTCCCTAAGTAACGAGGGAAAAAATATTTTATATATATATATATATATATATATATATATATATATATATATATATAATTAAAAGTATAGAGAGGTTCATAACTTACTAACTGATTCAAATTTAGAAATTTTAGAATTTTAAAATTCTAAAATTGACTGAAAAACCTCAAATATTTAAAAATATTTTCAATCTGATATTTTCAAATGATATAATTTCAAATCACAATAAATCCTTATATATATATATATATATATATATATATATATATATATATATATATATATATATATATATAAAAATGTAAAGGGTATATTATTCTATATAAATTTTTAAGGATACAGAATTTTAAAATAATGACAGGATATAGAGGTATAAAATAACTGATAGCTTATATAAATAAATTAAATAAAAACATCCTGCAATCTGTAATAAACCTTGAGTCCACTAATAATAATAACAATAATAATAATAATGAAAATAATGACTGCAAGTAACATTTACAAATATAATTTATTTAATAAAAATGCACATTTTTATCGCGTTTCCTCAAAATTTGAATTCATTTCATTTCTTTCTCAAAAAACTAAATTTTCTATTTTAAAAATGAATTCAACCGAAGTTTGTCGGTCGGTTTAATTTTTCAGTTATTTCAACTGAACTACATTTCAAATCTCCTTAGAATTTAATGCATCCTATTACAGTGCCTTATATTTACAACATGCCCCTCTATATATATGTGTGTATATATATGTATACATACGAATTTAATAAAACGCATCACAAACCTTATATAACGCGTTAGAAAGCTTTATGTAACGCGTCACAAAGTCTTATATAACTGTCACAAAGACTTATATAAAGTGTCACAAAGACTTATACAACGCATCAAAAGTCTCTGTATAACGCATCAAGAAGCCTTATATAACGTTATACAGCCTATCACAAAGCCTCAAATAACGCGTCACAAATCTTATAGGAAACGTTAGGAAGCTTTATATATTGTATCCTAAAGCCTTATCTAACGCTTCACAAAAACTTATATAACGTTTCACAAACACTCGTATAACGCGTTACAAACACTTAGATAACGTGTTGTATAATAATCGTTAGGGAAACAATCCTTTCTGTAAACAAACTCTAAACGTAATTTAAAGGAAATTTTTGTCTACTTTTTGCTTTACAACTAAATTCTATTTTTATCTTAGGATTATGCAGGCGATAAATATAAGTAGCAAAATGGTCGACGGTCTTAAAAGGATGCCGTTGCTTCCTGCAAAGGAACAACAAATAAAATACGTTAAAATTAATATAATTATTAATACATACATATATATATATATATATATATATATATATATATTATATATATATATATATATATATATATACAGGGTGGGCCGTAAGTTTCCATACATAGGAAAAATTAAACGTTTGTTTTTATGTTTCAGATACCCTAAGAATATGCGTTTGACGTAAGATCTTGTTTACTGATGAAACAAATTTTTACGTCAATGGAGAGGTTAATCGGCAAAACATACGTTATTGGAGTAATGCTAACCCTAACTGGCTGAGTCCGACGAAGATGCAAGGTGCCGGTAAAGTGATGGTGTGACGGATATGGGGTGACAGAATTATTGGACCAATTTTTGTCAGTGGAAATCTTAATGCCGAAAGGTATCTTAACATGTTGCAAGAAGAGATTTTCCCATCCCTGCTAAACGAGGAAGGTAACTTCCCAGTTTACTTCCAGCAAGATGGAGCTCCACCTCATTATGGTCTTCACGTGCGTCGGTATTTGGATCAGCAGCAGCAGTTTCCGGATGCTTGGATTGGTCGGCGTGGTCCTGTGGAGTGGCCTCCCAGATCCCCAGATCTCACCCCCCTTGATTTCTATCTTTGGGGGCACTTGAAGGCCATGGTGTATCAGGAAAAGATACGAGACATAAATCATCTAAAGGAACGTATCACCAACGCCATTACAAGCATAACGTCAACTGTGCTAATGCGTGTTCATCAACAGTGGGGAACATGTATTGAAATGTGTTTTCAAAACAATGGCAACCATGTAGAGCATATTATATAAATAAAAATGGTTGTCCATAACAAAATGTTTATTTTTCCTATGTATGGAAACTTACGGCCCACCCTGTATATATATATATATATATATATATATATATATATATATATATATATATATGATGCAAATCCACAAGGAAAAAGAAAAATTATTCCATTCCAAGGCCTTTCGTGGATTCAGAAGGCCCTCCCTTCATTCACTCGTCAGGAAATGAAGGGAGAAGGCGAGATGACAAAAATGTATACAACGGGACAGAAAAACAAAAAGATTAGCACGTGATTAACAAGAGTTGATTAGAGGCAAAAGGTATTTTAACAGGATATTGTCAATTTTATACATTCCCACACACTGTTATGGAAATTATTTTTAAAATGGATAAATGCACATTCTAAAATATTCCTTTAAGTTATATCTGTGTTTTAAACTAGCGCTTTAGAACTATCCAACTTGATACTATGATTACATCTATACATATGGTTAAACAATGCGTTAGAATTATTTGCTATTCTACACGCATATTTATGCTGTTTTACCCTAATATCTAACGTTTTACCCGTTTGGCCTATACATACTGAGTCACATTGTGTACATCCGATCGAATACACACAACCAACCACATTATCGGGCTAGTCTTTATTAGGCGTGATTTAACAGTATTATTATACTGAAAGACTACATTGATACCAATTGCTTTAATTAAAGTCGGAAGATATTGAAAATTTACATGGTAAGGCGGGCTAAGGATATTTTTACGCTCAAATTCCTTTACAGTTACACTATTATTATACCTATTCTTGGCTTTCCTAAGGCAGTTATCTAAAAATGAAATAGGATAACATAATTTAGTACTAATATTCATGATATTGCATAACTCGGAATCTAAAAATTCAGGACTGACAACTCTCAATGCTCTTAGAAACATAGCAGAGAAAATAGAAGATTTAATCGAGGGATGATGGTCAGAATAAAATTGCACATGAGAGTTATTATTAGTAGGCTTAATAAACTTCAAATTTGAACTGATTAAAGCATCTCCGAATGTTTAGATCCAGAAAAGATAAGCTTCCATCATTTTCGTTTTAAACCGTGAACTTAATACGGGGCTCCAATAAACCTTAGCCCCCCCGCCCATGGCCTAAACCATTAGAGGTACAGTAAAACTAAACATACCTTACAAAAGAGAATTTAATCCTGCATTTAATGAGAAACAATTAAAACTTGGTGTTCCCGCCATTGGCTTCCAAGACAGCCTGAATTTGCTTTGGGTAGCTTGCCAAAAGTGACGTGAATAGATTTTGATCGTTACGCAAATTTGCTAAAACAGTTTCAATGTGTTGCGTCATTGTATCCTTCGAAAATCGATTTGCTGCAGGTTCTTGAAACAAGAGACATTCAAGTTTCAACCTTGTCCTTTATAACTGATCCAATGTGTTCACAGACGTTCAGGTCAGGAGAATTTCCTGGCCATTCTTCATTTCCAAAGAAATCGATCTCATGGTTCCGCAACAACTGTTGAGTGGCTAATGCCTTAAAGCAGGGGGCCTTATCGTGCAGAAGTGTGACCTGATCGACATCCATAACATTGTTTGGGTTTCTTAGAAAAGGAATGACATGCTGGGATAGAATAATATCACGAAAATACTGTCCATCCCAACTCTGACCATTTGGCTTCAGCACCCACATGAGCTTCTTTGCAGTGAACAAAACAAACACACCAACACAGTCTGGACTTTTTAATAATTCGCGATAATGTTCATTGTCATCGATTTCATCTGGTGTTGTGGCCCACACTCGATCATTTTGGTAGTTAGGCCGACGTGTTACGTAAACAAAAAATTCATCGGAGACAGCTAAATGCATGAAATCATCCACATCCCAATCTTCAAGATAATGGGCAAACTACATTCTGTCATCGATGTTGGTGAGTTTTTCTTGGCTTTGGAAGCTCATGCCAAGGCTTTAAACCTTGTCTATGACGGTACAGTCGAATGATCTCACCACTAACGATCTTTCCTCTCAACACTTCGATCTCTCTAGAAAGTTTAGCACAGCTGTTTTTCCGCTTACGCGTACCGCTTTCAATGATGTCCTTTGTTTCCTGAGAGAGTGGCAAATTTGGGCGCCCAGATTTGGTTGTATCCATTTCACATTCATCCAAAGTTTTATTCCAATTTCTTTTGACGAAGTCCTCACTTCTTCGCAACTTTTTGGCAACCCATGAACGTGTTATAAAGGTGGCCCTCGCATCACGAGCTTCACGAAATGTTATTGCTCGTATGCGATCTATCACACATTGCCTCTCCGAATCACCAATTAATTGAGAAGCCATTATACTGTATTATCACTTTATCAGCTAGAGTAATTTTAATACCTGCAATAAATAAAGAATTTTATATATTTTTATAATCACTAAAAACTATTTCGATATAAGTAAACATGTAAGCTGCAAAGGGGGGGGGGGCGGGCTACGTTTTTTGGAACCCCTTAGATGGGACTAAATTGTTGAGCTAATATATAGGCCAAACGGGTAAAACGTTAGATATTAGGGTAAAACAGCATAAATACAGTATGCGTGTAGAACAGCAAATAATTCTAATGCATTGTTTAACCATATGTATAAATGTAATCATAGTATCAAGTGGGATAGTTCTAAAGCGCTCGTTAAAAACACAGATATAATTCAAAGGAATATTCTAGAATGTGCATTTATCAATTTTAAAAATAATTTCAATAACAGTGCGGGAATGTATAAAATTGACAATATCCTGTTAAAATACCTTTTGCCTCTAATCAACTCTTGTTAATCATGTGCTAATATTTTTGTTTTTCTGTCCTGTTGTATATATTTTTATCATCTCGCCTTCTCCCTTCATTCCCTGACAGGTGTACTTCTGAATGCACGAAATGCCTTGAAATATTTTTTCTTTTTCCTTGTGGTTTGCATCATTCATTCATTTCACGTGTTTAATCGTGAAATTCACCCCCATATATATATATATAATATATATATATATATATATATATACACACAAACTCAGAATGGTCCCCTGAGAAACATATGTTAAACACAGACCGTGAATGGAATAAGGAACTCTTCTGGGAAATTACATCCACTATAGTTCGAATAAGTAATGATAAATGACAAATACTATAGTTTTTTCTTTTTCATGATGGAAAGCCCAGCGTGGGCACTGGGTTACTCGCAAAGAGGCCCAAAATATAGCTACCCTCACCAGCTATCTGCAAAGCAGATAGGATCCAGCTTTGAGACAGGATCTAGGGTCCTGTCCCAAAGCTGGATCCTATCTGCTTTGCAGATAGCTGGTGAGGGAAGCTCTATTTTGGGCCTCTTTGCGAGTAACCCGGTGCCCACGTTGGGCTTTCCATCATGAAAAAGAAAAAACTATCGTATTTATCATTTATCATTACTTATTCAAACTATAATGGATGTAATTTCCCAGAAGAGTTCCTTGTTCCATGCACGGTCTCTGTTTAACACACATATATATATATATATATATACACGGTGAACCAAAAGTAGGTGGACAGTAGGTTGAATACGGTTTGTGTTATATTATATTATAACTATGGTGTTCATTATAACTATGGTGTTTGTGTTATATTATATTAAATATTATAACTAAATTTATTTAAATTTTATTTTGTATTATAGTATACAAAAAAATTAAATATGTATTCTCAAAATAAACGTTATCATTTACTGTCCACCTACATTTGGTTCACCCTATATATATATATATATATATATATATAAGCAAACAACCACAAGGAAAAGGAAACACAAAGTCCGAGCGCTTTCGTGATAATGTGAATATATCACGAAAGCGCTCGGACTTTGTGTTTCCTTTTCCTTGTGGTTGTTTGCTTATTATAAGGTCACGTGTTATTTTGTGATTTTAGTGCATATATATATATATATATATATATATATATATATATATATATATATATTTGATTTTGTTTATTAATCTCGTGTGTCTACCGTTTGGAAAAAGTTATTAATATGTGATAATAATGTTATTTTTTCTTCTAGTGACTTTCATCTTTTGTGATGTCATCAACTGCGTGATTTGATGGCTTTTTCTCTCTGTTAACTGTTTATTGAACTTTAAAGCAAAATCGCCTTCGTGTTCAATATTTCTTTAAGTACAAGCAAAAAAAAATTTTGGTGACTGCGAATATTGGTGCGAAAGCAAAGACCTTGTGTCGTGCCGCTTATCAGACAGAACGACTCTACATAATCATATAAAATCCGATCCAGATTCGTTAATAGCTTCAATTCGAAGAGAGATAAATATATTTGCAGCTCACTCTCCCCTTCCCTATATGTTAAAATGCAAATCTGTCTCCGATTTTCTTTATTATTTAAATTCTATTAAAAATGGTAATCAGGAAGTAATTCAGGAAAAGTGGTAACAGCAGCAGTACGTGAAGAAAAATTGGGTTACGAAATTTTCTTTGGAACGTATAGTCGCGAAAGAGATTTCCTCAACATTTTTTTGTAAAAATCATGACAAATACATTAAATGGCAACTCAAATACTGTAAACTGTAATAGTAAATTTTCACGAATGAAAATAGTACAAACGAACATGCAAATCTTTATATACGATGCAGGCGTACCAATTCACTTATTTCAGGAACGATACCTCACTCGACTTTTTATAAGACACTTATTTTTACTTAAAAGATACAGTATCTATAAAAGTACTATTTCTCTTTGAACATTTGTCTACTGCTATGTATAGAATGATTGGCGTGCGAGAAGCGGGAGAACCAGTTTCAGAAATTAGCTGAAAATTAGGAGTGCAAAAGTCAACTGTACATCGATGGCTTAATAGAGAGATGGAATGCGAAAGGAAATCTTCAGGATTGCTATAAGACGGCGCTAAAAGAAAAATGGACACAAGAGCGGATGGAGCAAGGAATAACCCTTTTACCAACGCTGTCGAAACGAAGGACAACCTTCAGTTGCTAATTAGCTACAAAACAATTCAGCAACGGTTACACGAGTTTCGAATGCATCATCAAATTCTGGAATACAAAGAAAACTTAACGGAAATACGAAGACAAGGTCTTTTAAACGTTGTCCAACACCACCTTAATAATGATGTAAATTTTTGTAAGAGTTATTTTTTTTCAGATAAAAAGACCTTCTGCTTAACAAATCACAACAAAGTTCATTGTTTGCTTATCAATAACATCCGATACTCCCAAAAAAACACTGAAGCGAGAAGTGGACACGTGTAGGTTAGTACTATATAAGCTATAGTACTAACCTACACGTGTCCACTTCTCGCTTCAGTGTTTTTTTGTAAAGTGGCTTTGGAGTGGAAAAAATGACGAGGATTAAAAATTGTTAACGTCAGATAAATGTATTCTTGAGTAATTCTTTCATCAGTCAGAGACATGACACTGACAAATCCGGAGCGCATAATATTTATGCAAGACGAATGTCCAATTCATACATCAAGAAGAGTTTAGTATTTCTTTTAATAGGAGCCTTTAACTGGTCTGCTCGACTGGCCAACCAGAACATACGACTTGAACTCAATCGAAAATCTTTGGAAGAAAATGGTTAATGAATGGCAAAGGAGGATGAAAAATATCACTGAGGTGTGAGAGGGAATAAGAATTAAACGCGCCATTCTGTAGAACTTGGTGAATGAAGGCAATGTAAAAAGAATGAGTTCATGAAATAGGGAGGCTCGCTTAAAAATGAAAATGTTTTTAATTTTAATTTTTATCTTTTAATATATGAGTGTATATATATATATATGTGTGTGTGTACTATATACATATGATGTTTAACTTACTCTACGCCTAAGCGTTAACTAAACTTCTGCAAAATGACAAGCAAAGTGTTTACACTTTCAATGGTAATGTCAGTAAAAATATTTAGTGTTTATATTTCCAAAATAAGTAAAAGCTGGAGACTGTGTAGTGTGAAGTTTGCAAGGCAAATTGAACTTATCAGAAAAAGCAGAAACCAAAGTGGCCTCATTCGGAAATAAGTTAGGAAAATAATAATATAAATATAAATAATAATAAGTAAATACATAACTTAGTTAATAAACTAACATAACAAAACACTTAATAAACAATAAAAGGTAATGGGAAAGTAAAAAACATTTTTTTCTGCTTCGCATGGAGCTTCCCTTCTATCAGCGAAGTTGTAGGATGGGGTGACCGTTTTCTCCGTTCGGATTATGTGGTTCGGATTCCATGTAAAGCTGTAGATTCCTTCCGTCAGATGACCTTAAATGTTGCGAAGCAGTTGCAGTTTAACAATCTCATCAATCGTTATATATATATATATATATATATTATATATATATATATATATATATATATATATACATATATACAGTGTTGGGCATTAAAGCGTTAATCCGATAACAGTTAATTAACGAAGTTAAATTTTTTAACGGACTATTAACGGAAGTTAATTTCCATTTATCGTTATCGGACCAGTTAACTTCCGATAACTCGATATTTTGTCTGTTAAAGTCCGTTAATACGTTAACTGCGAGGAGTCATTCACGGAAGATCACCGCTCCGCGAATGAATTCAAACCGCCATAATTTCAGTCTGCCAATTCCGTCCTCTGCCGCAGTGGAACGGCTCTTCTCTCTCGGCAAGGACATCCTGAGGCCCAAGAGGTCAAGACTGGCAGTTGGGCCTAACTTTGAGAAGTTGGTCTTTCTGAAGGGCAACCAGCACATTGTGTCATAGTCTTTAATAAATGTGCCTAAAATTTAATTTTACCTTTCAGTTCCCGCCATAATAATTCTCTGGTAAATTAAAATTTAGTTAATGGTTAGTGGTTACAAGGGTTTCAAAACATGTAATCAGTACATTTTTTATTAAAAATAAAAAAAAAGTTATTAAGCAAGAAAGTTGCAAAACTTGATAAAAATACAGTTAAATACCTATTTATTGTTGGATTTTGCATAAATAAACATTTTCTATGGGTTTTAAAGCTTTTTTCCTTGATTTTTTAAATGTTAGTAAAGAAATAGTTATCGTTAACGGATTATCGTTAACTTCCGTTAACTTTGTAGTAAAATTATCGGATTATCGTTATCGGAGTTAAAAATTGGGGTTAACGGATTATCGTTATCGAAGTTAACTTTTTGGTTAACGGTGCCCACCACTGTATATATATATATATATATATATATATATATTAGGGTGGCCCTTAGCCATAAGGGTGAGAATCTTTTTTCTGAATTTTAAATATCCCACCCCTCAAAGTTGTTCCATAAATACCACATGTGGAAATTTTATTTCGAATTCAGTAATATTTGGAGGTCGCGCAATGGTATCGAAGATACACCATAATAACATTTGTGCAAGGTATGTATTATTTGCGCTGCTAGACTTGTAGCGACCTTTGTTGTTTATTTTCAAACAAATCAATAGCATCCAGCAGGTACCCCCTCACCCAATGGTGAGTATTAGCCACTAAAAGGCGGGGGGGGGGGGGTCTCATGATTGCCAGCTACTCATTGTCGCTTGGTCAGCGTCGACTTCCGGCAATCAGGGTACGGGCGGCAGTGATTTGAGGCAACTTGCAACAGGATCTGCAGCTGGTCTTCAGCCTGCGTCAAGTGCCGGTTGCCGGGTGTACTCCTGGATCAGCACCACTCCACGTTCAGCATTGTCGTTGACGACCTCCAGGTTGTGAACGACCTTCATAGCCTTCTTGAAGTCGTCGCGGGTCTCCCAGGCCTGCGGGTTCTCTTCAATAAACTCCGTCGAGAGTACTGATATTCTTGGTAAGCAAGTCCTCCTATCTCTGGAGGAAGCGCTTGAAGAGAAGGAACTCTGGGCCAGACGTTCTGCCAAGGCAGGTCGTGAACGCGGCCCGGAAGATGAGCTCGAGGTTATGGTGGCGGCAGGCAGAATGCAGTAGGTCCCTCTCCAGCTTCTGTTAGATGAGAACGCATACCCCTAAGTGGCAGCCAGTGTTGGAGGAAGTAGTATCAAACACTAAACCAACCACTCGCTCCCGCAGACCCCAATCCTTCAATGCCATTACGACCGCCTTCGCGTTATCCTTTCCGGACCCACTCGCTTTGCGACCTAGAGGAGCTGACTGATGCCAACCCACGACACAAGCATAGGAAGGCGGTCGACGTGCTTCTTCCCCCTCAGGTCGCACAACAACTTGCTATCTCAGTGGACTAAAAGCTGCACATCGACGGTGAATTCCTCCTTCAGAGTGTTGGCGAAAAATCGACGGTAGCGTTAGCGACGGCGATGGATTGAAGAACAGTTAATGTTTAGGTCTTCAACGTTGTGTTCGAGACTCCGCCCCGTCTCTGCAATGATGTAGGTCGTCTTCCTGTCGGTTGTTTTCGTGGGATCGAATGTGGCTGCGAGGGACAGTGACAGCACGTTCAGGACCTTTTAGTGTGAAAAAACTCTCCAGTCGCTCGCTGGGGTACGGCTAGTCCAGCCTCGTCAGAGCTGGTGCTGGAGTAGGCCAACACTACAGTTGATGATACGGACTCTCGATAAGCATGAGAACAGCAACGTCTGTTTTCCGCCATTTCATTTCGAATCGCGGTACGTGAATCCTTGGCGGCGAGGGAAGTATTACCTGGCCCCATTTACCCTCTGCGTTCCGGCTCCGCTGTGCGAGGAGGAAATCTCGGTCCTCTGAATTGGTGATGGGGGTGATGGCGTCAGCGTGGGCAACATCGAAGAGGTCCTTCATATTCTCCATGAATTTCTTCTCCTTGGCCTCCTGCGTCGCGATCTTCCTGCTCTTGTTTTTCATGAGGCTCATCCACTCCTTGTAAAGTTTCTCGATCTTCGTGATACAGTGGTCTTTCCGACTCGTGGGGATGCGAGCCTTCTCCCAGAACTCCGGTACCTTCAACAGGACTGAGGACGCCTCCTGCCGAAACTACTGCTTCTGCTTGAGTTGTACGTTAACCAGAATACCCATCACCTGCCCATTTGATGGTAATTTGGGCTCACTCAACTCCTGACGGGCGATCCCAAAAGATAAATGTTTTCCTGATAAATGTTTTCCTGGCTCTGGCTGTCATTATGAATTTTATATATATATATATATATATATATAATATATATTATCTATATATATATATATATATATATATATATTATCTATTTATATCTATTTCTATCTATATCTCTTTATGTCCCTGAAAATAAAGAGTCGTTTAGAAGGACATAAAGTCTTTTATTGTTTTCAATAAGTATATAATTATATGGCTCACGTGCCCTCCACCACCCCAACCCTGCTTCCCAATAAGTAAAGCCAATGGCAGGCAGGCTGCATTATGCATGGACGACGGTCACCTAGTGTATTCTAACTGCATTTGCCAGACGAGTCAATGAGAGTGAAAATTAAAATGAGTTGAGCGACTTTCAAATTGTTTTCATTTTTCAAAATATTTCACGAAAGCATTGTTTCATCAAAAATGAATGGTTCTAGAGGGTGGGAGCATAAAATTTCAAACTTTTTAAAATAAGGGCCACCCTAAATAATATATATATATATATACACACACACACACACATATATATATATATATATATATATATATATATGTATGTATGTTATAGAATGACCGCTCCTTTTTCGGAGGGAATGTATGGCCGCATCCAGTACGAGCGCGAATAGTGCCAAGCCCTAAAGACGTGAGTCCAATGCGCATGTGCGAGACCTGAGGGTATAAAAGCTTGAGTCAAGCCACACCCGGGACGATTCTATTACTTGATATTACCCATGCTATACGCATAAACCCATTGCCGTTAGACCGGTTCATTTACTCCCAATTAGTCATCACTTAAAGTGTTATGTAAGCTATCATTCATTATTCACCCATTTTACGGCTTACAAACTGAAGCATCGACGCCATCCTGATGCCCGAGTGACTTTAAGGGTAAATAAGATACCCCAAAGACAGTGGATCCGAACCCCGCCATATATTGAGCGTTCTATCAAGATATACATAACAATGAACCAGAACCACCAATATTGAATATCTGGTGTCAGACAAGGCCCAATATATTATATAATATATATATATATATATATGTATAGATATATATATATATAATATATATTAATATATAATACAACATATATATATATATATATATATTATATATATCTTTCAACCTTTCAAAGGTTCCGTGCGATGATTCCTCATTTCACGAAGGTCAAGCTTGTCGCCCTTCCTCTCGAGTTGGCCTGGTGAAGTAGTGAGTTGGTTTCTTGTATTCTCCATCTCACCTCACATAGCCAGGTACGCCCTGCTCATCGGGGATTGTTCTGAGCCAGGTGTCTAATCTTCTTTTGAAGATGTCCACTGCAACACCATTCGTGTTCCTTAGGTCTTTAGGCAGCTCATTAAACAGTTTTGGTCCTCTCACAACAAAACTATTTTCTTTCAGGGTTAAGGATGTTCCTTCTCTCGCCTTTAATTTGGGAACATGACAGTCTTCCTTTCCTACTTTCCACCGTTGTTTGGGGAGTTACAGGGTTCAGAGTAAGAGTAGAGACTAGTTTCTCCATTATCTTCCAAGTGTAAATGATGGTGTATCTCTCTCTTCTCCTTTCCAGTGAATATAAGCAGTGGTGGGCACCGTTAACCAAAAAGTTAACTTCGATAACGATAATCCGTTAACCCCAATAACGATAATCCGATAATTTTACTACAAAGTTAACGGAAGTTAACGATAATCCGTTAACGATAACTATTTCTTTACTAACATTTAAAAAAATCAAGGAAAAAAGCTTTGAAACCCATAGAAAATGTTTATTTATGCAAAATCCAACAATAAATAGGTATTTAACTGTATTTTTATCAAGTTTTGCAACTTTTTTGCTTAATAACTTTTTTTTTTATTTTTAATAAAAAATGTACTGATTACATGTTTTGAAACCCTTGTAACCACTAACCATTAACTAAATTTTAATTTACCAGAGAATTATTATGGCGGGAACTGAAAGGTAAAATTAAATTTTAGGCACATTTATTAAAGACTATGACACAATGTGCTGGTTGCCCTTCAGAAAGACCAACTTCTCAAAGTTAGGCCCAACTGCCAGTCTTGACCTTTTGGGCCTCAGGATGTCCTTGCCGAGAGAGAAGAGCCGTTCCACTGCGGCAGAGGACGGAATTGGCAGACTGAAATTATGGCGGTTTGAATTCATTCGCGGAGCAGTGATCTTCCGTGAATGACTCCTCGCAGTTAACGTATTAACAGACTTTAACAGACTAAATATCGAGTTATCGGAAGTTAACTGGTCCGATAACGATAAATGGAAATTAACTTCAGTTAATAGTCCGTTAAAAAAAGTTAACTTCGTTAATTAACTGTTATCGGATTAACGCTTTAGTGCCCAACACTGAATATAGGTTTAGTTCGCGTAACCTTTCCCAGTAATTTAGTTCTTTGCACCTATTGATCTTGGCTGTGAAGCTTCTCTGAACCCCTTTCAGCTGTCTAATATCTTCTTTTAAATGGGGATGTTAGGACCGAGCAGTATTCCAATTTGGGTATGATCAGTGTTTTCAGTAGAGGAATCATTATATTCCTATCCCTTCGTTTAAAGATTCTCAATATCTGCCCCGTTATTCTCTTTGCTTTATTTACTGCTACCTTATTTTGTGTTTCAAATTTCGCATCATCAGTCATTACAACCCCTAAATCTTTTGCTCTAGAATTTCTCTGAATTTGCTGTCTATTTGGAGTATAATATTCCATGGATTTTAGGTCTTTTCTTTTTCCATACCGTAACAGCTGAAATTTCTGTGTTAACAATTTCGCATCCAAATGCCGCAAATTGCGTAAAAAAAAATTTTTGAGTAAAGGTTCCGCCGATGACGCATTTTGCGTCATTTGCAAAGAAAATAATTCTAAATTCGTCATGTTTTGACGCAATTTCTGTCATTTCAAGATGTAGCACGAAGCGAACTGTTTAGAACGGTTCGGGGGTAAGAAATCGACACTTGCGCGGAACGCGAAAGTGTTAAACTTCATTTTGTTGTCTTCCGTCCACTTGTAGATTCTGTTCATGTCGGTTTGTAGAGATCCTATATCTTCTGGGTTTCTTATTTTTCTACTGATCTTCGCATCATCGGCAAAGGATGTTACTGCGCTCTCTCTGGTAACGTCCTCATCTACGTCAGTTAGCACGATTATGAAGAGTAGTGGAGCTAATACTGTTCCTTGTGGTACTGAGCTGAGGACCTCTGATTCTGATGAAGATACTCCTTGTACTGTAACGACGTGCCACTGCTCACTAAGCAAATTATATATCCATTTCTCTACTTTTCCTGTTATTCCCATATATTTCAGTTTATGTATTATGATGGGTCTGTATCGAAGGAGTGACATTTCAAAGGAGTGACATAACAAAGGAGTGACATAAATACCGTAACGAAGGAGTGACAAATCGGAGATAAAATTCAAAGGAGTATAATTATTAAAATTTTATTTAAAAAACAAAATTTGTTAGAATTGTTAAAATTAAGATTTTATTTCAAAAACTAGAAACATAAACATAAAATGAATGACAACAACGATCAAGTGATAATAACCAGTTTTTTACAAGGAATCTAATGGTGCTATTTATTTATTTATTTATTTATTTAAAATTTATTTATTTATTTAAAATTTAACTAAAATAGCACGACTTAACCTAACCAATCGTCGATGCCGTACAATTAACCTAAAATAAATAAATAAATAAAAAATTTATTGTTTTTTATTTATTTTATTTATTACAGTTTTTAGGTTATGTCAGGTTAGGAATTATGTCACTCCTTCGTTACGGTATTTTCGTGTCACTCCTTTGAATTTTATCTCCGATTTGTCACTCCTTTGTTATGTCACTCCTTTGAATTTTATCTCCGATTTGTCACTCCTTTGTTATGTCACTCCTTCGTTATGTCACTCCTTTGAATAGGACCGATTATGATTCCATGGTCGCACTTGTCGAACGCTTTGGCAAAATTTGTATATTACATCATAGTTTTCACTACTTTCAAGTGCATCAATAATGTTGTTGTAGTGTTCCATTAGTTATGATAGACATGATCTGCCTGACCGAAACCCATGTTGGTTATTATTTAATTTTTTCTGACATATATTATATATATATATATATATACATATATATATATATATACATATATATATATATATGTATAGAAACGACGTAAGTATAGAGGAGTGTTCTGCACACGAGGAAGAGAAATAACAAACAAATGAAAAATAAGGCATCCGCCCGGGAATCGAACCCAGGATCTTCCGATTGCCGGTCAGACGTGCTAACCACTACACTACGGAGCCACGATAGTCAGAAGTTGTAGTTCTCCTACATAGGGCAGAAACCAATGCCTTGAGAGGGCACCCTCGCAAATCGTGAATATGTACATTTAACTGCAATGACCGCGCAGTATATTAACGTATAGAAATGACGTAAGTATAGAGGAGTGTTCTGCACACGAGGAAGAGAAATAACAAACAAATGAAAAATAAGGCACCCGCCCGGGAATCGAACCCAGGATCTTCCGATTGCCGGTCAGACGTGCTAACCACTACACTACGGAGCCACGATAGTCAGAAGTTGTAATTCTCCTACATAGGGCAGAAACCAATGCCTTGAGAGGGCACCCTCGCAAATCGTGAATATGTACATTTAACTGCAATGACCGCGCAGTATATTAACGTATAGAAACGACGTAAGTATAGAGGAGTAGTGTAGTGGTTAGCACGTCTGACCGGCAATCGGAAGATCCTGGGTTCGATTCCCGGGCGGGTGCCTTATTTTTCATTTGTTTGTTATTTCTCTTCCTCGTGTGCAGAACACTCCTCTATACTTACGTCGTTTCTATACGTTAATATACTGCGCGGTCATTGCAGTTAAATGTACATATTCACGATTTGCGAGGGTGCCCTCTCAAGGCAGTGGTTTCTGCCCTATGTAGGAGAATTACAACTTCTGACTATCGTGGCTCCGTAGTGTAGTGGTTAGCACGTCTGACCGGCAATCGGAAGATCCTGGGTTTGATTCCCGGGCGGGTGCCTTATTTTTCATTTGTTTGTTATTTCTCTTCCTCGTGTGCAGAACACTCCTCTATACTTACGTCGTTTCTATACGTTAATATACTGCGCGGTCATTGCAGTTAAATGTATATATATATATATACATATACATATATATATACACACCATATATATATATATATATATATATATATATTAATATTTAGGAGAAATCCAATGACAAGGAGGAATGTAAATGCCATGAAAAGTCTTCTTTAATGCGCAACGTTTCGAGCAATACGCTCATCATCAGGCTAGATAATAACAATATGAAATTAGAATCAATAAATAAATGTGAACAAGACAAAATAATTTCTATAAAACCTATTCATTAAAAGCAAATTTTAAAAAGACTAAAAGAAGAGGGTTAAATTCAAAGTTATAAAAATTTACATATAAAATTACAAGAAATTTAAAAAGCTATTTTTAAATTACATATAGTAAATTTGAAATTAGTACACTGGAATAATTAACACTAATACAATGGAATAATTAACACTACGAACCTTTCAATGCTGGTTCCGAGGCACGAGTAATTTAAAAAAAAAACAAAACAGGAAACAAGCTATGGGTTGGGTGGTTGGAGAGTTATAAGTTGGGGAGGGGGGATTATAAAAAATTGGGGAGGGGGGAGGGGGGAGGGGAGGGGGAGGGGGAGGGGGAGGGGGATTATAAAAATTTAGAGGGACAGTTCAGGAATCCACGTTTAGAGAAGGGGTCAATGTTTTAATATAAAGAGATTCCAAAATTCTAAGTGAGTTAGGACAAGAATTACAACCGAGAATTTTAAAATTATCTAAAGTGACATCAGTTTTACATTTTATACTATGTTCCCGAATACTAGAGGCTTCTTTTTTATTTAAAATTTTACCTGTTCGGCAACTTATTCCCATATGCGAATAAAATCTAGCCCTGAGGGAGCGCACGGTGCTGCCAATATAAGTACCAAGGAGACACCTTGGGCAGGTAAATAAATATACAACACCGCTACTCAACGAATCAGGAGTTCGATCCTTCGCTGAGAAAAAGCTACCTAAAGACATTTTGTTAATAAATATAATGCGAAAATCAGTATGATAAAAAAATACATCAGTTTACAGGAAACCCACTTTTACTGGTTTGGGCATGAATTTCTTTAGTTTTAGTGATTTTAACTATAAGATGTCGTGTATTAAAACTCTCTTGTTCAGAGGATATAATTTGACCTCTAGTTTTACCTTACTAAACGATGAATTTAATAATTTAAGACCATATTTTACCAATAATAGTTTTCCTGTTCAATATGTAGATAAACTAATAAGATCTTTCTTAAATAATGTTTATAGCCCTCAACTTCCCTGTATTTCAGTGCCTAAAGATATAAAATATTTCCTGGTACCTGAAATGGGTCCCATGAATAAAGAATTTAAACTTAAATTTACAAAGTTGTTAAGAAAATATTTTTATCATACTGATTTTCGCATTATATTTATTAACAAAATTTCTTTAGGTAGCTTTTTCTCAGCGAAGGATCGAACTCCTGATTCGTTGCGTAGCGGTGTTGTATATTTATTTACCTGCCCAAGGTGTCTCCTTGGTACTTATATTGGCAGCACCGTGCGCTCCCTCAGGGCTAGATTTTATTCGCATATGGGAATAAGTTGCCGAACAGGTAAAATTTTAAATAAAAAAGAAGCCTCTAGTATTCGGGAACATAGTATAAAATGTAAAACTGATGTCACTTTAGATAATTTTAAAATTCTCGGTTGTAATTCTTGTCCTAACTCACTTAGAATTTTGGAATCTCTTTATATTAAAACATTGACCCCTTCTCTAAACGTGGATTCCTGAACTGTCCCTCTAAATTTTTTATAATCCCCCTCCCCAACTCCCCTCCCCCCTCCCCCTCCCCAATTTTTTATAATCCCCCCTCCCCAACTTATAACTCTCCAACCGCCCAACCCATAGCTTGTTTCCTGTTTTGTTTTGTTTTAAATTACTCGTGCCTCGGAACCAGCATTGAAAGGTTCGTAGTGTTAATTATTCCATTGTATTAGTGTTAATTATTCCAGTGTACTAATTTCAAATTTACTATATGTAATTTAAAAATAGCTTTTTAAATTTCTTGTAATTTTATATGTAAATTTTTATAACTTTGAATTTAACCCTCTTCTTTTAGTCTTTTTAAAATTTGCTTTTAATGAATAGGTTTTATAGAAATTATTTTGTCTTGTTCACATTTATTTATTGATTCTAATTTCATATTGTTATTATCTAGCCTGATGATGAGCGTATTGCTCGAAACGTTGCGCATTAAAGAAGACTTTTCATGGCATTTACATTCCTCCTTGTCATTGGATTTCTCCTAAATATTAAATTGAAGCTTTGTAGAAGCAAACCGCATGACTATATATATTATATATATATATATATATACATATATATATATAATATATATATACACACATATATATATATATATTATATAATATATATTATATATATATATATATATATCTATATATATATATATATATATATATATATATATCTTTAAACATGTTTGGTTGAACAATCGACCGTAGCTTTTATTTATTAATTTATTATTAGTTTTCTCAATTTTCCGTATGACATTTTTGAATAATGCTGGTAAATTATAAATAATATTTCTAAAATTTTCTAACGTTTCGCTCTGTCCTCGAGCATTTTCAGGGAATTCGTTTGGAGCCATCTTCGTAGGTGTTCTGCCTAGAATGAAAATTTCTTGTCAGGGTGCTCTCTTTTATAGCTTTTCCCGCAGTGTACACGTACGCGAAACTGGGGGGGAAAACCTCCGAAAATGAGCTATAAAAGAGAGCGCCCTGACAAGATACTTTCATTCTACGCAGAACACCTACGAAGATGGCTCCAAACGAATTCCCTGAAGATGCTCGAAGACAGAGCGAAACGTCGGAAAATTTTGGAAATATTTATAATTTACCAGCATTATTGAAAAATGTCATACGGAAAATTGAGAAAACTAATAAATTAATAAATAAAAACTACGGTCGATTGTTCAACCAAACACACACACACACACACACACACACATATATATATATATATATATATATATATATATATATATATATATATATATTAGGGTGGTCCACAAAATGGAAGTATTTTAAATTCTTCCTCCAAGGGTTTAATTAGGTTCCTTTTCCAAAAAAACTTCTCGGAGCAAAATTTGGGTTCAATCGGTTAATATTTAGAGGTGGCTCAACTACCCCCAGAAGTCCACATTCATGGCTTCTGGGTCCCCCCCATATATATGGGTATTATCCGCTTGTTGGCGGGGGTATCATGGCTGACCAGGCCACTCATTGTTGCCCAGCTAAGATTGTGGACTTGTTAGAATCAGGAAACCTCTTTCGGTGCTCATCCACCACACTTAAGAGAAACTGGAGTTGATCTTCTCCTTTCGTCAGAGTTCCGCTGAAGGTCTGAATGAGAGCTACTGCCCTTTCAGCATGATCATTAACTACTTTGATGTTTCCTATGATTCTTTTAGCTTCTTGGAAGTTTTCATTCTCCTCCCAGGTGCTGGGGTCATCATCAAGAAAACTAATATTGATCGGTAGGGCCTTAAGAAGCTTTAATGAGTTCTTTGTGGCAAGAGTTTCTAATTTCAGTGTTGCTTTGCATTCCTTGAGTCTTCTTCTCTTTGAGAAGTCTAATGACCCCTCCATTTCCCTCATACACTGGACCATGATTCCCTTGGTGTCTGGTGCAACAGTTTGATCGAAGAGAGCAAGGGCCACCAGCTCTTCTGATAAGTACCATAGGTGGTTTTCAAATTTCTTGAGAGCTGCTTTGGCCACTTTCTGGTCATGATAGTCCTTTAATTTTTGGATAAGATCCAGATCATTCTTCAGAGCTTGTGATGGAATAGGAGCAGTGATCCAGCTTTTTAAGTAGATTAGGACTCCAAAAAGGGTAAGGGTTTTCAGGTCCTTCTTCTCTCGAGGAGTCAGGGTGATTTGATTTCGAAAAAGCCACATTTTGATGGCATAGATAACTTTAGCCATCCACCTTGCATAGTGCGTGCCAGCAGGACGTTTGAATGTGTAACTTTCAATTTTTCACCAAGAAAGATCAAAGAAAGTTCCAAAAACTCTTTATAGTCATCTCGAAAATTTCCAGTGGCCAGATGTTCTTTGGCAAAGGCAATTATTTCATTTCTGAAAGGATCAACTTGCTCCTTCATCTCATCATCATCCTGTGATGTAGAGAAGGTTTTTAAATCAATGTAGTCCCACATAGATTGGAACCTTTTGAACAAAAGTGGCTCAGGGGCAGAAGATGAACCATGGACTGCTTCAAACACTCCTCCATACATGACTTCCATGCAATGATGCCTACAGGCAAAATAGAAGAGTGGTCGACCAAGTTTCTGTTCCGGAAGAACGCATGCTCCCCTGTTTGTTCCTGTATTTGATACTGTAGTATCTGATAACATTCCGATTATTGACTTATCTATGTTCCATTCGGAAAGAAGATTATACACTGCAGCTGATTGAGCTTCCCCTGTTCCACTTGGTAGTTTGGGAACACCAAGCAGTTTTGAATCACCTGATTCAACTGAAGAGACAAGGACTGGGAGTCTGTCTACCTTTTCATTCTTGGCAAGTAGATTAGGGATCAACTTCCCATCCCAGTGGACAATCGAAATACTTGGACTAAAGCTAGCTTTAATGGCATGGGTTATTTGCCTTCGATGCCTCTCTCGGTGCCTTTTGATTGAAGAACGAGAGATGTTCACCTCTGAAAGATCTTGACCAAGGCTAGATGCAGTTTCAGCTAATACAAAGGTGGCCCTCCTGTCACTGATGCCAGTCCTGTCCAGAGCAGCAGCCAATTCAGGAGATATGATATTCTTTGCTGCCTTTTTCTTTGGTGGAGTTGGTCCGCTGGTAGATGGGGGATTAATAAGGTAATCTTCATCTTCTCTTTCTGACTCACATAAAGACTCAGAAGAAGAACTTCCCTGATCTAGCATAACTTCCTGTGAAGCAGCATATTTTTCTTCTTCAGCTTTCCGCTTCCTATTTACCAATTTCATTTGCTTCTCAGCAGCTCTCTTTTCTGCCTTGTCAGTCACCATATCTGCAGAGACCGTTGATCCCACTCGTCCCGCTTTCCTTTGTTGGATCAAGAACTGCCGGTCTTCTTCATTTTTGATTAAGGTAAAGGCATCAGCATGGGCGACATCAAATAGGTTCTCCATTTCTTCCTGAAAGGTTTTCTCTTTTTCTAACTGAGAGTTGCTTTTCCTACCAGCATTCTTCTTAATCGCTTTCCACTCCAAGTGTAGAGCCTGAATTTTGTGAAGAATGTGGTCTTTCCTTTGAGTAGGGATTCGGGCTCTCTCCCAGAAGAGACGCAATTCTTCAAAAACAGCTTCTGAACTAGGTTTGATCTCCTTCTTCAAGACTTGATGATGGTGGAGGAACATGCGGAGGACCTGGCCACGGGAAGGCAGCTTGGCTCCAGTGGTTGTTTCCTCTGACTTTTTCATTAAGTAAAATGTACGTTTATTTGACATTGCAAAACCTGTAAATTTAATAAATCTATCTGAAAGAAAAATAATCATTAGTTAATGTATCTGTAAATAATGTTTCTTTTAATTATTCACTATATTAATAAAGGGCATAATGGTATACAAAAAACAGCGTTGAGCCACCCCTAAAAGTTATTCGATTTGCCTTACATTTAACAAGAAATATTTTTTAGCTAAAAGGAACCAGATTATAGCCTGGGAGGAAAGAAAATTGAACTTCGATTTTTTACCCCATTCTGTGGACCACCCTAATATATATCACCCAACTCGTATATCCGAACGCCTTGGAGATAGGCCCAACATTCTGAATTTATTTCTCACTACTCATTCTTCTTACTCTGCCAAACGTTTTTCTCCGTTGGGCTCCTCCGACCCCACATTTATATTTGTTTCCTGTCCTATCGCTCAAGTTCAGCCTTTGGATCCTCCCAAGAGGATTGGGCACCGCTGATTGGGCATGCAGGCGTACATTCTATATTCTGTTCCGACTACTAATGCAAAAAAAAACCTTGGTTTAACTTTGCTTGTTCTAATGCTATCCGCAACAGAGAGGAGGCTTCCAGAAGGTACCGTTGCCATCCAACTCCTGACTCTCACTTAGCTTGTATTCTTCGCCAAAATCGTGTAAAATCTGTTCTTCGACTCGCCAAAAATTCCTTCATCAGACAAAACTGTGAAAACCTTTCTAATTCTAATTCTTTTCGCTCTTTCTGGCACCGAGCCAAGAACTTCTCCAACAAATTACTCCTTCTTTCCTTCCTCTTTTTCATTCTCATGGCTCAGTTGCCGTCTCTTCTCCGAATAAAGCTGAACTCTTCACTGAGACTTTCGCCTTCAACCCAACCCTGAACGATTGCGGTGCTATTCCTCCATCTCCTCCTCCCTCTGACTCTGTTAGGTCTGAAATTAGAATCTCTTCCAAAGATGTTTTCTTGCCCTATCTGGGTTCAACTGTGATGGTGTCCCTCCTGTTGTTCTCAAGAACAGTGCTTTTGTGCTGACACCCTGCCAAGGTAAACTCTCTCGTCTTTGTCGTTCATCTGGTAATTTTCCTTTGCGTTGGAAGTTCGCTTTCATTCAGCTTGTCCTAAAGAAGGGTGACCGATCTGAACCCTCCAGCTATCGTCCAATTGTTTTGATTTCTTGCCTTTCTAAAGTCTTTAAATCTATCATTAATAGGAAGATTCTGAAACACCTCTCTTCTCACAATTTTGTTTCAGATCGTCAGTTGGGGTCCCAAGGGACGCTCGACTGTCGATCTTCTTACATATCTCTCTGACTCTGTCATCCTCCTTTCGGGATTTCGGTGAAATCTTTGATATTGCGCTAGACATATCAAAAGCTTTTGATAGAGTCTGGCACAAATCTTTAATTTCTAAATTGCCTTCATTCTGTTTCTATCCTTGTATTTGTGCCTTCATCTCTAATTTCCTTTCTGGCCGATCTATAGCTATGGTTGTAGATGGCCACTATTCTTCCACTAAAGCTATTAATAATGGTGTTTCTCAGCGCTCTGTCCTGTCACCCACTCTTTTCCTTATACTTATCACTGGGCTATTAAATCACACGTCCTGACTCCTGTCTCATCCACTCCTGTGCCGATGATTCCAATCTTCACTTTTCCAGCCGCTTCACAAAGCGTCCCTCTCAACAGGCACTCCACGATTCGCGTAGGACGGCTTTGGTGCACCTGAACTCTGATCTTTCTACTAACTCTAACTGAGGCAGAGAAAACTTTGTGGCTTTCAATGCCTCAAAAACGCAGTTCCTTCACCTGCCTACTCGTCACAATCTTCCACATGACTATCCCCCTTATCTTCTAATAATACACAACTCAATCCTTCCTCTTTTCTTAACATTCTTGGTGTTTCCTTTTCTTGTGATCTTTTTTTGGAAAGATCACATATACGCTCTTTCTAAAATAGCTTCTAAGAGGTTAGGTGTGCTGTAGTGGTTCCGCAGTTTCTTCATCCCCACTCAGTTGCTGCCTCTGCATGGGGGTCTTGTCCTCCCCTGTATGAAATAAGCTTCTCATGTGTGGGATAGCCCAACTCACACAGCTCTACTTGACCGGATGGAATAAAAGGATTTCGTCTCATCAATTTCCTTCCTCTAACTGACTGTCTTCAGTCTCTCTCTTTACTATCGCTACTATAACGGATACTGCTCTTCTGAACTCTCTAACTGCATGGCTCCTCCTTTAAGGAGACCACGCAGTTTTCTAATGTCCACCTCTCTAATGTAAAGGGTAATCGGTATTTTCAATCATTCATTCACTCAACTGGTGAATTCTGGAACAATCTTCTTCAATCCATCTTTTCCCCTGTTTATGACCTCAAGTCTTTCAAACGCAGAGTGTTCAGGCATCTCGAAAACCTTGGACCTTGATTTTGGCTCTCTTCTTCCTCTATAGGGGTGGGAGCATTTTAGAGGGAGTTCGCCCTTGGACCCTCCTCCCTGTATAAAAAATATATAGATATATATTCATATTTATACTTCATGAGGGTTTGAACGACGGTTCAGGATAGACCCTTTGCAGCATCCTGCCTCATTTGCGGGATTTGGTGGAGGCAGGAATTGCTTTCCGATTTCTTCCTGCCCTCGTAGGCAGCCACGCAAGGCTTGTCAGGGACTTTGCACAGAAACCTGTCCAGCTCGTTCTGGAAATTATTCAGGTTGGTGTGGTGGAAGTCGATCAGTTCTTTGGGCTGATTAAAATTAAAATTATTGTGTACCGCTCACGTTTTCTTTCCAGAGAGTAGGGTTTCAGAGATTGTAGTCGAAACCAGTAGTTTTCCAGTCCTGAAGCCATGTTGTTTGGATTGTATAAATTCTTTTCTTGTAGGTAGTAAGTAGTTTTGCCTTTAGTTATACGTTCAAAGCACTTTATAAGGTGGGAGGTGAGAGCTCCTCCCCGATAATTCTTAGACATTGCTCTGTTACCTCCTGTAAATAACGGAGCAATGGTAGCGTTCTTTAATGGAAGTTGAATTTGTCCTGTCGAGTGATTTTCTCCATAGTAAGTACAGTGGCTTGGCAATACTCTCTATACATTTCTTCAGAAACAAGGCACTCCATGTTTGTGGCCCTGATACCAATTTTCTCGCATTTGTTATAGAGTCTTAATTACATCTCCTTCCGAGAATTCTGAGTCTGTTAATAGGTTCGTGCCCTAACTTGTTTTCGGCTGATTCGCATCAATATAAAAAAAATTCATCTGGATTTTCTACAGGGTGTTCGAAAAGTCCCGTCATCCCCTACAAAATGTACATATTGTAATATAAATTTTATTTTTGTGGGATTAACTGTATTATATGTGGTAGGTGTAATTTAAGAAACGAGTGACTAGCAACAATTACTTTAATTACAGTAAATACAGTTACTAATTACAGTTACTAATCAAGAATATCTGTGTGTGCACCATCATTTTCGTAACAAAGGATTATGTGCCTCCATGTGCGGTGTGAGAATCGACGGGCGGTATGGTTTCATGCCGAGATCTTTTGCCATGTGATCTCTCATTGTGGACATGGGGACTGCAAGTTCTTGTGATCGTTTCCGAAGTGACTTTTTCGGTGAACGAGCCACCGATGCAATCACACCTTCACATTGTTCTGCTCACGTTGTTGGTCTTTCCGACCGTGGTCTGTCTTTGATGGAGCCAGTTTCAAACAGCTTTTTCTACCAGCGTAATACCGTCTTGTTTGGTGGTGCAGCCTTATTGAATCTTGTGTTGAAATCATTCTGGATATCATGCATCGTTTTGCCAGTATGTGACCTTTCATGAGCCCATGTGCTCATTACTATCCTTTCCTCCAGAGTGTAAGTGGATTGGTCTGCCATTGTTCACACAACTCTAATACCTGGAAAAAGAAAAAAATGTCAATGAATCACATATAACTTCAATTAATCCCACAAAAATAAAATTGGTATTACAATATGTACATTTTGAGGGGTGACGGGACTTTTCGAACACCCTGTACTTTCATCTCGGACTTTAAGGTGCTAAACACAGTTAAATTGTTCCTTTAGCTGGTTGCTAATTTTTTCTGGGTCATTTCTGTATTCGGTCGCCCCATCTATCAACAGACCAATACTCTCTTTACACTCCATTTTTCTTTTTGCAAATGTGTTGAAGTATTTTCGGTTATTTTTTATATTTTCTGCCATCTTGTTTTCCTCCTCGTTTTTCTTATGGATGAGTGTTTGTGTTAGGTCCAATTCTATTTCGCAGAGCTTTTTTTCCTAGTTTCAGTCTCCGTGCTTCAGTTCTGCTCCTGTGGAGATTTTTTACGGTTAGTTTCCGTTGTCTAAATAGTATCATGATTTTTTTCCCAAACTTGCTACCTTTTCTTTTATGTCTCTTCAGAACATGTTTCAGCAATATCAGTTTAGTTTCATTTTATATTGTACATAGTATTTCTTCTGGAGTCTTTCCATGAAGTATCAATTCCCAATTTGCTTTATTTACATCTTCATTTACACTTTCCCAATCTACTTTCTTTGAATTTACTGTACAGGGTGTACATAAACTCAGGATCTATTTTTGTGAAGCACTTGGAAATTATATGGAATTCAATCATAAAATGATAAAGTGGTAACATTTATTAAATAATTAAGAGTAGGATTCGACGTGACGCCCATCAGTATCCCTGCACAGCTCAAATCGTTCCGCAGCATTTCTAAACACATTCTGGAGCATTTGCGGGGTTATGTTATCTGCAGCAGTTCGTATACGTGTACGTAAGTTTTCAAGACTCGTAATCTTCGTCTGACAGACGTGCGATTTGATAAAGCCCCATGCAAAGAAATCTAAAGGGGTTAAATCTGGTGATCTCGCTGGCCAAGGTCTGTTGCTTCCGCGTCCGATCCAGCGATTTGGAAAACGTCCATTTAGATAATCCTGAACAATTTTGGCATAGTGACAAGGAGCACCATCATGCTGATAGACGACGGGATAGGATTGTTAGTACCGTCGTCTATCAACATGATGGTGCTCCTTGTCACTATGCCAAAATTGTTCAGGATTATCTAAATGGACGTTTTCCAAATCGCTGGATCGGACGCGGAAGCAACATACCTTGGCCAGCGAGATCACCAGATTTAACCCCTTTAGATTTGTTTGCATGGGGCTTTATCAAATCGCACGTCTATCAGACGAAGATTACGAGTCTTGAAAACTTACGTACACGTATACGAACTGCTGCAGATAACATAACCCCGCAAATGCTTCAGAATGTGTTTAGAAATGCTGCGGAACGATTTGAGCTGTGCAGGGATACTGATGGGCGTCACGTCGAATCCTACTCTTAATTATTTAATAAATGTTACCACTTTATCATTTTATGATTGAATTCCATATAATTTCCAAGTGCTTCACAAAAATAGATCCTGACTTTATGTACACCCTGTATATTTAAACCTTCAAATATTTCTTCTGACTCTCTGGGATGCGTTTATGGACCTCTGGCTGCTAACTTTAACTGCATATCGATTAGGTTATGGTCGAAGAAATTTGTGTGCGTTACCTTTTTAGTTATTATTTCATTGTTATTCGTCAAAATTAAGTCAAAAACGTTCTCTTTTCTAGTGGCTTCACAGATTTCTTGGGGAAGTGCATATTGCATAATGTTCCATAATATTTAATAGCATTATTGCCTGAGTTCTATCATCTTTTCTAATGTTACCATGAAACTTCCCGACATATATAACTTCGTCATTTTTCTTCCATGTTATGAATGGAAAATTAAAATCTCAACAAATTAAAATATTTGGTGGTGGAGTTTCAAATAATTTAAAAAACTTTCCATGTCACTTGTAGCGAATTGGAATTCACCTTTTGTGGTGTTTAGTGGTCTGTAGACGTACATAATGGTTAGGTTCAGTTCTTTTACTTCTAAAACAATAATTTCAACTCTGTTGTTTGATTTGTTTACCTTCACTTCACATGTAAATGCAACATCTTCCTTCTCGTCTAGCAACTCTATCTGCTCTGTATTTGTTGTTGTTGTTGTTGGTTAGCCGATCAGCCCACCCTGATCGAGCAAGCCGGCGGCACGCAGGTAACCGATCGCCCTCTCCAAAGTGGACCAGAGGTTCAGCGCACTAGTGATGTTGTGTTGTGTTCGTTGTTGTGCTAGAGCGGTACAGTCTGTCATAATGTGTTCAATTGTTTGTGGTGTGTCCTGGCACAGGTGGCAGGTGTCGTCTATGGAGTTGTCTAGTTTGTGTTTATATGTCTGTAAGTTGGGGTGATGTCCACATCGGAATCGTGCTAAGTTAACTCGATCCGATCTGCTCAGGCTGGGCTCTCACCTGTTAATGGGTGGCGGCTTCGCACCTAGGACCGCATTCGGACCGAGTCGTGTTAGTGCTTTGTGGGTTAAGTGTGTGTGTGTGTGTGTGTGTGTGTGTGTGTGTTGTGTGTGTGTGTGTTTTCTGTACTGTGTGATGTCTGTGGGGCGTGGTATGGAATGGAGTATTTGGTTATAATGTCTCTCTGGTGTTACCTTAATGGTGCGACGTGTCGGTGCATGATTGTACATGTAGTGGCAAGGGTATTGTGGATTAGTTGTCTCTGCTGCCATGAATTGTGTTCCCCTCGTGTCTAAATGTTCCCTAACTTTCAGTATTTTTGTTTCTGTGTGCAGGTGTTCCATTGGTGTTGTTTGAGTGCATCCTGTAATGATACGAAGTGCATTGTTTTGTATTGTCTGTAAGGTGTTTATATGGGTGTTTGAGATACGCTAATGGGTGCCCAGCATGGGCTAGCATAGTCCATAACTGAGCGAATATATTGTTCGTATGTCAATGATGTTTCCTGCTGGTATCCAAAGTTTGTGCCTGTTAGTACCCTAAGCGTGTTAAGTCTTGACGTACATTTGTTTTTAATGTCCTGAATGTGGTTTGCGAAAGATAATGATGTGTTGTATGTGACCCCAAGTATTTTGGTCCTGTGAGTGTGTGGAATGTTGGTGTTGATTAGTGTAAGCTGTGGAGTTATCTGGTGTTCGTTTGTGTTGCTTGTAAGCAAGGTGATGGTTGATTTTGTGGGCGCTACTTTGAGTCTATTGTGTGTGAGCCAGTCTTCAGATCTACAGGTCTACAGAAGCTAAGGCTAACAAAGACCCTAAGATCCACTCTAAGGTTAGCCCGAGAGAAAGGAAAGAGTAGGGGGTTAAGAGAAGAGAATAAGGGGTTAAGTAAGTAGCAACCCCTATCACTCGTGGGTTAACATTCATTCAGAAAAAGAGAAAAAAAAGACTCACCATCATCCGCCGGCCACTGCCGACAAGTCAGAAAAATAGTCAGAGAGAAAAGGAAAGATTGCAGAACGGTCCTCTACTCCAAAGGGAGGTAGAGCCCACTCTGCGGAAAGGGGTGAAAGATGAAAAGTAGTAAAATAAGAGCGCTTACAAACCATGCAATACATTCTTAACTCAAGAACAACACACTCTTAACCCAAAGCAACACATTCTTCCAGCTGTTGCAGACCGATCCTCCACTCCATAGGGAGGTAGAGGATGCAGCCCAATAGGCTGGAAAGGCGTGAAAGATGAAAACAAGTAAAATAAGAACGCATTACAAACCATGCAACACATTCTTAACTCAAACACTATCATACCATGCAAACTACAGACATGCAATAAAGAGAGTTACAGACATGCAAATAAGGAAAGAAGAAAAAAGTATAAAGAATAACAAAAAGTGGGTTAAAATACTTAACAAACTACAACTAAGTTCGTGTTAGTCTAATTTTTTTTTTTTTGCTGGCATATCACACGCTGGCATGTCACAAGCTGGCATTAGACGTCAACAGACTCATCCCCGATTACCACCCCCAGAGCTCCTATTGCCAATTGTTTTTTTTATTTTAAACAACGTTAATATTTTTAAAATGCCTATCTCGACGGTTTTTAAACACATTAACGCTGGTAGAGTTCACGACGGGTGCGGGAAGATTATTCCATTTATCAATTAATTTAAACGTAAAGAAGTTTTTAGCGATATTAGTAATGAAACGTCTGCCACGCAACTAAATCCGTTATTACGAGTATTGCTATTATCGAAAGTGAACAATTTGTCAAAATTTACGTTATCGATGTTATTAACGATTTTGAAAACTTCAATAAGCTCCCCCCTTAATCTCCTAGTTTCGAGTGAATGCAAGTCTAACTCTTTAATCCTATCTTCATAAGGCTTGTTGCGCAATGACGGAATTAGTTTCGTGACACGACGCTGAACCCTTTCTAACCTATCAATATCCTCACGCAAATACGGGCACCAAAACTGAACGGCATATTCTAAATGAGGCCTGACTAGGGACTTGTAAAGGGGCAATATAATATCCTTTGATTTAAATTCGAAATTACATGCTATGAAACCTAACATCCTATTAGCTTTTGCGAAAGACTCCAGACACTGGTTCCTAACTTTTAAATCCTTAGATACGCGTACACCTAAATCTACTTCCTCGTCAACGCTCGCTAACTCTCTATCATCCATCGTGTACGTGTAATTATTGTTACGAGAATCTATATGCAAAACTTTACGTTTGTCTACGTTAAATTGCATCTGCCACTTATCCGTCCACTCCATAATCCTATTTACATCGTTTTGGAGCCTATTTCTATCGTCCTGGTTAACAACCTTACCGTCTACTTTAGTATCGTCCGCGAATTTCGATACGTTACTAGTCAAACCTACATCTATGTTGTTAATGTAAATTACGAATAGCAATGGGCCTAACACTGAACCCTGTGGGACACCGCTACCAACATCCAACCACCCCGATTCACTACCATTAACAACGACCCTCTGTCTCCAAGCACGAAGCCATTCCTCTAACCCAGGGGTTCCAAAATTGTGTTCCGCGGAACACTTCTCACGGTATACAAGTGTTCCGCGGAACACCAATTTGGGAACCCCTGCTCTAACCAGTTAGCTACCTGACCGCGTATACCGTGCGCTTTAACCTTCGCAATTAATCTTCTATGCGGAACTGTATCGAACGCCTTTTTAAAATCTAAATAAATAACGTCAGCCGCTCTATGCCTATCGTATTCGCGCACTATTTGGTTATAAAATTCTAACAAATTAGGTAAACAAGATCTATGGCGTCGAAACTCATGCTGACTACTATTAATCAAATCTCAACTTTCTTAGTGATCGATGATACGATCCCTAACTACAGATTCCAAAAGTTTACCGACAATTGACGTTAAGCTAATGGGCCTATAATTGCTAGCTACTGTGCGGTCGCCTTTTTTAAAAATGGGCGTGACGTTAGCTAATTTGAAGTCTTCAGGAATAATCCCCGTTTCGAGTGACTGATTAAAAATATTCGTTAAGGGGCTACAATAACGTCTTTCAAATCTTTCAAATGTCTGGGATAAAAAGCGTCAGTGCCTGGAGCCTTGCTAACTTTTAGCCTATCGATATAATGCGCAATCTCACCCTCATAAACAGTTATTTCATCCAAAATAGTCTCGCTACTAAATGGAACGATATCGTCCACGTCGGGGACATTATTTACGTCTTCTACGGTAAAAACGGTCGCAAAAAGTTATTGAAAATACCCGCCATCGCCTGAGCATCAGAAGCCAAAGCACCATTAACATCCACTAGAGGGCCTATGTTATCTTTTATCGGCTTACGATTACTGACCTATTCAAAAAACTTTTTTGGATTATGTTTACTATCAGCAGCTATAAGTATCTCTAAATTACGCTTCCCATTCCTAACTGATCTTTTAACCTGACGTTTAAGCTCGATGTATCTATTAAAGTTAACTGCCGTGCCATTGCGCTTATTAAGTCCATACGCTCTGTTACGCTCGTTTATGAACTCGCCTATTTCCCTAGTCCACCACTTGGGCCTACCATGATTTCTAGCGCGCTTGGGCCTACGAGGAATAAACTCCCTTTCATTATTCATAAAACTTTCTGTAAACGCCTCCCAATGCAAATTTGTGTCATTACCGATAAATAAATTATCCCAGTCCACTACTCTCATCCTATCCGCAAAACTATCAAAATTAGCCCTACAAAAATCAGGGACTTCTATTACGTTACTATCCTTCGTGTTTTCTATCAATAACTTAAACCTAAGAATTTGATGATCACTACATCCTAAACTCTCGCCTACTTCTAAACCTTCGACTATATTTTCGCCGTTCGTCATCACCAAATCTGAAATATTGTCACCGCGTGTTGGTTCGGTAACCATCTGTCGTAAAAAATTATCTTCCATGAACTCAATCAATCTCAAACCCTCCTCATTACCAGTAAAAGTCTCGTAATTAACATTAGGGCAATTAAAGTCTCCGACAATTATACTATTCCGATTGTCAATAAAGTTACCAACAAGTGAGTAAATCTAATATCGGTATCGAGGGGTTGAACGAAAGGTCTATAAACAACAAAATTAAAACTAATACTACGCGCCCTAACTTCAACGCATATCGCATTAATTGCTGCCGGAAAATCTATCTTAACTTCGATAGCCCTAAGGGAATTACGAATGTACAGCAAAACGCCACCACCAGTCCTATGTAACCTATCATTAGTAGAGAGTTTAAAACCCGGTATATCAAGTTCCTCCAACAAGTCCCGAGTAACGGTATTTAACCACGTTTCAGTGATAGCAACTATATCGTAGTTGCCGGAATAAATTATCGCCTTAAATTCGTTTAATTTATTTCTAATACTACCCGCGTTACAATAAAAGACGTTTAAGTTATTTTTTACCATGGGCCGGCGTTTTAAACTATTTTTCACGTCGCGCCCGCGTTCCCAGGACCCACAACGTTTAAAGAAGGCTTCGACCTACACTGCGTTCGCACGTATTAAGCAGATTACATTTTCTCCAATGTTTTCAAAAGATTTCCCCGATTTCAATGAAATTTGTAGCAAATAATCACTATATATAGCAGCATTGATGGTATTCATTTCGATAAAATATTTTGATAATTAAAATAATTATCTCATTTTATTGAAAAATATGTAAAATATTGTGTTCCGAATTATTAAGCAAGTATTCTATTTATGGATCTAAATGGTGAAAATCGGTAAGAAGAAGGATTTAACATTAACTGAGAAAAGAAAAATAGTCAAGTTACTCGTTGAAACTATAAAATCTATTCAAATTGCGAAGCAGTTTGGCAGAGCTTATCGAACTGTAAACAAGTTTGTAGCGGAGGGTACCAAACTGAGGCAGCGAAGTGATAAAGGAGCTATAAGAAAAGTGACAAGGCGGCAGATATCTGTAATCAAGCGCAAATTGCAAAGCATCCATTGTCCTCAAGTAAAGAGGTTTTTGAGCAGGCAGCATACATAATGCACCAAGAACATCTTCATGTGGAATCCTCCAAACAATTGGCAAGATGTGCAAACCTATGATTCAGTCACCATTAACACTCAGGTACAAGAAGCAGCGTGTTGAATGGGCGCGTCAGTACGTGAAAACGGATTTAAATACTGTATTGTTAACCGATGAAAGAAAAGCAACCCTTGAGGGATCTGATGGTTGGTCAAGAAGATGGATTGCTAAGGGTTAATCTCTACCATGGAATGAGGTTTTCTTTTAGAAAGTTTGTGTAAGACTGGGCATTCATTTTTACACCATCAGGCACTCTGTATGGGACAACTACTTCATTGCCTATCAATCCTGCCCAAAACATGACACTACCTCCACCTTGTTGGCGTCTTAATCTCGATGGTAGAAATTGGCTCTCAGCAATCCATCTTCTTGACTAAACATCAACTCCTTCAAGGGTTGCTTTTCATTCATCGGTGAACAATACAGTATTAAAATCTGTTTTCACGTACTGACGCGCCCATTCTTGTACCTGGGTGTTAAAGGTGACTGAATGTAGGTCTACACGTCTTGCCAATTGTTTGGAGGATTCCACATCGAGATGTTCTTGGTGCATTATGTATGCCAGCCTGCTTAAAAACCTATTTACTTGAGGACAATGGATGTTTTGCAATTTGCGCTTGATTACAGATATCTGCCGCCTTGTCACTTTTCTTATAGCTCCTTTATCACTTCGCTGCCTCAGTTTGGTACCCTCCGCTACAAACTTGTTTACAGTTCGATAAGCTCTGCCAAACTGCTTCGCAATTTCAATAGATTTTATATTTTCAGCTAGTAACTTGACTATTTTTCTTTTCTCAGTTAATGTTAAATCCTTCTTCTTACACATTTTCACCATTTAGATTCGTAAATAGAATACTTGCTTAATAATTCGGAACAAATATTTTAAATATTTTTTAATAAAATGAGATAATTATTTTAATTATCCAAATATTTTATCGAAATGAATACCATCAATGCTGCTATATATAGTGATTATTTGCTACAAATTTCATTGAAATCGGGGAAAATCTTTTGAAAACGTTGGAGAAAATGTAATCTGCTTAATACGTGCGAACGCAGTGTATACAGCTTTTGAACGTTTTCATCAATTAACCTACCTAGCCTACATTACCTATTTCATTAAAATGCACCCGATCGTTTATAAAAAGGCTAGGATCACTGAATTCTGACCACAGCTTTACGAAGGGTACATTTTCCTTAGCACAAATCTCTTCTAATTTAGTATTCTAAAATATCGTTTTAGACGTAATCTTAAGACCCAAACCGTGCCTAGGGGTAATACCTAGAACTAAAGACCTATCTGACCTCGCCTTTAGGGACCTAATTAACCCCATATATCTCTCCAAAAGGTCAGGCACTCTCGTATCGGCCTATCGTCACCAATATCGAGTGACGGGAGGCAACGTCAATCCTATCCACTTCGTCTCTAACTCTATCAACCCTGGCCCCTGGGAGACAGATCCTACTTCTCTTGGTTGGATGCCGTTCAACGAACTCTGTGTCCATATGGCGTACTAAAGAGTCCCCAATTAAAATAGTTTCCCCCTCATTCACGTCCCTTTCCAAATGGGCGAAAGGGTTCGAAACTGCGATAGGGGGGGGGGATTCCTATCACCTAACGTACGCGGCCTAGCTTCACCCCTAACTTCTCTAAATCCCTCCCCATCTACTAATCTCGGTCCAACCTTAACCCCTTCCTCAACTCTATACAACCTTACCGATAAGCTACCTAAACTAGAAACTAGGTTACGCACCTCACCCTTCAAATTACTAACGTCTTCAACGTCAGTATTGGTTCGGCTTTCGTCAACCATAGCCCTACTCCCTGCCCTCATCAAGCGTTGCAGGTCTTTCCGCTACCTCACGTACACTCCGTTTTAAGTCAACTATTTCCTCCCTTAACTCGCAAAAGAAACAAACTGATCTCTCGGTAATCGCCATAGGACCGCCGTTATAAACTTTAAAATCCGAATACCACCGGTTTACCCCACACCGAACACACGACGCTTTCTGCGACGGCATCGCGCAGTTAAAATTAGTTTATAACCGCCACAAGTTTAAGTTAAATTAAGCCGGCACTCTATGAAAACTTCTAAATCGCTAAAAACCACTAATATTAAATTACTTAACTATAACAATGTGAATATAAACACAAGTATATAAAATTCAAAACTTTCCAAAAGTAAAATTATTAGCAATATGCAAAAGTAGAAGCAATATCAGAGAGCTCAGGAAATGCGTCCGTTCAGTACAGAGTCTGGCTGACGAATGAGTACAGAGTCTAGCTGGTTACTTGTAGCTGTGTCGATGTTGTTGTGGGTGGATGTTAGATGATGTCATCTGCGTATGATGATAAGGTAAGCTTGTTATCTATGGGTGTTGGAATGTCATGCATGTATAGGTTGAACAGTGTTGGTTAGAGAACAGAGCCTTGAGGGACTCCGTTCGGAAAAAGCTTGTTTTTGGATGACTTGCCATTAAATGTGACATGTGAGTATCTTCCTGAAAGATAGTTGCTCAGCCACCTTTTGGTGTTATTGTGCATGTTTGTGTTGAGTATTTTGTTTATGAGAGGGAAGCGTGGGATAGCATCAAATGCGTTACTAATGTCTATTGTTGCTAATAGTGTACGTTGAGCTGGTTGTCTGGAGTTGATGCCATCCATGATGTGCTGCGTGAGGTTAGTGAGTAATGTCGTGGTTGAGTGGTGAGGTCTGAATCCATGTTGAGTAGGCGATAGTGGTATGTGTGGGTTGTGATTTGTAAGATTAGTCTTTCTGTTACTTTGGAAGGTGTGCATAGTAAAGTAATGGGCCTATAGGAAGCTCGTTCTGTTGAATTTTTGTTTGGTTTGAGAAGTGTAATAATTTTACCTTGTTTCCATATGTCAGGAATAATACAGTGTTGGTATGAATATGTGCTGATATTTGTGAGAGCTAGTATTCCCTGTGGGCCCAAGTGTTTAAGGTGTATGTTAGATATGTTGTCTGGTCCAGTAGCCTTCGAATTCTTAATGTTTTCGATGATCTTGGTGGTCTGGTCTGTATTGAAGGGTGTAATGGTCGTGTCGAGTCTGTAGGTTTTCTTGTGTCTGGCTGTTTGTCTGTCCGCGTGTTTCTGGTTGTGTCCTCTGTTTAAGTGACTTATCTTTGCGTAGTGATTAACCAGAATGTTAGCTTGTTGTGTATACGTTGGGATGTTATTTTGGATGCGACAGATAGCCGCGTGTGAGATGTGAATACCGCTGTTAGAGTGGGTAATGCTGTTTATAGTCTTGTATAGCCTGAATGTATCTGTGGAGTGGTTTAGTGTTGTTATGAATTCCATAAATGTTTCTGTTTGTTTTTCTTTGAGTTTGTGGTTTATTTCTGTGTTAAGCTGTTGTATCTGCTGTTTTATGGCTTCTGTGTGTGGTGTTTGTGTGTTATGTTTGAGGTTGTTACTTTCCCTTATGAGGTGGGCTATTTCTCTAGTGTAATTTGAGTTGTATTTCCTAATGTTGCCCTTGGGTATGTATTTGTTTGCATTATTGATGATCTGATTAAATGTCTTGAGTGTTGTATTGATGTTTATGATGGGTGTGCTGTTTAATGAGGTGAATTGTTCCTCAGTCTGTATTTTGAACTGTTCCCAATCAGGTTCCTTGTAATTTCTGTAAGTGTGCCTAAGGCTGTTGGGGTAGAGTGTAGAAAGTGTTGTAATGATGATGGGCAGGTGGTCTGATGACAGTTGTTTTTCTGTTCTCCAGTGTGTATGTGTTGCTAGTGAGGGGGAACAGAATGTTATGTCTCGGGAGGAGTTTGAGTATCCTGCTTGATGTGGTTTGTGTGTATGTTCTTCTGTATTGTTAAGAATGAAGAGGCTGTTTAGTTGTGTGGCTCTGTTGGCGCCTCTGGTGTTGCTTTGGTTGTGCAGGCATATATTGTAGTCCAGTATTGCTATTTCAGTATCCCCCCATGCACTTTTCACAGCCTTTTTCGCATTTATGTAAATGTGTTTCTGTTAGGCATATGATAGTTATGTTGGTTTCCGAAGCTAAATTTTGCAAGTACTGTATTCCCAGTTAACAATTTTACGTAGATACGACGTTGTCGTAAGGTTACATTTTAGCACTCTTAAGAAGATACAACGTAAATCTGTGTGGTCTCATTTACGTCTTCACAACGTTGTGATATTACGTAAACTTTACGTAGATACAACGTTGTCTCAACGTCTCAAGGATAGAATTTGGTCGAACACAGGCGCCCTTTGAAATACTGTAGTAGTATGCCGTATGTATCATAACTCCTTTACAATTTTGTAACAAAGAATAATGTAATACGAAACTATATGCTATGATGTAAAACCTTACGTGCAGACAACGTCTATGCTACGTACAAAAAAATTACGTCAGAAGTTTATTTGTACTTCATGTGTATACAACGTCATTATGCAACGTTGTATCAACGTTGCAATATAACGTTTAAGTTGTGACTACGTCAGTACCAAGTCAATTTCTGACATGACGAAGATTCAACCAGGATACAACGTTGTATTTACGTAGTGTGTTTGCTGGGTTGTAATTTGCAGTCTGCATGGTCAGTATACAAGCCTTGTATATTTGTGTATAATAAATTTATAGGATTTCTAACCTTCGTGCTCGGATTTCCTAGACAATGGTCATATATAACCTTGGTTACCTTGGTTTTGCTTCCGCTCGAATCGTTCATTCTAACGAAGGTTAAGCTTGTCACTCCACCTTAGACTCACAGCTTAACATGGAATCTGAACCACGCCCCACCAGCAGCCCTGCGTCTTAACCACTAGATTACCAGGGCACTCATTTATCTAACAACCAATTTTTTTTTATTGTGTGAAAGGATGAACAGCTGGATTTTGCTGCGCGCCATCTGCCGTCACCGGGTCTCGATCCCGGGATTGATGGATTAGTAGTCAACGACGCTAACCACACCACCACCAAGGCATATATATATATATAACGAGGGTGGGCTGAAAAGTAATGCCTCCACTCAAATAAATTTTAAACGGGTTGAAGGAATTTATCGAAACAAAAGCAAATCAAATAGTGTATGTACCTTAGAGTTTATTATTCCAAAATGATACATTCACTTTTCTATAAAATCACCCTCTACCTCGATATATTTACGTCAACGATAAATGAGTTTTTGAAAATCTCGGTAGAACTCGGAGCTTTGACTACGAAACCAAAATTTAACAGCGGCCTTAACTTCTTCGTCGGACTGGTAGCGATTTCCACGACGATGTTCTTTAAGTTTAGGAGAGGTGAAAATCGCATGGTGCTAAACCGGGGCTATATGGTGGATGCGGCAAGACGGTGAATTGCAGATCCTCAATTGCTTCTAACGTTTGAACACTGGTGTGAGGCCGTGCGTTGTCATGGTGAACAATGACCGTTTTTGTGGTGCGAACCCTCCCGATCCTTTTTCTCAACTTCTTCAGAATTTCAATATAATGTGCGGAGTTCATTGCTGTCTCTTTCCGTAAAGTCTTCGAGAACAACACCAATGATATCCCAGAAAACAGTCATCATCACTTTTCCAGCCGATTTTTGAACTTTGAATTTTTTGGGTTGCGGTGAATTTTTGTTCCGATATTCCATGGATTGCCGTTCATATTCAGGGTCATAATGTGGACCCACGTCTCGTCTCCTGCCACATTGCTGTGCCGAAATTCATTTTCATTTTCGAAGCGCTGCAGATTTTCTTGGCAAATGCGTAGTCTCTTAGTTTTCATCTCGGCAGTGAGCATGCGAGGCACCCACCTGGCGCAGACCTTTCGGTAACCGAGAATACTGATGTGTTCCACTCGCTTTTTGGAGATATGGAGAATTGCAGCAATTTCATTTTGTTTAATGCGACCATTTCCACGAATCAGTTCGTCAACGTAGTTCCGATGAGACTCGTCGATTGCCGTTACAGGCCTTCCACTTCGCCGTTTGTCTCGCAAATCTTCTTGCCCTGCTTCTCCTTCTTTACACTGCTTCACCCAACGTCGAACGGTACTCACATCAACACACTGTTTGCCGTACACAGCTTGCATTCGCCGATGAATGTTTATGGGAGCAACACTTTCCGCAGTCAAAAATTCAATTACAGCACGTTGCTTGAAGCGAACGTTTTTTCTCCTTTCCATTGTAATCAATACTGAACCAACGTGTGGCATGAGTGTAGGCGATATTAGGCTATAAAACAAAACCGATTTTATCTGGTTACCTCTACAGTCTACAAAATCTGGAATGGGACACAAAACCGGTTTTATCTGGCCACCTCTACACAATCCAGAATTATTCAAGTGGAGGCATTACTTTTCAGCCCACCCTCGTGTGTGTATATATACATATATATATATACACACACACACACAAACTCAGAATGGTCCCCTGAGAAACTTATATGCTAAACACAGACTGTGCATGGAACAAGGAATTCTTCTGGGAAATTACATCCACTATAGTTCGAATAAGTAATGATACATGACAAATACTATAGTTTTTTTTTTTCATGATGGAAAGCCCAACTATTGTATTTTTTGGCTAAAAATACAATAGTTACCCATTTTTCTTTGATGTATTCAATCCGACGTGAATGCAAAGAGTTTCTTGCGTATATTGAGGTTCTGAATGTAGTAGGCTAGGTATAAGCTGTAAACCCTAGATTCTGTCCCAAAGCTGGATCCTATCTGCTTGGCAGATAGCTGGTGAGGGAAGCTATATTTTGGGGGCCTCTTTGCGAGTAACCCGGTGCCCACGTTGGGCTTTCTATCATGAAAAAGTAAAAACTATAGTATTTGTCATGTATCATTACTAATTCGAACTATAGTGGATGTAATTTCCCAGAAGAGTTCCTTGTTCCATGCACGGTCTGTGTTTAACATATATATATATATATATATATATATATATATATATATATATATATATATATATATATATGCACTTCTACTGGTTTCTGAATATTAAACTTTTATTAGTGTTGAGTAAATATTCAAAAAGAAATAATTCTTTAAGAATATTGTTCAATTAAAAGCAGGAGACTTTGAGACGAAATTCTTGTAAAAACTTAAAGAGATGTTTCTTTCCTAAAATAAGTGTATTGGTACTCCTGTATTGTATGTAAACATTGTATGTTCTTTTATACTCTACACTGCAGGGGTTCCCAAATTGTGTTCCGCGGAACACTTCTCACGGTATACAAGTGTTCCGCGGAACACCAATTTGGGAACCCCTGCTCTACAGTTTTAACTCTTTCAGTACCAGTGGAATTGTAATGTCTCACCGGAAATAAGCGTACTAAAATGCAACTTTTCTACAAATGCTTCTACATATTTATATTAATGTAGTTTAGTTCTCAAAAAAGGAGCCCACAATGTATGCAATGTAAGTGACTCGCTACTAAAATATTTTGTTTCCAATAACAATAACTCTTATACTTTTTGGTTTAAAGAGCAAATATTCGTGAACGAAAGGGTTATTCATAAAATATTACTGTACTGAGTTGCCATTTAATGTATTTTTTATAATATTTACAAGAAAAAAAAAGTTCAGTAAATCTCTTTCGCGACAGTCCATACAGTTTTGATGCTGAAGGTAAACGGGGAAAAAAGTTTTCTCACTCTCGCTCCTTAATGCACTGACCCATTATGTGCAATATTGAAAGTTGGTCCATCACTTAAAAATCATTTATGAAATTTTTAAAAATATCACCAGATACATTAAATTATGACAAGATGGGTTAAATTATGATAAGTTAAGTTGAGATCACGAGGTTAAATTATAAGAATAGGTTTGTTTAAAATAAACTTTGTTCGTCCAAAACTTCGGGTACATCTTTATAACATTTTAGGAGAATAACTTTTACTTTTCTCTCTGCTCCATTTTTTACTCTATGGCCTTCAGTTTAACATTTCGAGTTTTTTCACAGATCTTAAATTATGCATAATGCTGAATTAATTTTGCAGTTGATAGTTATGCAGTCTTTGAGATTTTTGTACGCAGTTGCCTCACAAAATCTCTCTTTAGTTAGTAGTCATAAATTAAATGTTGGAAGAATAATAGTTAACATTAATACGTAAAAGATTAGTTCACTTATAAATATATAATTTAGCATAATTGAAAGTTAGTATAGTTTATAACTGAGGAGTGTATCTTTATATTTTGACACTTTAGGATAATAAATTATTTTAGGCTATTTTTTTCTTTTTTCTTCACTCTGTACTATTGGTTACCAAAATGGAGACACATTGAGCTGTAATGTAGGTGTAGTGCAGTGTATTTCGACTTTGACAGCCAACTGCATATACATAAACCGAGGGGCGTAATTGGAGTAAAAAAGTTGGGGGGGGGGGGGGGACGAACACAATCCTATTGTTAGAACCACTCATTATCTATGGGAGTAATTGTAAAAGTACTAACAAGAGGGTTGTGTTTGTCCCCCCCCTAACGTTTTTGTTCCAGTTACGCCCCTGCATAAACCCCGGATACTGTAAACAGATTACCGTAAGTGTGTTCTCGACTCTTGAGAGACAGAGGTGGAAAATGGGACAAATTCGAGTCCTCTTGACGCTGCTCAAAGAAAACCCCGATCGCTGCTGTGCACCGGAGAGACATTGAACCCTGAGGAAAATGGGCGTGGCTAGCCCGGAAGTGAAGCCCTAGGGTCGATTCCTCGAGACCGTCAGGGTACATCACCGGACGGTATTGAATTAAGTAATCTTCAGGAGCCTTTCGAAGGGGAAGAAAAATGAGACGGACGTTATTTTGTTGGTTCAGAATTATGCAAAAGAGAAACCGAATAAATTTCTAACATACAAAATTAATATAAAAATGTTACACTCCCTTTAATCGTGCGCAGCAATATATAAATTCTCTCTACATTATTATAAGTGAGTGTGAGGAAGAAAGGCGACGGAGAAAAATAAAACTAAATTGGAGAAAAGGAGAGTAAAAATTAAGAAAGTGAGGAAAAGAAATGCAATATGGGTCTAAAGGGGCACGGAAGAAGCCCGGCTCAACCGCGGCACAGGCGCGCATGCGCATTTACCAGCGTTGTCATTATTTTAAAATAATTTTTATTCTTACAAAATGATTAATTATTTTCATTAATGACGGGCTCATTAATTTAAAAATAACTGCTGCTACGATACGAGCGCGTAAATCTTGCGGATCTGTAACCCTCGTTTGATAAACGTTTGATTTGATAAAGCCTCATGCAAAGAAATCCAAGGGCGTTAGGTCAGGAGATCGAGCCGCCCAGGGCCTGTTGCCTCCACGTCCGATCCACCGATTTGGAAATCGTTCATTTAGGTACTCCCGAACAATGTTTGCGTAATGACAAGGTGCCCCATCTTGTTGAAACACGACGGTGTTTAAAATGCCATCTGAATGAAGCTGGGACATTTACGTGCTCGTATCGTAACAGCAGTTACAAAAATAACCCCTGTCATGCTCCAAAATGTTTTCCACAATGCTGCTGACAGATTCGAACTCTGTGGAGATACTGATGATGCTCATGTAAAAACATACGCTTAAGTGTTCATTAAATGTATGCCTTCTATTACATTGTTATTGAATTTTACCCTTTTTGCTACGTTTTCACTGAAATTGATAGGTACTTTATAAACACCCTGTATTTTAATATTAGGCAAGTTGTTTCAGTTTCATTTACAGAGAGGAAACTTTGATTTAATTGAGATGAGTTGGATTATTTAAATTACAATTACAATTATTGTAACATATAACATTGTCATTACATTTACAACCAAATGTGTAATTAATTACATTCAGATGAAATTACAAGTGTAATTTTTCCAAGCCTGGATATTTCTATCAAAACGTTTATTCAAATGTTTAAAATTAATAAAAAAACACTTATAAAATTATAAAATTATGTCAAAAAACAACTTTTTAAAGATATACTGTAATGTGAGTGAGCCCGAATTTAAATTTTAACTCTTAAATGTCACCACTTTCTGTCGATATATTAACATTTTTATATTATATTTAAAGACATTATTTTCATTATAATTATGACAATTAAGGCAAAAAAAATTATTATTTCTGTATGAACAAAATATTAAAAAATTTTGTGTATATTAATTTCCGTGTACCGAAATTAATGTGTGTGTGTATATATATATATATATATATATAGTTTCACTATAAGATAACAAACACTGAATTAAATAAGCTTACGTCACACACACACACACACACACATGTATATACTTATAATATGTACACAAACATTTTGTGTATATATATGTATATATATACATATCTAATAATAATAATGATAATAATAATAATGAAAGAAGCTTAGTTTATTATATAGTAATATTAGTATTATTATTTCTATTAATATTATAATTCTTAGTGTCGTATTATATTTTTGTTGATATTTTCATGCTTTGCGGTTTCTTCTGATAACAATAAATAACATATAATTTTCTTTCCCTTATTTTGTAAAATAATTTTTATCTTGTCATCAAAAGAAAATATAAGTATACTTAATCATATATATATATATTATATATATATATATATATATCAATGGCGACTCCTGCACTCGGGCTTCTCGGGCTGAACCCGAGAAGCAAGGGGCAAGGAGAAGCATGAGAGATAAAATTGTGTATTTATAGATTTAAGTTTAAAAAAAAAGTTTTAAATACAAATTGTAAAAATGGTTTTTGGCTGGTAGTATGTTACTATTTTTCTCTCTAGCCTTCGTCACGCAAGCAAATTTTGAGCGCATTTAGATACCCTTACTACCTATAAAAAAACTATATTGACACATTTAGTTTTCGTGTAATCTTTCAAGATCCTTTACTCGGGCGCAAGACATTACGTCCGAGAAAGTATAAGTAATATCGTATACTTAAAGTTCTTTTAATGAATAATTATTTGCTTGCATACGGTTACATAATAGTCCTTCTTCTAATTCTCATTAAATAAAATACGTTTTTCCTCCAATTAATTTTTTTTATAAAGAAAAAACATTTCAACTCGGGTTTATATCCTTCGGCCTTGTAGAGGCACAATTTTTAATTCTGGCGATACATGGTAACTTTTTACGTTTCGATAAGCGTGCCTTCAACTGCCTTGGGCGACGGTGCAGTTTGATTTTTGCCGCAATGTGAGGTTGTTCGCTTTTCTTAAATAATCTGATTTACTTTTAATATTATAAGTATTCTGAGAAGTATAGCCCACCCATGGAGGACATAGTGTTATCATTAAAAGAAAAACCATTTGGAAGGAGAAACATCGCTGAACAACGAGAAATTATCAAATGAAAGAAGTTTTTCTGTTCTTGATCAAATTAGATCATATTTAAGAAACACAATGGCTCAAGAACGGCTCTCGTCCCTGGCTAGGATTTCAATTGAAAAAGAAATACTTATTGATTTAGAAAGCAAAAAGAAATTACATGACCGAATATTAAAGGAATTTGCTTTAAAACCAAGACGCTTGGACTTTATGTTCAAGTAAATAAAATTCAAATAATTTTTTTTACCGAGGTATGTATTTATTTATTTTATTGATAATCTTAAGTTATTGTCATGCATTTAAATGTCGGCTCATATGTAGACTTGAAAATTTAAAAAGAGCCCGAGTAGTTTTGAAGAGCTGGAGTCGCCACTGATATATATATATATATATATATATATATATATATATATATATATATATATATATATATATATACATACACGGCAGCTCAAAATTACTGATAATTTACGTACCCGTAAATTTAGATGACTTTTTATTGTGATTTTGGGTCACCCTGTGCATACATACGTATGACCAAAATTTGTGGTTGCATATATTTGTGCAAAATGCTTTTTTTGCGTTCACTTATTTGAAACTCTCTACTTAAATTGATAAATGTCATGAATGTCAGTGACATTAATTCCGAGTAACGCTTTTCTCATACTTTTTTCGTGACAGTTTGACATGTTGTCCTTATAAACTACAAAGTATTAATAATGGAATGCGTATATCATGTGTGTAATAAATATTGTAATTTTTAAAGTTCTATTTTTGAATTATAAAGTTCGTCTATCTCTGTCTACCTACTATCTATCTATCTGTCTTCTTGTCCGTTTGTCCGAAGTCTGTTTCTGTTCGTTTGTCTATCCTCGCCAAACTGTTATCTTGCCCTTCTAATTTCCACGTTTCATATTTAGCTGACGCGACAGTCAATTTTGGACGGGGAAAATATTTGTCCTTTCGCGATTTGTGATTTTCAATCATCCTTTATACGTATCATTATTTTCCTACAAACCATAATCACAGGAAAGGCTCTTTTCCTTATTTTCCTTCTCGACAGGTTACGAATGAACGTTCCTATTGTGTGTTAAGAAATAAGATTATTGTATATTTACTCGTTTCGCGTTGCATGCTGAGTGGAAGAGGCTTAGGTCTTGAAGTTTACGGGTAATCATACGAAAAAGTAGTTTTCTTTAATTCAAAATATCTTAGCTGTTGTTACTTGATAGCTTAAATTTATGGGTATATTATACTGTATTATTGTTTTAGTCTACGATATTTTATTCATCAGAGATGAATTTATTAAAATTAATAATAAAGTTTGAATCTTGTTTCTGTCGCGAATCAACTGTCCGGAATTGTTTATTTCGATATTTAAGTGATTTTGGACAATCATTCGAGGGAATTAATGTTTAGTTAAGAATTTGTTGAATACATTCAAGTTTAGTGATTTGTAAAAATAGTGTAATTGTGTATTCTTTATGGGACCTTTTCCAGTTTGTGTACCGTTTTTCATATAATTTATTTTTGAGAATATTTTTGTTAAAACTAACGAAAATATCACGACTTAACCTAACCAATTATCAAGAGCGTACAGTTGATCTATTAGTAAATAGTAAATACTATTCCAGAAACAAACAATGTTATAATTAATAATAGATCAACTGTACGCCCTTGATAATTGGTTAGGTTAAGTCGTGATATTTTCGTTAGTTTTAACAAAAATATTCTCAAAAATAAATTATATGAAAAACGGTACACAAACTGGAAAAGGTCCTCTTTATGTACTGTTTTTTCATTCATTCTAAATTGTTTATATTTGCAAGTTATACTTTGTCCATTTCATACAGTAATTAAATATGATAATAAAACCTCTTTCGTAACGTCTGTAAATCATGTGACCTAGGGGACCTAGAGCTTTATCCGGGATCCGAACCATTACCCCACCAAGGAAGATCCAGAGAAGCAACTTAATCGGGGAATATGAAAATAAAAACCCACTCTAATAGACAGAGTTTATTTCCACGACAGTTTCGACGCATACTGGCATCCTCCTCCTTGTGTTTCTGTATCCATCCGAGGAGGATGCCAGTGGGCGTCGAAACTGTCGTGGAAATAAACTCTGTCTATTAGAGTGGGTTTTTATTTTCATATTTTGACCTTCACGTAAAAAAAGTGAAGTTTTTTGCATTTATTAATCGGGGAAATTTAAGTCTGAGCCCAGATTTGGTGGGTCAGTTCGTACAATACTCCCATTCTGCGCGATTGAATTGCTACGATACTTCACAGCAGAAGTTTGATCTTGATTTTAAGGTATTTTTGAAGTATGAATTTGGGAAGAGTACTTTAAATTTAATTAATTTGGGATCACCTGAAGGTCAGGACCCCCAGCCTTCTCTAGTTAGCCTTAGTTATGTTAGCCTTATAAAGCTAACTAAAGAAGGCTGGGGGCCCTGATCTTCAGGTGATCCTTAATTTGGGACTTCTTTTTTTTAACGGAAGAATACCCACTTTTCAAGATTACGCGTCTAATGAGGTTATGGCAAGGTATAAATCTTCATTTCTTTAGAATTTTAAGGTATCTCCCTATAAAGTACTTAAATTATATCGTGGTTAAACTTCCGTCTTAAACTAAACGATATGAAGATTAAAGAAAAGTAAAGTGGCGCTTTGACTGTTGTTTCGGACGCTTTGTTGCCGATTTGAATCATCATTGTCCTTTTTGGTTTTAGAGAAATGATAATAATAATAATAATCAGTCAGGAGCGCCAGAACTGGTACAACGCTCAGGCCAGACGAATGCGGCCCATTGCGCTAACATTATTATTACATATTATTATTATCATTATTATAACATTATTATTACCACCACCACCATCGGGAGTCAAACCCCCGACCTCAATGCCTTCACCTCGCTTATAAGAAAACTGCGTTACGTTCAGCAACAGACGCTTTCTTTCGGGGCAGTAACGAGCACCATTGAACTCTCGAGGTACCCAGACTGGCGCATGACTTTGTGATGGTGGAAATCAGTCATAGAGACGGAAACTACAGATTCTGCTTAATTTGTGGCATTTACAGTATATTTTGAGTAACACATTTCACTAAATTTAATGGGATTACCAAAATGATTAAAGTAAAAAATATTTTGTTCTCATTAACTATATACTAACCAGCCAGTAAAAATGTGCTAATTGCTTATCTCTTCCTCTTTTGTTAACTTCGATTTCTTTGTTTCTTAACTTTATCAAACCAGAAAGAACATTTTTTAATTTTTAATTACACCAATCGTGGTGTTCGGGATCTGTTCGTTGCTATTTATTTGATATAACACGATATCAAATTTACAACAAAGTCAATGAATCTGTCAGAACTCACCTTCTACGACATTCATACCACTCCGATTATATACAGGGTGTCCCATAAGTCTGGAACCATAGGGCAAAATTATAAAAAAGGCAATAAAGACGGCTTTTATTCACAGAACGTGTTCAATGTGTCCGCCATTATTATTGATACACGAATGCAGACGAGATATCCAGTCAGCAAACACACGGCGAATGGTATCAGGAGTGATGGTGTTACATGCGTCGATGATGCGCTCCCGCAAATGTGCAACACTCTGAATTTTCTCCGCGTAGACCAATGCCTTCAATGACCCCAGAGATAAAAATCCAACGGGGTGAGATCGGGGCTCCTCGCCGGCCACTCCACAGGCCCTCGACGTCCTATCCAATGACCAGGGAATTGTCGGTGCAGCCACTCTCTTACCTGGATGCTGTAATGGGCAGGAGCACCATCCTGCTGGAACCATGTTGGGAAATCCCCATCTGTGCTCAAGACACTGGGGAACGCTTCCTCGTTGAGCATACGCAAGTAGGCGTTTCCTGTGACAGTGTCATCAAAAAAGAAGGGACCTATGATACGGTCTTTCAAAATGCCACACCATACCATCACACGAGAGACACCTTGTTCCTTTGAATCTGTTAAATTCCTCAGTGACCTCCCTCTGACTCCGATTTCCTACGAGCAGAATTACCTGGATGCGTTCTTCCTTACTCAAAGACATCATGGGCACTTGCATAAACGGAAAAACATGAATTACTTATTTTACCCTATGGTTCCAGACTTATGGGACACCCTGTATATTATATATATATATATATATATATATATATATATATATATATTATTGAAAATAATTGACACGCAGCAATAATATCTTGAAGTCCTGTAGTGCTCTTCAAGGTTTTATTCTGGTATCCATAATTTCTGAAAAAGTTCTCCTAGAAACAAAATTTCTAAAAAAATATATATATACACACTGATCAATAATAACTGGGTTTTGTTTTTGAAATTTTATTTCTGTCACCAAAGAGAATAAAATATACAAAGAAAAAGAATTTTACCAATTACTAATTTTTTTAAGCTTTCGAGAAGTTTCACATTTTTAGGTAAACTCTTCTCCGAAACTGTACGTCAATACTTCTGCATCTACTGCAGCTCCAGAATACAGTGATTTATCCCATGAGGGCTTATATCCAATTTTTTTTCTTTACATAGTGTACAATATTCTGTTACCAATTTTCGATGACGCAGTTGCAAACAGGGAAAACAAGTTTAATTATTCATCAAAATTCACCCCATTTCTGACGTTTGGTGTATTTCAGAATGAGGAAGCCTTAACCCACTTCTCAGTCCCTTTGAAAAGGGAGGGATGGAGTACGGTACTATGAATTCTTTTGCTAATAAATGTAATTTAATTTAAATTAGTCCCTTGTTGCTCAAAAGGTTTGAGCTTTCTTCCACTTACCAATCTGTCTGCCATGATGCTAATGTTTTTGCCCTTCTGTCAACAACAACAACAACACCAACAACAACAACAACAACCTTTTATGGTTTGCTTTTTCATTTGACAGTCCTTCTACCTCTTACGCATTGAACGCTCTCTCGCGTTCCTTTCGCATCTGCGATCCTCATCGTCACACTCAAACGATCCAACTGAGTCCTTCCATTTCATTTTCTTTCTCCATTAGAGAAAAACTATAAATGTCTGCATTTCAAAATTTATGTTCTCAGAATATCTTTCCTCGAGTTGAAGTTTTATTTTTGGTTCTCAATCAAAAATTGTAAATTTAAATGAATTATAACATTTATTTTAAAGAAAAACTAATTTATTAACGTTTTAATCACTATATAACGTAGTTATAGTGATTGCAGTAGGAGTAAACGCTAGTACATAATTCCTAACAATGATTAATCATCTGAGGAAATAAATTTTCTAAATAAAAAGGTATTATAATTGTTTAGTTACAGCTGTTTCAATCGAGTTGAATCTGCGAATTTCGGCTGCCTATATAACTTTATCTGACTGATTTACTGGAAGAGTCATCCTTTGAAAAATAACAACAGCGTAGAGTACACTCAATAAAGACAATGCGAACGTCCTCAGCCTCAATGACCCTTACGGAACTACAAAACTTCAAGAGTAATACCATCCAACGAAAACATTTAAGTGTACCCTTATAGTCAGGGGGCTTAATCCAAAAAATCACCCCGATTGTTCCCTTTGTTCCAAAAGTACCATTTTTTTACCAGGGGTAGATATGACCATAAGCATTCATTTTTTTGCGGGAGCCAACATGGGCTCTCCCTGTGGCGGCCATTATGGACGAATCCAAGATGGCCGCCATCTGGTCTGACATTGGGCGATAAAATAACAACCAATCATAGTAGAACAGCAAATAATGACACTTTTTGTATGTTTTTGAGTATAGAGAATCCAGTTCTGATATTTGTTTTTTAATTCAAGATATACGTCAGGTCGTATATATCCACATTTGATATTATTTTATAAGAAATGTACATTTTATGTCAATTGAATCATGATACATAATTATTGCACTTAGATTTGTGGTTGTAACAGCTATATTAACTTTTACATTGGATTTCTACTGACATTTTGTCCACTATTAATCTATTTTTTATTATTTTTGCAGGTGTTGGCATACCTGCATTCCTCTGAAGCAAGTCTATGCGGTGGTGGTCTTCTTCACATTCTAGTCTCTTCAGGCCTGCAGATATGAAGATCTCGTTAGTGTGTAGTTAGTAGTGTGTAGTAGAACATTAATACCTCAACATGTCTACTAACATAACTGGAATTAATTGGACACTGTGTTGCCTATGTCAGTCCAGCAAAGACGAGGCATTACAACAGCCAAAAGAACAGGGATATTCATCTCTTGAAAGAGATCTGAATGATTTTGTGCAGCTCAATGCTGTTCCATCTGGTATCAAGGTTAGTGAGCTCGATGATGGCTCAGGAATTGCAGCAACCCTCCAATCACATGCTGCAGTGTATCATAAAAGTTGTAGGAGTGCATGCAACAGTTACAGGGTAAAGCGGGCACGAGGAAAAGTGGCGCATCAAGATGAATGTGCAGCTGGGATAAGTCCGAAGAAACTCAGATCAAGTTAAGGATCACCTCCAGAAACATTATTCTGCATCATATGTCTGGGTGAGGATCAGCATGATCTTCATAGAGCCTTAAGTGACAACATTGATCAAAATCTGAAGAATTGGGCAAAAACAACTAACAACTGGCATTTATATGGGCGCTTGACTGCAGGTTCTGATGCACATGCAATGGATGCATGTTATCATGTACAATGCTATTGGCGGCTTCGTGATGGAGCTCGTGCAGTTGAACGTCGATCTTCAAGTGAACCCAAGCCTCCCCCATTTGATCCCATGGTCATAGCACAGTTAGTGGCATTTGTGGATGACTCTCAGTCTGAGGTCCACAAGTTGTCTGACTTACGGGAAATGTACAAGATAATGATGTCAGAGCTAGGACATCCCTGTTCTGGTAGAGAACCTTATGCAACAAGATTCAAAGACCATCTGCTTGAGCATCTTCCTGAGTGGGCTTCCTATGCACAGGGGAGAGATGTATTCATTAGCCACAAGGCAAAAGTGGGTGCTGTGCTAGAACAAAGCTATCATTCCTCACAAATCAATCAAGATGAAGCTGTGTTATTGATACGTGCTGCTATGGCACTACGAAAGCGAATCCTTCAGAAACAAGAGCCATTTAATGGTTCATTCTCTCCACAATGCCTGACGTCCCCCATAGAAGAAACACTGTTAGGTTTCATCAATGTTGTCCTCCAGGGTCCTAAAGGTAATATCGATAAACATAGTAGAGAGCAATCCAACAGTGATGCTGAACTGGGCACAAGGGCGAAGATTGCGTGCACACTGTGCCAACTGCTGATATTCAACACAGTAAAATATGCATCTTCATCAGACAGCACCCAAATCCATCACAATAGGGATCGTGAAACGCCATTCCCACTTTACCATGGTATTAAACTGCAGGGAGATGCCAGATTCAAGCACCAGATAGAGAATGCCCATCACCTTGGGCTCTCTGTCTCATATGACCGTGTGATGGAAGTCAAAACACAGGTAGCTCGTGCTGTTTGCAAGAGACACACTGAAGACGGTATTGTTCTACCCACAAATACAAGACTTTCAGTTTTCACTACACATGATGTAGACAATCTGGACAGCAACAAAACGGGAAATTTGTCACGTGGTGATTTTCATGGAACATGCATTACTGTGACCAATCACGTATCCAAAGAGAACTTGGGAATTCGTCGACCAGCAATCACACTTGATCCATCTGATACATCAAAACCCAAGTTGCCGGATAGTTATGTAATTGTTCCTCCCATCGAACTCAACACCCGTGACATTCTTGTGCCCAGAATCAACGAAGGTCAAGTTCGGCCGAACCACAGCCTGGTCAACGGTGCCAAAGTAAAAGATGATGCATGGATAGCACATGTTGGAAGAGTGCTGGAAAAGGGTGAGCTTGAAAAACGTGATGTGGTTACGTGGTCAGGCTTCAACTCTCAGCTCATGGAGAGCTGAGAGCCCCTGTCCTTGGGGCTGATCAGCCTCTCTTTGCCATATGCAAACAGTTACAGTGGGAGTTTCCTAACACACTGGGTGAGGATAAGTTTGTGATGCAGTTGGGAGCTTTACATATCGAGGATAAGTGTCAGCTGATGATGGGCAAGGTGCTACGAGGTTCCGGATGGGACACAGCTCTAGCTCAAGCAGATGTCCTCTCCTCTGGACGTGCCCAGTCAGCTCTCGATGATCACCACATAAAGCGTACACGATATGCTCATCAAGTGTCACTTGTTTCCCTCTCTCACTTGAAGCAAAATGCATACTTGCAATACATATCCAATGTGCTGGGGCCTTGTGAGTCATATGAGATGTGGTGTGCAAGGAAATCTGCAAATGTTCACATGTTCAAATATTGGTCACTAGTGATTGAGCTTGAGCTATTGATGTGTCGATTTGTGCGCTCATTAAGAGAGGGTGACTTCCCTCTCTATGTCCAGGTGTGTGATGAACTATGTCCATGGTTCTTTGTGCTGGACCACACTAACTATGCCCGCTGGTTGCCGATTCATGTCAGAGATATGGTTGGTCTTGCTGAAAGCCATCCACAGGTGTACGCAGAGTACCTCAAAGGGAACTCTACAGTCCAAAATTCTGCTCGTACATTCAGCCTCATCGCGAAAGATCAATCTCATGAGCAGATGAACAAAGTACTGCAGGGCTGTGGTGGAGCATCTGACCTCTATGACAAAACAGGAGCATTAGCATTGTACATGTTGGCAGGTCCTGAATGTGTCAGAATGATAGAAGAGTTTGAGAATGCTCAGAAACTTACAGAAGGACCAACTGGCCACCACGAAACAGCACCTGGGCTACAGTCTAGGTTTTTGAAGGATGTCAAGTCATTCACAAAGGTGGTGTCTGAACTGGGCAACCCCTTCCTGGCCACAAATCAGGAGCTTGTAGCCCTTGACACACACGATGTTATGGAGAATGAAGTAGCAGCATCACTGTCACAGATACAGGAAGTTGGCCAAGCCCATCATGAGGAGTATGTAAAGACTAGGCTGGACAAAGGGACAGTTCCTATATCAAACACTATAAAGAAAAACAATGTGTACACATTCAGCAATCGGCCAGACCCACGCAAGAAGAGTAGCAAAGTGGGGGTACAGAAGCAAAACACAGTGCTCATTACTCAGCTATTCCTGTCTCTACAATCACGTCCAGATGCGGATATGATAGAATTTTTCACATACGAGAATCAGCGAGAGCCCCCTTCACTCTCAGACCGAGGTTCACTCAGAGCTGGAAATAAATCAGACATTCTTGCATGTGTCAATGCACCAACTGGATCTGCCAATCCTGCTAAACAAGTGACAGTTCAGTTGTATGACATGGCCGCCATCGTTCACATTGTGCGTCCAAGTAGAGCATCAACATTTGCTGAATATGTATCTCTACACATCATACCTTTCATTAAAGCACAGATGACTGACACAGTTGAGCGCGTCGATGCCGTGTGGGATACCTATCCTGAAGACAGTCTGAAATCACTTGCACAGCAGCGGCGTGGTTCAGGAGCACGTACTCGACTTGATCCAGATAGTGATGGTACCACACCCATTCCCAAACGAGACTGGCAGTCATATTTGAAAAATGTGGAAAACAAGAAGGAACTGTTCGTCTTTATCAGTAAACAGCTGATCAAGATTGACATGGGTGGAAAACTCCTCCTCAGCACTGAATTAGAAACTGTGCTCTCCAATAAAGCATTTGATATATCAGGGCTCCAACCATGCAACCACACAGAGGCAGATACGCGGATCATTCTGCATCTTTCTCACGCATCATCTCAGGGTCACAAGAAAGCATTCATCCGCACTGTTGACAGTGACATAGTCGTTCTTGCCATTGCTTTCTTTCAACAGCTTGACCTAACAGAACTCTGGATTGGTTTTGGTAGTGGCAAATATTGCCGAGACATCCCAGTGCACAGCATTCAATCACAGCTTGGTCCATCAAAGTCACTGGCTCTACCTCTGTTCCATGCACTAACAGGCTGCGACACTACGTCTCAGTTTCTTGGATGTGGGAAGAAGACAGCATGGACTACATGGAATAATACACCAAACTTAACTGAAACCATGATCAAATTGACTGAAGACCCCGAGTCTTTCAGTCTAGTATCTCCTGAAATGACACACATTGAGAGGTTTGTTGTGCTCATGTACAGTAAAACATGTGGACAAGCATCTGTAAACGTAGCCAGGCACCATCTGTTTTCTAGTGGCAGTCGATCATTGGACAGCATACCACCTACCCAAGCTGCCCTCTTCCAGCATATCAAGAGGTCATTGTTGCTGGCAAGTTTTGTGTGGAAGCAGTCAACCACATGCCATCAGACACTCCCTGCTTTTGATAAATGGGGATGGGAATATGACAAGCGCAGCAACCAATGGCTCCCTTTCTGGACAACTCTCGCTGATGCCAGTAAGGCATGTGCTCTTCTCCTTCATTGCGGATTAGGGTGGATCGATTTTACATTTTTTTCGATTTCCATATTCTAATAGAGACAAAAACTTGCGCATGCATGAGAAAATAGCCTCTGCAAAATCTTAGCTTAATAGGTAATCATCTTCTGCCCCCGGCAGAGCGATGAAAATCATATTTTAGTAGTCAAAAACGTATTTTTCTTATAATTTTTAAAATATTTCAATATGCATCAAAATTATTCCTAATAACTATAAAGTCGATGAAAAAGACCTCATATGATCGTTTTTCCAAGCGCGTTGTCCTACGTTAATATCTTTTGCCCCCGGCAACAACGTCAAATGTTGAAAAAATAGGTAATTTATATACATATTTTCAGATCGGCTCTTTGTCTTAAATAATGCATTTATATATTTCCCATAGCATTTATATCGTTGCTTAGGCATGAAATAACACACACACATGCCTATTACACGGTAATAAATTATCACTGCGACACCTCATTCATGACTTGGACGGCAAAACAACTGGGCCAATGGGCTTTACTGGACCAGTTGGAAAACAACTGAACGACTGCGAAAAACTTCCAATTACAGAATTCGATGCCATTCCATCTCCCGACATTGACATAGATGATGCCGAGTTGAGCACTGACCAAAAATATTTGTTAGGCATCTACAGAGCAGTGTCGAGCGGTAGCTGCTCTTCAGCTCTCGCGGCTCGAAATCCAGGTAAGATGGCGCATTCCAGGTGGCTGACAACAGCAAATAGATTTCTGCGCCTCTATGTTTCAACCAGTGAACCCTCCAGCACCTTCAACGAAATTGTGCGATTCATTATGACAGTTTACGCACCAATTTGGTTTAAGATAAAGAAAAACTCCAGTTTCACTGAGGGCGCAAAACATTTTTTCGAAATGATGCGTCTCTCTCAGACCATGCCTCAAAGATCTAAGACAATCGCCAACAAAGTCCTCCGTAGAAATTCTTTCTTTGCTCACCCAGAAAATATTTTGATCTCCATGCTACATGCCGATGAGCAACACATAAGAGAATTGGGATGGAGAAGAATATTAAAAGCACGATCAAAACAATCACCAGCGGGGGAAATTCGAGCCTTCGCCATGCCTGAGCTGCTCTACGATAGTCAAAACTATTACGAAATGATCAACTGGCAAACGGCTGAGGTGACCGAACCCCCCGTTACAAAAACAATACCTGATACCCGAATAAAAGAGTTTGTTGAGACGGGAGACCAGCCTGATGGACTGATCCCACTATTCCCTTGTCATACTCAAGCAGTCGAGAGACTCATCAAATTAGTAACCGAAGCCTCTGCCAGTGTAAGTGGAATAGAAGAGAGGGACGGATTCATCCGCTCCCGTCTTCACTCCCGAACAAAAATTCCACGATTTGATTCTAAGAAAGATTACCGTATGTAAATCGACATGCAGCCAAAGGGAGGGTGGTTGGGGCTGGATAGGGTGGAACTCGACGTACAGCCACCTCCTCGTGGTGAGTTCTGGGTTGCTAATTTTATAAAATTAGCAAGCGAGGAGCTGTACTTAGTACTTATCGTACTTATAACATCGCATTAACGTAATTATAATCCACATTTAGACTTTTCTCGGGGACAGAAGATATTACTCTAGAGTCATAAAATTTTGCGTGTGTGTTATTTCATGCCTAAGCAACGATATAAATGCTATTGGAAATATATAAATGCATTATTTAAGACAAAGAGCCGATCTGAAAATATGTATATAAATTACCTATTTTTTCAACATTTGACGTTGTTGCCGGGGGCAAAAGATATTAACGTAGGACAACGCGCACAAGATGAGGAAGAAGAACGAACAAATGAAAAATGAGGTTACCACCCGGGAATCGAACCCGGGATCTTCCGATTGCCGGTCAGATATGCTATCCACTACACCATGGGCCTCGATTAATCAGAAGTCGTAATTCTCCTACATACGAGCAGAAACCAATGCCCTGAGGGGGCACCTTCGCATGCCGTACCTATATATACATTTTAACTGCAAACAACACACAGTATAATTAATGTAAAGAACGACGCTTGTGTAGAAGGACGTTCCGCACAAGATGAGGAAGAAGAACGAACAAATGAAAAATGAGGTTACCACCCGGGAATCGAACCCAGGATCTTCCGATTGCCGGTCAGATATGCTATCCACTACACCATGGGCCTCGATTAATCAGAAGTCGTAATTCTCCTACATACGAGCAGAAACCAATGCCCTGAGGGGGTACCTTCGCATGCCGTACCTATACTATATACATTTTAACTGCAAACAACACATTGGGCATTGGTTTCTGCTCGTATGTAGGAGAATTACGACTTCTGATTAACCGAGGCCCATGGTGTAGTGGATAGCATATCTGACCGGCAATCGGAAGATCCCGGGTTCGATTCCCGGGGGGTAACCTCATTTTTCATGTGTTCGTTCTTCTTCCTCATCTTGTGCGGAACGTTCTTCTACACAAGCGTCGTTCTTTACATATATATTATATATTATATATTATATATATATATATATATATATATATATTATATATATATATATATATATATATATATATATATATATCTCGGGTGTGGAAAAAAAGCGGAGAACTTGAACTTTGGCTGTAAAATCCAAAGTTATGGTCAGATTTCAATATTTTTTTCACACCCCCAACTAAGTAAATTTCCTGTACGGTAAGCGGATTTCAAAGAAAACTAATGAAAATTACGATTTATTGAACATTTCTTTTTGCCACTGGAAATTCTCCATTTACACTTCTGCTGCATTGTCTGGTCGGCAAAAAAAAAGGGAGACCTTTTAAATCCTTCATATCTCGGCAAATACGGTACGGTAACTGAGAAATTGGATTTATGGCGAATATTCCAGAAAAATCTTGCAATAATTAAATCGATTTTAATTAACGTAAGCCAACTGCAGGAGGTTTGGACAAGCTTCTCAAGAAAATCGATAAAACAGGAGATACTAAAAGATGGCATAAAAACCATAAAATTACCTCGTACTAGCACACTAAAATTTTATGGTTCTATGTACTGTATTTGCCGAGATATGAAGGATTTAAAAGGTCTCCCTTTTTTTTGCCCACCCTATATATATATTAGGGTGGCCCAAAAAAATGAAAATTAAAAATATCTTTCTCCACAAGGCCATCCGTGTTCCATATCAAAATGTAAGAACTCATGCCAAAAATTAGACAGATCATACAATATTTAGAGGTCGCGACCAGTTCCTATATTTTTAGGATTTGAAACAAAAATACAATATCAATGTTTATTTCAAAATTTAAAGTCAACAGCACAGAGCACATGTTATGCAAAAATATACTAGAACACACATGTCATAGCAGTTAATACGACTGCACTAAATCCTTGTATATCAAACAAACAACGTCACACCCGTTACTTTTTCTTGGTCAAAGCCAACTTCGTCGGAACTGGCAATTTTTTTTCGGTGGCTGGCGACGATTCGCAGTAGGTATTGTTTCTGGGTCTCGTCTTTCGTCAGCGCGGTATTGTAGGACTGAATAAGAGCGACTCCTCGTTCGTCACAGTCGTTGACGACCTTGAGGAGCCTGCACTTAGCCTTAAGTAACTGGTAAATGGGGTCTGTCAGCCAGAGGGAGGGAGGTTTTGACAAGAATGTCTTGGCTTCATCTTGTCCTTTCATGGAGAGTATATCGGATATCTTCAAAGACCGGCTCGTGATGTACGACGCCAATGAAGAACGATGATCGAACACAGTCCCGTCCAGACGTCTCAAGAGTTTTTGGTTTGAGGGACGTAAGAAGTTGTCAACCATAGCTGCTTTGGTGATCTCGTCGACGCGATCGTCGAAGAGGGCGAGAGGCGCGAGGTGCTCAGAGAAGTACCACAAATGGCGATAGAAGGCCTTAACAGCCGCCTCCCTGGTGGCACGGTCAGGATATTCATGGAGGAGAACAATTAGGTTTAGGTCGTTGAGGGGGTTCCTCTCTGGGAGAGGGGCCTCGTGCCAGTAGCGAGCGTAAATAAGAGAAACGAAGAGGCAAATCTTTGTGACGCCAGCTGTCTCGTGGGCCGTCAACTTAATCTGGCTCCTGAAAAGAAAGATCTTCAGCGAGTATATTGCCTTAGCCATCCACCGCGCGTTGTGCATAGCGCCTGGCGCATGAAAGGACGGTTCTCCGTCGGAGGATCCCCCTAGGAATATATGACAGAGCTGAAGCAACTCTCCATAGTCATCCCGTGGGAGCTGGCTCTTGACTGCCTCCGAGTAAAATGACATCATCTCCTCTCGTAGGCCATCCGGCATGCCAACGAAGAGGTCGTCTCCAGCAGAACGGAAATCAACTATATTAATATCAGGCCAGGTCTTCTGGAAGCGTTTGAAGCTTCCCACTTCAGGCCCACCGATTGGTGTCAGGGCGACAGAAAATACGGCCGACAACATTACCTCGAACACGTGATGACGGCACGCGATCCAAATGAGCTCCTTGTCCAGAGCCTTCTCAGTTAGGGTGCATGCGCCCATATTCAGCCCAGTATTGTTTGCCGTCGTGTCGAAGACTAGTCCCTGGATCATGGGTTTCAGGTTCCATTCCTCCAGCGTTTGGACACATGCATTGCACTGCTCTTTTCCCGTGCCGCGGCCGATCTTAGGGACGGCAAGAAGTTGCTCTGTTTCACCACTAGTCACCAAGATGGCGACGCGATCCACAAGCTTTTTATTGCCGGCGATATCTGGAAGCAGTTTACCGTCCCAGTGGAGAAGCAGTGGGCTGTCCGGCGAGAAAACAGCCTGTTGAGCAGTTGCTACCCCCTCACGAGTGGTGACCCGCGCTCGCTGAATGGTGTTCCGGGATAGCACCACAGACTCCAGGACATGACCAGGCGCTTGCGTGATGGCTCCTACGACGAACATGGCAGCGCGGTCAGGGAGTTTCACTCGGTCGAGCGCTGCGGCTACTTCCTTGGTCACAATGGTCTGCTTCGATTTCTTATTCCTTGGCTGATCTTCACTGGATGTTGACGGAGCTTGGAAATCATCTTCGGACTCCGTCGATGTGGAGGAGCTACAGATGTCAGCAATGGCGGAACTAGACGGAACAGCCGTATTCGCCTGTTGGGCGCTCAACATGCTTTTTTCTTTTCGAGCACTGGCCTCATCACTCCTGAGGCGCTTGCGAGTCTCCTTGTTCGTCAAGGTCTTGTCGATCCCGGACATACTCGCGCTCGAGGGATCCTGCTGTTGCATCCGCAGGAACTGTTTTTCTTCTTCGTCCGTCATAATACTGAGGGCGTCTTTTCACGAGATGTCAAATAGTTTGGTGAGATTCTCCTTGAACTTTCTTTCCTTGATTCGGCACCCGTCTTTCGGTTTCAATCGGTTTTTCTTCAACCCACAATATTCTTCATAGAGCTTCCGAAGCTTGCGCACGCCGGAGTCCACCCGCTGGGTCGGAATTCGTGCCTTGTCCCAGATTGTCAGCGCTCTGTCTATGGTGGCCTTAGCACTGTCACCGATTGTGGATCCCTTCTGGTGGTGAAACATGAAGTTCCTGAGAATAGCCCCGTTTGTTGGCAGGCCAGATCTCAAGATGTCCGGGTCCGGCTTACTTAGGAGCCAAACTTTCGGACTGCTCCTTGTCGTTGTCATGGTCTTGGCCTGTGGAATGGAAGATAAAATGGAAATTAGAGTTAAAGAACCTATACATATGTTTTATGTAGAATATAAAACAAACAATTTTAATAAACTTTTATAAATTTTTAATTTTTTTTAAATTTTTAACAATTTTAATAAACAATTCATTGTTCGAAATTGCTTATCAAGGTCAGTGCAGTAAATGAATGACAGAAAAACTAAGCATAGTGTCCGCCACTCACTGGTGAAAAGTTTAACATACCTTATTGGTGTGATTCACTGCGCGGCGTAACCCAGATGGAAGGAACACAACAAAAACACGTCTACACCTGCCGAGACATGGCGACCAACTGAGCTAGTGAGAAGAGTGCATTGCTATCATATAGTGATTCTTTGGATATAGGTTTACAGTCTACAGTGGCGTTGCTCGGCAAATATTTATTGTAGAACATAATGGTGACCCAAAATTACTGAAATTTTGCCTTGAGGTCGCAACCTCTAAATATTGGCCGATATTCCTGATTTTTCGCATGAAGGCTTCTTTTGTGATATGGAACAGGAATAGCCTTGTGGAGAATAGCAATTCAAACTTTTATTTTTTCAGTTAATGTTTGGGCCATCCTAATATATATATATATATATATATATAAATTGACGATTGGTTAGGTTAAGTCGTAATATTTTCGTTAGTTTTAACGTTTTATTTGATTAGGTATACACGGACAAAGTTGGGGAACGCAAACTACACTAGGATAATATAGGGGAACGTAAACTACACTAGGATAATGTAGGGGAACGTAAACTACACTAGGCACCACAGGGGGACGTAAACTACACTTGCTCCAAAATAAATATAAGAATGGTGTAGCATGAAGCTATTTAAAAGTGTATTTGCATTTAATACAAAGTTTTAGTTTCCTTCTGCATCACAGTGAAAAAAATGTGAAATGTCTAAGACTTTGCACAGCAATATAGATTAATTATAGTCACGTGTTTACTTTCAAGATGTCTCGGTAATACTTGGAAGAATTCTTGCTACAACCTCATGAAATCAGGATTACTTTAAGACAGTTTTAGTGGGTGTGTTAAGTTTTTTTTGCATTTGTATTTTATCACAAATCAAATCAAATGTATATGTTGATGCATATATACTTATATGCTCATATATACTCGTATATCCTCACCCAGGTGAGTGAGCAGTTGCCCACGTACAGAAAGATTTCACCCACGTACTAAAGTAAAATAAAAACACATATATATATATATTATATATATATATATATATATACACAAACTCAGAATGGTTCCCTGAGAACAATATATGTTAAACACAGACCGTGCATGGCACAAGGAACTCTTCTGGGAAAATTAAATCCACTATAGTCCGAATAAGTAATGATAAATGACAAATACCATAGTTTTTTCCCTTTTTCATGATTTTAGCCCGACGTGGGCAACGGGTCTCTCGCAAAGAGATCCCATAAATATAGCTTCCCTCACCAGCTATCTGCAAAGCAGACAGGATCCAGCTTTGGGACGTGGATCTAGGGTTTAAAGCAAACCTAGATCCCTACACTCAGAACCTCTATATAAGTAAAAGACTCGTTGCATTCACGTCGTGTTGAATAAATCAAAGAAAAAGGGGGTAACTATTGTATTTTTAGCCAAAAAAACCAAAACTTAAACCTCAACCGGGACATTGAGCGTCCACTTTTCAAGGCACGAAACACGTCCGTTTAGTATACACAAACTCAGAATGGTTCCCTGAGAACAATATATGTTAAACACAGACCGTGCATGGCACAAGGAACTCTTCTGGGAAAATTAAATCCACTATAGTCCGAATAAGTAATGATAAATGACAAATACCATAGTTTTTTTCCCTTTTTCATGATTTTAGCCCGACGTGGGCAACGGGTCTCTCGCAAAGAGATCCCATAAATATAGCTTCCCTCACCAGCTATCTGCAAAGCAGACAGGATCCAGCTTTGGGACGTGGATCTAGGGTTTAAAGCAAACCTAGATCCCTACACTCAGAACCTCTATATAAGTAAAAGACTCGTTGCATTCACGTCGTGTTGAATAAATCAAAGAAAAAGGGGGTAACTATTGTATTTTTAGCCAAAAAAACCAAAACTTAAACCTCAACCGGGACATTGAGCGTCCACTTTTCAAGGCACGAAACACGTCCGTTTAGTATACACAAACTCAGAATGGTTCCCTGAGAACAATATATGTTAAACACAGACCGTGCATGGCACAAGGAACTCTTCTGGGAAAATTAAATCCACTATAGTCCGAATAAGTAATGATAAATGACAAATACCATAGTTTTTTTCCCTTTTTCATGATTTTAGCCCGACGTGGGCAACGGGTCTCTCGCAAAGAGATCCCATAAATATAGCTTCCCTCACCAGCTATCTGCAAAGCAGACAGGATCCAGCTTTGGGACGTGGATCTAGGGTTTAAAGCAAACCTAGATCCCTACACTCAGAACCTCTATATAAGTAAAAGACTCGTTGCATTCACGTCGTGTTGAATAAATCAAAGAAAAAGGGGGTAACTATTGTATTTTTAGCCAAAAAAACCAAAACTTAAACCTCAACCGGGACATTGAGCGTCCACTTTTCAAGGCACGAAACACGTCCGTTTAGTATACACAAACTCAGAATGGTTCCCTGAGAACAATATATGTTAAACACAGACCGTGCATGGCACAAGGAACTCTTCTGGGAAAATTAAATCCACTATGGTATTTGTCATTTATCATTACTTATTCGGACTATAGTGGATTTAATTTTCCCAGAAGAGTTCCTTGTGCCATGCACGGTCTGTGTTTAACATATATGTTCTCAGGGAACCATTCTGAGTTTGTGTATACTAAACGGACGTGTTTCGTGCCTTGAAAAGTGGACGCTCAATGTCCCGGTTGAGGTTTAAGTTTTGGTTTTTTTGGCTAAAAATACAATAGTTACCCCTTTTTCTTTGATTTATTCAACACGACGTGAATGCAACGAGTCTTTTACTTATATAGAGGTTCTGAGTGTAGGGATCTAGGTTTGCTTTAAACCCTAGATCCACGTCCCAAAGCTGGATCCTGTCTGCTTTGCAGATAGCTGGTGAGGGAAGCTATATTTATGGGATCTCTTTGCGAGAGACCCGTTGCCCACGTCGGGCTAAAATCATGAAAAAGGAAAAAAACTATGGTATTTGTCATTTATCATTACTTATTCGGACTATAGTGGATTTAATTTTCCCAGAAGAGTTCCTTGTGCCATGCACGGTCTGTGTTTAACATATATTGTTCTCAGGGAACCATTCTGAGTTTGTGTATACTAAACGGACGTGTTTCGTGCCTTGAAAAGTGGACGCTCAATGTCCCGGTTGAGGTTTAAGTTTTGGTTTTTTTGGCTAAAAATACAATAGTTACCCCCTTTTTCTTTGATTTATTCAACACGACGTGAATGCAACGAGTCTTTTACTTATATAGAGGTTCTGAGTGTAGGGATCTAGGTTTGCTTTAAACCCTAGATCCACGTCCCAAAGCTGGATCCTGTCTGCTTTGCAGATAGCTGGTGAGGGAAGCTATATTTATGGGATCTCTTTACGAGAGACCCGTTGCCCACGTCGGGCTAAAATCATGAAAAAGGGAAAAAAACTATGGTATTTGTCATTTATCATTACTTATTCGGACTATAGTGGATTTAATTTTCCCAGAAGAGTTCCTTGTGCCATGCACGGTCTGTGTTTAACATATATGTTCTCAGGGAACCATTCTGAGTTTGTGTATACTAAACGGACGTGTTTCGTGCCTTGAAAAGTGGACGCTCAATGTCCCGGTTGAGGTTTAAGTTTTGGTTTTTTTGGCTAAAAATACAATAGTTACCCCCTTTTTCTTTGATTTATTCAACACGACGTGAATGCAACGAGTCTTTTACTTATATAGAGGTTCTGAGTGTAGGGATCTAGGTTTGCTTTAAACCCTAGATCCACGTCCCAAAGCTGGATCCTGTCTGCTTTGCAGATAGCTGGTGAGGGAAGCTATATTTATGGGATCTCTTTGCGAGAGACCCGTTGCCCACGTCGGGCTAAAATCATGAAAAAGGAAAAAAACTATGGTATTTGTCATTTATCATTACTTATTCGGACTATAGTGGATTTAATTTTCCCAGAAGAGTTCCTTGTGCCATGCACGGTCTGTGTTTAACATATATTGTTCTCAGGGAACCATTCTGAGTTTGTGTATACTAAACGGACGTGTTTCGTGCCTTGAAAAGTGGACGCTCAATGTCCCGGTTGAGGTTTAAGTTTTGGTTTTTTTGGCTAAAAATACAATAGTTACCCCCTTTTTCTTTGATTTATTCAACACGACGTGAATGCAACGAGTCTTTTACTTATATAGAGGTTCTGAGTGTAGGGATCTAGGTTTGCTTTAAACCCTAGATCCACGTCCCAAAGCTGGATCCTGTCTGCTTTGCAGATAGCTGGTGAGGGAAGCTATATTTATGGGATCTCTTTGCGAGAGACCCGTTGCCCACGTCGGGCTAAAATCATGAAAAAGGAAAAAAACTATGGTATTTGTCATTTATCATTACTTATTCGGACTATAGTGGATTTAATTTTCCCAGAAGAGTTCCTTGTGCCATGCACGGTCTGTGTTTAACATATATTGTTCTCAGGGAACCATTCTGAGTTTGTGTATACTAAACGGACGTGTTTCGTGCCTTGAAAAGTGGACGCTCAATGTCCCGGTTGAGGTTTAAGTTTTGGTTTTTTTGGCTAAAAATACAATAGTTACCCCCTTTTTCTTTGATTTATTCAACACGACGTGAATGCAACGAGTCTTTTACTTATATAGAGGTTCTGAGTGTAGGGATCTAGGTTTGCTTTAAACCCTAGATCCACGTCCCAAAGCTGGATCCTGTCTGCTTTGCAGATAGCTGGTGAGGGAAGCTATATTTATGGGATCTCTTTGCGAGAGACCCGTTGCCCACGTCGGGCTAAAATCATGAAAAAGGAAAAAAACTATGGTATTTGTCATTTATCATTACTTATTCGGACTATAGTGGATTTAATTTTCCCAGAAGAGTTCCTTGTGCCATGCACGGTCTGTGTTTAACATATATTGTTCTCAGGGAACCATTCTGAGTTTGTGTATACTAAACGGACGTGTTTCGTGCCTTGAAAAGTGGACGCTCAATGTCCCGGTTGAGGTTTAAGTTTTGGTTTTTTTGGCTAAAAATACAATAGTTACCCCCTTTTTCTTTGATTTATTCAACACGACGTGAATGCAACGAGTCTTTTACTTATATAGAGGTTCTGAGTGTAGGGATCTAGGTTTGCTTTAAACCCTAGATCCACGTCCCAAAGCTGGATCCTGTCTGCTTTGCAGATAGCTGGTGAGGGAAGCTATATTTATGGGATCTCTTTGCGAGAGACCCGTTGCCCACGTCGGGCTAAAATCATGAAAAAGGAAAAAAACTATGGTATTTGTCATTTATCATTACTTATTCGGACTATAGTGGATTTAATTTTCCCAGAAGAGTTCCTTGTGCCATGCACGGTCTGTGTTTAAACTATATATATATATATATATATATATATGAGCATATGAGTATATATGCATCAACATATACATTTCATTTCATTTCTTATTTGTGATCAAATACAAATACCAAATAAAAAACTATTTTAACATATCTACTAAAATTGTCTTAGAAGGAGCCGTGCATGAAATTATTGTCCTATTTCGAGGACGAAGGAGGCAAATACTGTAGCTTTGCTTGTATTATCAGCATGAGTTTTGAAATATTCACATACATTTGATGGCATAATTTGTTGATTTTAGAACTTAGAATCTTTTTCTTTATAGCACCCCTAATTTCTTCTTTCCAGTTTGAGTGCCCGGTTAGGTCAACTGTACGCCCTTGACAATTGGTTAGGTTAAGTCGTGATATTTTCGTTAGTTTTAACGAAAATATCACGACTTAACCTAACCTATTGTCAAGGGCTTAGAGTTGACTTAACCAGGCATTCAAACTGTAAAGAAGAAATTAGGAGTGCTATAAAGGAAAAGATCCCTTAGTTTTCGTAATCATAAATGGTAATCATGCAGTAAAGTACATGACCCAAGATTCTAGTCAAATCTATACTTTTCTAGTGTAATTTAGTGTGCTTTGTTCAAATCTGACCTTTATTTCTTGTGCAAAATTGCCAAAACCTAACCTAAATGAAGGTAAAATTTGAACAAAACTCATTAAATTACTGTACACTAGAGAAGTATAAATTTGACTAGTATCTTGAGTCATGTATTTCACTACATATTAACTTTAAAAATTATTTTATAATATACAGGCATAGTATTAGTTAATAGTTGGAAATATATTTACATTATATAGGCTGAAAAATAAAATATTAAAAATTAGTATTAGGCAGTTAGATCAACTAATCATTAATGGCAACTATGTTTTAAACTACACCTACAATAAATAGTTTAGGTAAAATTTAGTGAATTATGGCTAACTCTAGTTAAGCATAATGGTTCTACTTTTAGTCTCAATAGTCCGCATAGTTTATTAGCCCTTTATCGGGTAGTGTGACTTCACTGATTTTATTCTGGCTAACGCCAGACGATTTTATTCAGTCTCAGAAAAACATTTGTGCAGTAAAGGGTTAAGAGACGTTTAATTAATCTTTAACTGCACAGAGGTCTTTCCGAGACTGAATAAAATCGTCTGGCGTTAACCAGAACAAAATCAGTAAAGTAACACTGCCCGATAAATGGATAAAACTACAGTTTTGCAGTTTTAAAAACCTGCAAAGAAATCTTATGAAGGTTTTTTCTCAAGAACACATCTTGAAGTTCAGACAAATTCTTCAAAATGGATTATGTACAAACTCCCGCCGGATCCTTTTCCTTCAAGATTTTAAAACACAAGATCCAGCCCTCCAATCAAAATTTGCCTATAGTACATTGTTGTCCTGAACACATCAATTAAATGTTCTCCCTTTTCAGTTAAGTTGTTAAAGTTAAGTAAATTAGATACCCCTAAATACGAGGGGCGGTCAGAAAATAAGTTTACACGGTGTATAATTTCGTAACTAAAGGACCTACATTGATTATGTCTGTATCAGGTGAATTCGTTAATCATTGTTGGCAACACTGCACGTCGATTCGGCTAACATCTACCGTACATTCGTTATATGAGTCAGTTGAACATAGCGGCTCGACTGAAACAGTGCCCTGCCCTACGGAGCAGTCCAGGACGTTTACATTTAATGGCCGCTCGTAAACGTTCCAGTGTTGAACAATATGCAGCTGCATTGATTGTTGTGCCTTTTCGCATGAAGTCTACGAGCAAAACGCCTCTGTGGTCCCAAAACACGGTAACCATCACTTTGCCAGCGGTCTTCACAATCTTGAACTTGTTTGGTCGCGGGGACCCAGGGTGTTTCCATTCCATGCTGGCACGTTTTGTTTCCGGAGTACGATGATGAACCCATGTCTCGTCTCCTGTGACAATGCGCTCGAGAAATTCTTGACCACTGACAGACTCAGAATATCGTTGCAGAAATGACAGGGAACTGTTCCAGTCGAGCCGCCATGTTCAACTGACTCATATAACGAATGTACGGTAGATGGCAGCCGAATCGACGTGCAGTGTTGCCAACAATGATTAACGAATTCACCTGATACAAACATAATCAATGTAGGTCCTTTAGTTACGAAATTATACTCCGTGTAAATTTATTTTCTGACCGCCCCTCGTAATATTAGCCAAACCTAATATTACCTAATATTACCGTGGAACTTTACTGATATAAACACATTTGTATTTTGGAAGCTGATCAGACTTGAGTTCCATATCTAGGCATGGAGATTTACCCAGTTTAGGTATGCTACAAACTGCACTCTTGCTTTTGCTGACTATTTTTATCGGTGTCAAGATTTAATTTGATTTTTTTATTACTTGTCATTTAAATGTGACATTCTTTGATGTTATACCATGTACTGTGTAAAAATTTCTCTCTCAGGGCTGCAGGCTTGAAATGAGTCAGCAATTTCAAGCCCTTTTTTTTTCATGGAAATATAAGATAACCTGAACTAAGTCATGCATAAGAAGAGTTTCATCACCAATTTCTGAAATCACTGAAGCGCTATTTGTCAGTAACAACCCCAACCTGGCCAGAGATTTGTGGATAAAAGTAGTTATTTTTATAATGTCTTTGGTCTTTTAAATTTGGGGGCACAATGTTGATAAACCTAAACCCATCATAGAGACCGCTTAGGACTTGGTGTAAAGCTAAAATTACATAGTTTATAATACCGAAGGGTCTGTTGCTTATTAAATTGGGTTTATTCTGAAAGTAAGCTTTTTGTAGTCGGTTTCTCTTGAATTTATTTGTCCAGGGTGTCCGAAAAGTCGCGTCACCCCCTACAAAAATGTACATATTGTAATACCAATTTTATTTTTGTGTGATTAATTGTATTTATATGTGGTAGGTGTAATTTAAGAAACAAGTCACTAGCAACAATTACTTTAATTACAGTAAATACATTTACTAATTATAATTTCTGCATGTCTGTATCGCTTAATTCATTAACAAATGACGGGCGGTATGGTTTCATGCCGAAATCTTTTGCCATGTGATCTCTCATTGTGGACATGGGGATTGCAAGTTCTTGTGATCGTTTCCGAAGTGATATTTTCGGTGAACAAGCCACCATTTCAATCACACCTTCACATTGTTCTGCTCGCGTTGTTGGTCTTCTCGACCGTGGTCTGTCCTTGATGGAGCCAGTTTCAAACAGCTTTTTCTACGAGCGTAATACCGTCTTGTTTGGTGGTGCAGCCTTATTGAATCTTGTGTTGAAATCATTCTAGATATCATGCATCGTTTTGCCAGTATGTGACCTTTCATGAGCCCATGTGCTCATCACTATCCTTTCCTCCAGAGTGTAAGTGGACTGGTCTGCCATTGTTTACACAACTCTAATACCTGGAAAAGAAAAAAAAATGTCAATGAATCACATATAAATTCAATTAAATAAAATTGATATTATAATAAATAAAAATAAAATTGATATTATAATATGTACAATGTACATTTTGTAGGGGGTGACGGGACTTTTCGAACACCCTGTAGATACAATTACGAAGAGCCTAGTTCAGTGATGGCAAACTACTGACCCGCTGGTCAAGTACTGACCCACGAGACAATTTTGAGTGACCCACGAGCTCTTTTGAAAAAAATAAATATTTTCTCAAAAGATCTCGAAGAAGAAAAATTGAAATATTTTCCATTATTGCAGAAACACTTCTTGACTTCAAAATATTTTGCAGACAATGAAGAAAATAAATCCGACATTCTCAAGAAGTACTCTTCAATAATAAGAGATGCCAGACAATCACTTTCAGAGAGGTTTTCACAATTCTGACAAATTGATACAACATTACAATTCATCCAATTCCCCCATACTATTCAATTTGAAGATCTTCAGTTATCAGCTGTTCATTGGCTTGACATTGGTACGGTAATTTAGAAATGGAATTAGTTGACTTCCAAGAAAGTGCAGTATGGAAGACTAAATTTATTGATCTTAATCTGAAGTTACAAGAAAAGGAATTGGAGTCGTCAATTTTGGGTGTAACCAGAGAACAACAATCAATAGAAAGAGTAGAGAATCTTATTCTTGCAGAATGGAAATCTTTACCAAATTCTTTTGCAGCAATGAAAAAGCTAGCATTAGCTCTGCTAACAATGTTTGGTTCATCTTATTCACGTGAACAGTTGTTTTCCTCCATGAATTTCGTCAAATCCACCACTAGGAATCGTCTTGGCAAAATATAAACCTCGGATCAAAACATTAGCAGCTAAAATCCAACAAGTTTCTCACTAAAAATAGTAAGTAAATTATTGTGACCCAATTTCGTTTTATTTAAATCAAAAGTAACAAAAATGACCAGCCAGCAAAAAAGGTTCGCCACCACTGGGCCCTAGTTTATGATTTATGTAGGTCTAATACTTTAAAATTTAATATTGTTCTTTATAGACATAGGTAAACAGATAGGTCTGTGTACAGCCATTTGATTTTTAAATTAATTTTAGTTTTGTTACAAAATAAGCATTTAAGTTCATGTAGATGTAGGTGCAAGTCACCTTAAGTTTAGTACTTTAAGCCTAATTGACTTGTAGTGGATAAGTTGGTGCTGGTTAAGTGTGCGGTCTACCTACGATTGGTTAGGTTTAATCATGATATTTTCGTTAAAACTAACGAAAATATCATGACTAAACCTAACCAATCGTCAAGGGCGATTGACAATGGGATGTAAACAAACAATTAGTAAACAAGATAAGAAGCTATAATTAAAAGGTAGACCGCCGAATCGTAGGTAGACCGCACACTTAACCAGCACCGATAAGTTTCTATTATTTTTAAGTGAGCTTCGGTGTAGAATTAATCTGAAATATTCATTATTGTTCTAAGACAGTGGTTCTTAACCCCTGGGTCACCAAGCCATTCTGATTGAGTCGTTAAATTGTCATTTATCATTTATTTGTTATCCCTAATGATTTTACCCCTTAATTATTTGAGGGGTCGCGCGTCTTAAGGTACCTAAGCGCCACCACAGACGAAAACGTGTTTTTGATGGATATCACTATTTTCACCCTTCCTCTATCGTGTGGTTTGGGTTATAATGACCTTACGACACTAGAAGTATGGTTGAAAACCTTATGAAGCGAACTACTTCTTTCACCTCTATCGCCAGCCAAAAGTTCACCCAAAGTTCGGCATAATAAGAAAATAAAAAAATTAAAAATATATATATATAAAATATAAAATATGAAAATCTATTCCAAAAACTCATCAACTTCTTCATTATCATACTTAGAACTCTAATTTAGCCAAAAATGAACGTTCTAGCTCAATTAATAACAGAGATACTTATGCCAGAATATTGCTGAACTTTGGAGGCGATTTCTGGCGAATTTTAATTTTGGCGTTTAGGTACCTTAAGACACGGGACCCCTCATTTATTTTATCATCTATTACAAGTGAACTATTTGAAGGCATGGGTCACCGAGCTAGCCCCGCGACCAGAATTTGGGTCTCGGCCTAAAAAGGTTACTAACTACTGCTCTAAGATGTAGCTCAGATGTTTGAAGTAGTTAAAATCGTAAATAACCGATGTTTTCTGTAACAAGTCTGAGCAAAACTAAACCTCTGAATGGCCATTCTACCTTGCCTGAAAAGGATCTCGATGAGAAGAGTAAGTGTAGTCAGGGGCGTAGCTAGGGGGTGGCAGAAGGGGCAGCCGCCCTGGGCGCCAAAGAAAGCGGGGCGCCAAAATTGCATTTGAAATTTTCTACTTCTTATTTTTATTTCTCAAATAAAACGAACAAGAATAATAAAAAAAACTTATTGGGCTACTGTTGCATTGTATAGGCCACTTCATAATCTCTAATTTACATTCGTTATACAACTTATACTTTAGTATTATCTTAATTTATTCTGAAACGTTTTCGAACGGGATTGTGCATGTTCAATATCTTTGAGTTTGCATCTGAAATTGAATGTTTGAAGTTCCAGGCAGATGCATTGTTGCCACATTTATCAGCTGCTACTCCAATGGATCTTTTGAACATCATTCACACATATTCTCTTGAAGATGCCTATCCCAATACTGATGTAGCTCTGAGGATATTCTTAACGCTTCCAGTGACGGTTGCTTCCTGTGAGCGCAGTTTCAGCAAACTGAAACTAACTAAAAACTACTTGCACTCATCAATGGGCCAAGAAAGTCTATCTAATATGGCTATTATATCTATAGAACAGAAGATAGCAAACTCTCTGAACTATGACAATGTGATTGATGACTTTGCAGCCATGAAAGCAAGAAAAGTATCTCTTTAATAACTGTTGACTTAGTTCAAGTGAATTTCCTTATAAACTCTATAAGATTGAATGTGCATAGTGTGCATTAGTAATTTCTCTGTAGTTCAATTTGAGTTCAATAATTAAAAAATAATTGTAAACACAACGATATGCCTGAAATTAATTTGTTCAAACCTTGAGACATAACCCTAAAATGATAGATAATTAGCATTGTCTAAATAATCGTTATGCATGCCACATTATTTATATCAATTAAATTTGGGGACGCCAAATTCAGGTTCTACCCAGGGCGCCATCAAGGCTTGCTACGGCTCTGAGTGTAGTGATAAAATGGAAAATGGTGACACAGAGTGCAAATCCCCAACAGTTAAATGAAGACATTAGTGATAAAAGTGCTTTAGACAAAATCTGTGAATTACCTAAAGATGACACTTCTTGTATATATGAAGAATCTAGTGAACTGTCTATTAGCAAAGATGATATACCAAAAAAATTACAAAACTGGCACTGCAAAAGGTGATGGTTCATCAGACAGTGTTACTGTTGTTAGTGATAAGAAAGCCACAACTAGCGACAGTGAAAATAATAAATCAGTCATTTGTATGAGTGATGAAGTGATTCTGAAGGAAACTGGTTAGAGGATGTCTGTTGGGAAAAAATATCTAGACATTATAGTTAGAAGTGAGCTAAAATTTTTAAACACTGCTTAAAGGCTAGGAATAAAGCAAATAAAATGCTAAGTATTATTAAGACTAGCGTTAATTACAAAATTAAGGTCACCTGCAGATTATATAATTCTTTTATTAGGCCTTACTTAGAGTACTGCATTCAAGCAGGATTCATTCATAGGCAGGATATAGACGTATCTGAAGGTGTGCAACCAAACTTATCGCTAGGTTAGGAAAATTAGAACTAAGTTAAAGATTAAATGAACTAGGTATGTTTAGTTTTGATAGACATTATTTGAAGGGAGATATGGTACAGAGGTTCAAAATGTTTTCAAGTGTGGACAATTTTGATTAACTTTTTCTTATTAGAGTTTGATGCAAGAACTTGAGGGCATAAGAAAATGAGAAAACAGACTTGTGGATTGGATCTACAAACATACTTTTCGTCATAGAGTAGAAGATTTTTGGAATCTACTTGAAGGAGTCTACTTTTGGAATCTGACTTGAATAATTTTGATAGGCCGCTGAGTGGCTTCATGTTATCCAAATGTAATTTAGGCATGTAATTAGCATAGTAAAACCGAAAATACTACTAATCCTGATAACATTTAGGTAAGAATCTGAGGAAAGGGGAGGATAGCTTAGCTGAAGCACTAACTATTTTGTTTGTTAGATCTATTAATTATACAGAAGTATCTGACGAATGGAAAAAAGCAAATGTAGTTCCCGTTTACAAAAAGGATAGTGAAACTGAGGTTAGTCTAATATAACTGGTATGGAAGATACTACAAGGAATTATAAAGAACAACCAGTATTCGGTAGTATTTAGCTAATTTTAAACTTATTTCAAGTTCCCAGCATGGATTTAGATTGGGAGGATCTTGTTTAGGTATCTAATCTTAGACTTTTAGAGTTTGTAAATCATCAGGTAGATGGTGGACATAAAATAGCCTACACGTTATTTATTTGGATTTTAGAAAGGCATTTTTTTTTTTCATAAGTTTATGTTCAAAAGCTGAGGAATTTGTACCCACAAATCTTATACGAAATGACTACTGAAGAACAGCAAGTTACTGAACAGCGCAAGAAGCGTACCTTCCGTAAATTCACTTACAGAGGTGTAGATTTGGACCAGCTTCTTGATATGAGCAATGAAAGTTTGATGGAATTATTCGCGAGTCGGCAGAGGAGAAGGTTTCAGAGAGGATTGAAGCGGAAGCACATGGCGCTTCTGAAGAAATTGCGCAAGGCAAAGAAGGAATGTCCCGCTTTAGAAAAACCAGCTATAGTAAAAACGCACTTGAGAGGCATGATAGTTCTTCCCGAAATGGTTGGATCTATGATTGGCGTTTATAATGGCAAGACTTTTAATCAAGTTGAAATTAAGCCTGAAATGATTGGTCATTATTTGGCTGAGTTCTCCATAACTTACAAGCCAGTAAAACATGTAAGACCGGGTGTCGGTGCTACTCACAGTTCGCGTTTCATTCTTCTAAAATAAATATCACGATTTAAGAAAAAAAAAAGTCCTACATACGTGACTTCTATATAAATTAAAAGATTATGGAATATCAGGGTCAGTCATAAACTGAGAATGGTTATAAGACAGAAAAAAAGTATTTTAACTTTATATGACAAAATAGCCTTTATTCAAACAAAATTAAAGTATTACACAAACTGGCCAATTTTTAACTTTAATTTTGGAATGATTTCCTTTTCCTTGAATACATACACACATTCAAATTTAATTCTCAACTAGTTGGACCAAAATGAACCAATTTGTTACATAGTTGGCCGAAATGAACCAATTTGTTACATAATTGGCCAAAATTAAACAATTTGCTACATAGTTGGCCAAAATGAACCAATTTATTACAGTTAGTTCACCCAAACTGTAGTATGGTTTTAAAAGGTTCCTATTCAACTGATCTGTGTATTGGAGAAAATTATATTTAAATACACTGGCAGTAATTCAACTATTTATAGTTTCTTCCTGGATATAAGTAAAGCATATGATAGAGTGAACAACAATATTTTACTTAAAAACTAGAGGGCCAGAAAGCTCCTTTATACATATTAAACATATTGAAATTTGGGTATACCTGCCAATCTTTTATAGTTAAGTGGGTAATGTATTTGTCTAAGTGTTTTGATTTTTCCTGCGGATTGAGGCAAGGCTCCTTGCTCTCTTCTCTGCTATTTAATGTGTATATTGATGGCTTAATTGTTTCACTTAATGAGGCGAAAGTTGGACATTGTATAGTCTAGATAATATGAGGTTAAATAACTTAGCCTTTGCCAATGATATGATATTAATAAATCATACTGTTAAAAGCCTGGATTGTCTTCTAAAAATTTGTGAAGTATAATTGCAGAACCTTGATATTCTTCTTAATGTTATCAAAACTAAGGTTATGCAATTCCATCCTGAAAGCTCTATTTAGTCAGATGATATTAGTTTCAAAATGAGAGGTGAACCAATGAAGGAAGTACAAGAAAACAATATCAAAGTTTCTGTGCTAAAACAAACATGATTATAAGGACCTGCCAATTCTGTACAAATGAAGTTAAAGTCGCTCTCCTTCGTACTTTCTGACCGTAACTCTGGATAAATTATAAATAATGGTTCTGGTTGAACACTAAGTTTGCTTTATAGCAGGTCTTTCAGACTCCTACATAAGTTACACAAGTTCCTCAGCTTCGCAAATGTTTGCTAACCACAATGTCTCAAACCTCCCAGAGATAAGAAATGTTCACTTCAGTCTATTGCAAAAACAAATAAAAAATCAACCAACCCAATTAACCAAACTATTCAACAGGCCTACCATATGTCATCTAAACCATAGACTTCATTGTATGGAAACATCTGTCTATAGTTCCACTTCACTTCAGCATTGCTATTTTTCATTATATACTGTATATGTTTATGTTATTAGCGTTTGTATTATTTTCTTTATTTTTTGTTCCAGTTTGTATTATTAATTGTCACAGGACTATTAGTCTACCAATAAACTTTTTCATTTTTCTTCATTTTCATAACATTCCAAAGATAACTTTATCAGACCAAATCCATAAAAAATATCCTAGTCGAAAAAATCCAAAGAAACCTAATACATTAACTCCTAATACTGAGTAACAATTTTAGGAGTAATTGAGTAACAATTTTAGGAAGCCTTAATATTACACGGAGATCGTCCATAAATACAATAAATTTAAAATATCTTACTCATCAGTAGTATACTTAAGAGATTCATAATATTTGAGTTAAAGAATTTAGTGGTAATTATTCCAATGTTCAATGAATAAAGCAATTTTATAGATTCCAGATTGAGCTGTCAGAATATTTTGCCAGTAATACAAAATGTAGTTGAATTTAAGCGACTTTTGGTCTGGAGAGTATCTGTATAGGGGATGGTCTCAAGGTCTATGAATAACTTAGTTCCCTATAACTCTCCTATAGTTCTGTAACTATAGGAGAGAAAAACGTGGTCTTGGACATTGAACCCTTCTGTAACATTTCACTTCATTTGTAGGATTTGAAGATCAGTGTACTGGTTATTAAAAAGCCTTGTTGCTTATTCCCAGCGTATTATATATATATATATATATATAATATATAATATATATATAGTGTGTGTATACTGTATATATATATATATATGTAAAAATGAACAATGAATAATCCTATTATTCATATAATTCTGATGATACTTCGTAATATTTATATAAGCCTTATATTCTTATTCATATATTCATTTTTACATATCAGGTCCAAAATCGTATGACACGAGTTTGGATAAAATTTTAATTTGCTTTCTATTTTATAATTGGTGAATTATTTTCCCGTAAACTACTTAATTATTTTGTATAAAACTCAAAATCGTACAAAGCTGACATAAGTTTGGATACATTTTTTATTTGCTTTTTATTTTATAATTGGTGAATTATTTCCTTGTAAACTACTTAATTATTTTGTATTAAACCCAAAATCGTACAACGCTGACACAAGTTTGGATACATTTTTGATTTGTTTTCTATTTTATAATTGGTTAACTATTTCTCTTTAAAGAACTTAATCATTTTCGTAGACTTAGCTTAATAATGTAATCTCGTTCGTTTTTTTGTATACATTCTCTCTCCGTTGTAAAAGATGAAGTCATGTCTTGCTTAACGTTTAATTTTTAATCTTAAGCCTTTAATTTTCGCCATGTGCCTGTTTGTTTGTAATTCATGATGGGAAAGCATATTTCAATTCCATTTTTAGTTAACCCGGCAGATCATGATAACATCAGAGCTGTCAATATACGGTTTAAATAAAATATGGATTCCTCTTGCTTAGCATTTTACACATTGCTTCAGCAAAATTATTTGTTTTGTCTTTAAATGTTTTGTAAAGTAAATCAGCCTATTGAGAATAATAATAATAAAAAAAACCAGCATTAAATAATAATGACGTCAGTAGGAAGTTTAGTATAAAAGCCCATAAAATTTCTCCAATGGGCATTCTGACTAGACTTAGAGGCTGAGCGTTACCTGTAACATTTTAGCAGTAAAATATAGTAAGAAATATCTTTGTCTTCTCCTTCGAGCCTTGCTCTCTTCAAAGAATTTAGTCTTAAATAGAGAGAAGTAATTTCCCGATACGTTATAAGAAGAATCGAGGAACTTAGCGAGAACTTAGTTTTAAATAGAGAAAAGTAATTTCCCGATACGTTATAAGAAGTCGGAGAGTAGCATAGAAGAAAACTACTGCGATTCCCTATACGGTATCAGCTACCTCAGAGTAACAAATACGTTGCTGCCACCTAACCAGAACCCCCGTCAACTTCGAACCGACCAAGGCCATAGACGGAGGGATTAACAACTGGCGACCCTACATCAGGTTTCTTCCAGTCTTCCAGACTCTGGAAATAGAACAACTGGCGACTCTGCAATTAGGATTCTTCCAGTCTTCCAGACCCTGGAAATAGAACAACTGGCGACGCCCATTCTTCATCCAGGAACAAGTAGCCAGCAAGACACGTCTTCAGGACACGTCTTCAATGATTTCGCCGTAGGAATCTTGTTAAGTACAGATCTCTTTTTTTTAAAGTAATCTCTAAACATTTGAGAAGTCAGTATTATTAACAGTTAATAATGAGTATGAAGCCAGAATTAACAAGAAACAGTGAACATTCACTACACCAGTGATACATTTCTTTTTTTTGAAACAGAGTTATTTTCACTATTATAGTTAGTATAGAATAATTTTATTTTATGTACCAAACATAAGAGTACCGTACCTTCGCGTACATTCGAGTGAGATGTTGTTTACACTTTTTATTTTTGTTTACGATTTTTTTAAATTATTGCATTGAATTGACTTGCAATTATTGTGCATTATTATAATGCACAAATTGTGCATTAATTGTGTATTTCTTGGACAGAGAAAGAGATGGTTTATAGACATAGTTCGTAGGTTATAGAAATACTTAATAGCAGTTCAAGTTAGTCGGTTGCATCCAGAGGGACAACCACCCCAGAGAGTTATATACTTGATAGCACTTCAAGTCAGTCGGTTGAATCCAGAGGGACAACCGCCCCAGAGGATAATAGTTAGCTTAATGCTAAGAGAATCAGTTAGTTCGGATTTCCGAAAGAAATAGGAAGCCCACTCCACTTGATAGCAGTTCAAGACAGTCAGTTTGAAGTCAGTCAGGTTTGAAGTCAGTCAGGTTTGAAGTCAGTCAGGTTTGAAGTCAGTCAGGTTTCAAGTCAGTCAGGTTTCAAGTCAGTCAGGTTTCAAGTCAGTCAGGTTTCAAGTCAGTCAGGTTTCAAGTGTAATCAATTTAATTCAACCTTCTTTTTTTGTTGTAAGAAGGAAATTGACCGATTTGTCTCTTTTTGCATGCAGTATATGCGTATATAAATATATAGGTGAAATATATATTTTATTGTTGTAACAAAAAAACGGTTTCTGCGAAGTATATGGTCAATTTATTATTTTTTTAAATGGGTATGAAATTTTTTTATTATTTGAATTGTCTCGCATTGTTATAACAGAAAACAGAATTTTGGGTTGATTTTCTGAAAGTCTAGATAAAGCATATCAATCGCCCTACTCTTATCATACTCACTCAACATGACGTGGAAAAACTCGAGCAAGTTGGTGAGACACGACCTATGCCGTCTAAACCCGTGTTGGGAGTCCCCAAGCAGCTTGTACGAATCCAAATGGTTAACGATCCTATCCGCTATTATCCCCTCTAGTAATTTACCTACAACTGAAGTGAGACTTATGGGACGATAGTTCCCTGGACTTTCGTGATCCCCTTTCTTAAAGAGAGGGGTCACATTGGCTTCCCTCCAGTCACCAGGCACCTGGCCCGTCTCCAACGATTTGGTGAAGACTGTAGCCAGGTGGGGAGCCACCTGGTCGCGCACCTCCCGCAACACTCTGGGGAGAAACTAGTCTGGCCCATGAGCCTTAAACGCGCTCAGTTTGTCTATTCTATCGGCAACGACTGTCGCGGTACATCGAACACTATCCAGGCCAGCACCTTCGTGCCTCACGCCTGGCTTGGGGATGACGCGGGTGTCCACCCTGGTGAACACTCCCGCAAAGTACTCATTTAGCACATTAGCGATGTCCGCGTCAGAGGTCCGCAGAACGCCGCTTCTGTCCTTTAACGGACCTATCATGCTTGTAATGGGCTTTCTACTATTAACATAACTGAAGAACTCCTTAGGGTTCCCATTGCAGAGGCCTGCCACCCGTAGTTCTTCGTTACGTTTCGCTAGCCTAACCTTCGCCTTCACTTCCCTACACAGGCGGACATACGCTTCAGTGTTCTCATGGGAACGATTGGCCTTCGCCCTCCTATACGCTACTTTCCTATTTCGGATAGCCGAAGCGATGTCACGATTGAACCACTTAGGCTGCGTTGAAGCAGGGGTGACCGGTTTTGAGGGTATGGCAGCAGACTGCAGCACCATAAACTCGTCCCGGAATGCACTCCACACTCCCTCAACATCACCGCCGACTCTAACTCCATCTCACCTACGCTAACCCGAAGGCTAACAAAGTCCGCCCGCCGGAGATCGAGCTTACTGCCTCTCGAGTTACTACGCTTCACCCGAGGGACGCACACACGGAACCTAATCAGACCGTGATCACTCCCGCCCAACGATTCGTCAACGGTGAGGCCAGTGACGAGGTTGTCTTCGGTCGTGAATACTAGGTCTAGAACGCTTTCGCCTCGTGTAGGCTCGTTGACACACTGAGTGAGGAAGTTCTCATCAGCAAAGTCAACTAGCCTCCTCCCTTCAGCATCAGCAGTCCTGTCTTCCCACTTTATGCCGCGACAGTTGAAGTCTCCTAAAACTACACACACCCTATCCCCTAGCAGGCTACTGAGTTCGGTGTACAGGGCTGTATCCTCCTCGAGGAGGAGATGCGGAGGTCTGTACACCAAGATTAACCTATAGCTCGTCCCTCCCACATTCAGATCGACGCCAAGCAGCTCCCGTTCCGACCGGAACTGGCAGTCAACCGGACTCAACGTGTCCCTGACGTATATTAGTACCCCACCCCCCTCCCCACGGGTGCGGTCTTTGCGAAACATTCTATACCCGGGAATTTCGAACTCCCCAACGTAGTCCCTACGATCAGTATGAATCCAGGACTCGGTGATAGCAACGATATCCTGGTATTCTGAAGCTAAGAGCGCCCGTAGCTCGCAAAACTCGTTCCTAATCGACCTAGCATTAAAAAGCATTGCACGGAAGGAGCCTTCCCTATTCTGACCGCCCCCTAGCACGACCTGTTTCCCGAACAGCCAGGGCTGTCGGGAGTTGAAGAGCCCCTCACTAACGAGGGGGCAACTTCCGCAGGAACCAGAGCCCCCTCCACCTGTACCTGGACGCACCCTTCAGTTGAAGATACGTCCGCCACCGGCTCATTATCATCCCTCCCCGGTGGGGGCCCATCATCTCTCTCCGGACTCGACCTCACCATTCTGTATAGGTGCCTGTCGAGCAGCGCGCCTAGCACACCTTTACCCTTGTTATTGGGGTGGACACCATCCCTCTGGTAAAGGTCCCACCTACCCGAAAATGCGTCGAAGGGGTCAATAAACCTCACGCCCAGCGGGACGCACAAGTCTTGCACCCTCTCGTTGATGTCAATGACCTTGCTGAGCGCGTGGTCACTGGCATTCATTCGCGGTAAAATACCCATTAACATTCCCCTGTCTGTCTTCAGTTTTAGATCATCCGCAAGAGACATGATCTCGGTGATGATCCCTTCTGTAAGACCTACCCTACCGCCTTTGAGGAACAGGTCGTTGCCACCAGCGTGGACAACGATCGCAGTCCTCCGACTAGCCACGCGCACCTTCTCTACCTCCTTCCTTAAGTGCGCCGTTCCCCGCCCAGGTAAGCACCTTACCTTCCTCCCATCCCGGTTTGCAGAAGCAAAGTACTTCTCCTGGCCCCTGATCTGCGAGTCCCCAATCAAAACGGTGTCTTCCTCCTTCGAGCACAGGAGACTAAAGCGGTTGGAGGTCCTGACAGGGGCAACTGGGGTCTCAGGCTTCGGCTTCGCAGCCTTCTTGCCCGAGACCCTTCGAAACCCGTCGCCACCCATAGACGCAGTTACACCACCCGACCCACCCCGACCGGTAGCTACATCTTTCGGTTTCTTTGGGCCATCAGTAGGCCCCTTCCCACCCTTTTTCTTTATCAGCCCCTTCCCACCCTTCTCTATCGACCCCTTCCCACCCTTCTCTATCGGCCCCTTCTTTACGCCCTCCACCTTGCGCCGCGGTTCAGTGCATTCCACGTGGGTCGCTGGCGATTCTTCACACTGATTTTGTACCCTAGTCCCCGGTTGCACCTCTACCCTTTCTCCGCGGTCCCGAGCCCTGTCCAGTCCATCGTTGGACCGCCTTTCCATGGCAGCTATCCTATCAATGAGCTCCGTGGAGGAGGGCGCAGCCGCATCAGTGACCGCCGCACCTCCAACAGCCGGTCTGGATGACTCGAGCCGCCGGACCCTCTCCTCTAACTTCTTGTAAAACCGCATGAGTTCGCAAAAGCGGCACATGCTGGAGTGGTTGAAGCAGACTTCTTTAAAGTTCGTCACCCACTGGTTTACTTCACACCTCGCACATTCAGCCTTCAGTTTCTGCGGTCCAGTCATTGTAACTTATTCTTTTTTTTTTCGAACTCTGAATAATATGAATAAGATAAAGCGTTCTAGCAATGAAAACTATCAAAAACGTTCTGACCAGTATATAAAAAAGGAGGGGGGGTGAATTTTTCCCGCGCGTAGATGCATCCACCTATTTGCAAGTGACGTTTATCCCTTCCAGAAGACTACACCTCTCGTTGCTGCCGCACCGACCAAAGGTCTCCCCAGGGCCGGACAGTCCCAAACGTGTCGCAGCTACCAACTGACAAACACTCGCGACGCAGGCGTCACGGATTTCCCGCCAGGAGCGACAGCGAGATGCAGCCCCTTACTAAGTCTTACTAGTCACTCACAAGCGGCCAGACTCTTAGAATCCAGTGTTCAAGGGATATCCCACCAGACCCAGAGGCTACGCCCGAGACTTTACGCTGGCCTGGCAGCCAGCTGGGCAGTAAAGCTCTCTCACCTCAGAGCAGTACAGCCAAGCACCATCAATTGGTCACCAAAGAACGGTCGCAGGGGGCTGGTCAGGCCATTACGCGTTAGGAATGGGCTTAACGGGGCACTAGCCACACTCCATTCATCGCGCCCCTACGCCTGGGACCCCTCCATCCCAGTCTCTCAACCTACGAGCGTTAAATGGCGTTATTTATAGAGGTTCCAAAGCCTCTCTTCCCACGCATGAGGTAGCAGTAGGGTACTAATAGTAAAAGAAGAGAAAAAGACTTAATACTAAATTAAATTTTTTTTTTTTCAGTCAGAGGAGAACATCCTTAACGTAAGCTAAAAGGACAGAGTAGGGATGGGATGGGGTCCTAGTAACCCACGGGACAGGATTGTACAACATACTTCACCCGCCCTCCCGAAAGAGAGAAACTAAAGGAACTGGCAGCCAATTTCTCTAGAATCCCACGACTCGGGACCGGAGGGCTGTCACACCCCGAGAGAGAGAGAGAGAGAGAGTTACAAGGAAAAGAAGCACCTCAAAAGGCCTTGCGGCCCATACCGAGGAGGTACCAATGGTAACAGTGCCAGGGAAAATTTTCTACACCATCAAATAGTGTGCAACATTTGGTCTAACCTTTTCTTGAAATGATCCACAGAGGAACTGTTCACAACTTCTGAAGGTAACCTGTTCCACGTGTCACAGATCTTATACGTAAACTAATTCCCACACACACTAGTCCTAAACGTTTCAAATCCAACTTCCAACCATTGTTGCGAGTTGGGTTATCATTTAAACTAAACATGCTTCTAAAATCGACATCGTTGAACCCGCGTAAGAGCTTGAAAACCTCGATCAGTTGACCGCGCAGCCTCCGAGTTTCCAGCGAAAAAACGTTCAGGGCGCGTAACCGTCGATTGTAGCCCATATGCCTAACGGAAGGGATTAATTTTGTGGCCCTCGCCTGCACTCGCTCCAGCCTCTCAATATCTTTCCTGAGGGTGGGCGACCAGAACTGCACTGCATACTCCAGGTGCGGCCGAACCAGGGAATTGTACAGAGAGAGAGCACAATCGCTGATTGTAGAGAGAGAGAGAGAGAGTTACAAGGAGTTACAAGGAAAAGAAGAACCTCAAAAGGCCTTGCGGCCCAAACCGAGGAGGTACCAATAGCAACGGGTGCCACGGAAAATTTTCTACACCCTCAAATAGTGTGCAACATTTTTTCTAACCTTTTCTTGAAATGATCCACAGAGGAACTGTTCACAACTTCTGAAGGTAACCTGTTCCACGTGTCACAGATCTTATACGTAAAGTAATTCCCACACACACTAGTCCTAAACCGTTTCAAATCCAACTGCCAACCATTGTTGCGAGTTGGGTTATCATTCAAACTGAGAGAGAGAGAGAGAGAGAGAGAGAGAGAGAGAGAGAGTTACAAGGAAAAGAAGTACCTCAAAAGACCTTTCGGCCCATACCGAGGAGGTACCAATGGCAACGGGTGCCAGGGAAAATTTTCTACACACTCAAATAGTGTGCAACATTTGGTTTAACCTTTTCTTGAAATGATCCACAGAGGAACTGTTCACAACTTCTGCAGGTAAACTGTTCCACGTGTCACAGATCTTATACTAAAGTAATTCCCACACACACTAGTCCTAAACCGTTTCAAATCCAACTTCCAACCATTGTTGCGAGTTGGGTTATCATTTAAACTAAACATGCTTCTAAAATCGACATCGTTGAACCCGCGTAAGAGCTTGAAAACCTCGATCAGTTGACCGCGCAGCCTCCGAGTTTCCAGCGAAAACAAGTTCAGGGCGCGTAACCGTCGATTGTAGCCCATATGCGTAACGGAAGGGATTAACTTTGTGGCCCTCGCCTGCGCTCGCTCCAGCCTCTCAATATCTTTCCTGAGGGTGGGCGACCAGAACTGCACTGCATACTCCAGGTGCAGCCGAACCAGGGAATTGTACAGAGAGAGCACAATCTCCTTGTTCCGAAACTGAAATTGCCTCCTGATATAACCCAACAGCTTCTGGGCTTTCTTTTCCACCTCTACGCACTGTTTCGTAAACTTAAGGTCGCTGCTGATTAGCACACCCAAGTCCTTTTCCAAATCAGTCTCCTCGATATTGTTCCTCAACATCGAGTAGTCCGATTTGGGATTGGCGTAGCCAATGTGCATCACTTTGCATTTACCCAGGTTAAACGGCATTTGCCATTTTTCAGACCACTCTCCTATCCTACATAGGTCCGCACGCAGTTGCTCGATCGCTTCCGGCGTCTCAACATTGGCCCCAAGCTTGGTGTCATCAGCGAATTTGGCGATCCGACTGACGATGCCACCGTCTATATCATTTATGTAAATGATAAACAACAGTGGCCCCAAAACGGAACCCTGAGGAACCCCACTAGTGACCGAGGCCCAACCCGAACTAACCCCTTTAATTACAACCCTGTGCCGCCTATTCTTCAGCCAGTTTTCAATCCACCTACCTATTTCCCCACCGATACCCAGCGCGCGCACTTTCGCCATTAGCCGGCGGTGAGGTAACTTATCAAAGGCTTTCTGAAAATCGAGATAAAGTATATCAATCGCCCTACTCTTATCGTACTCACTCAACATGACGTAGAAAAACTCGAGCAAGTTGGTGAGACACGACCTATGCCGTCTAAACCCATGTTGGGCGTCCCCAAGCAGCTTGTAGGAATCCAAATGGTTAACGATCCTATCAGCTATTATCCCCTCTAGTAATTTACCTACAACTGTAGTGAGACTTATGGGACGATAGTTCCCTGGACTTTCGTGATCCCCTTTCTTAAAGAGAGGGGTCACATTCGCTTCCCTCCAGTCACCAGGCACCTGGCCCGTCTCCAACGATTTGTTGAAGACTGTAGCCAGGTGGGGAGCCACCTGGTCGCGCACCTCCCGCAATACTCTGGGGAGAAACTAGTCTGGCCCATGAGCCTTAAACGCGCTCAGTTTATCTATTCTATCGGCAACGACTGTCGCGGTACATCGAACACTATCCAGGCAAGCACCTTCGTGCCTCACGCCTGGCTCGGGGATGACGCGGGTGTCCTCCCTGGTGAACAGTCCAGCAAAGTACTCATTTAGCACATTAGCGATGTCCGCGTCGGAGGTCCGCAGAACGCCGCTTCGGTTCTTTAACTATTAACATAACTGAAGAACTCCTTAGGGTTCCCATTGCGGAGGCTTGCCACCCGTAGTTCTTCGTTACGTTTCGCTAGCCTAACCTTCGCCTTCACTTCCCTACACAGGCGGACATACGCTTCAGTGTTCTCATGGGAACGATTGGCCTTCGCCCTCCTATACGCTACTTTCCTATTTCGGATAGCCGAAGCGATGTCACGATTGAACCACTTAGGCTGCGTTGAAGCAGGGGTGACCGGTTTTGAGGGTATGGCAGCAGACTGCAGCACCATAAACTCGTCCCGGAATGCACTCCACACTCGCTCAACATAGCCGCCGCCCTCTAACCCCATCTCACCTACGCTATCCCTGAGGCTAACAAAGTCCGCCCGCCGGAGATCGAGCTTACTGCCTCTCGAGTTACTACGCTTCACCCGAGAGACGCACACACGGAACCTAATCAGACCGTGATCACTCCCGCCCAACGATTCGTCAACGGTGAGGCCAGTGACGAGGTTGTCTTCGGTCGTGAATACTAAGTCTAGAACGCTTTCGCCTCGTGTAGGTTCATCGACCCACTGAGTGAGGAAGTTCTCATCAGCAAAGTCAACTAGCCTCCTCCCTTCAGCATCAGCAGTCCTGTATTCCCACTTTATGCCGCGACAGTTGAAGTCTCCTAAAACTACACACACCCTATCCCCTATCCAGAGAGAGAGAGAGAGAGAGAGAGAGAGAGAGAGAGAGAGAGAGAGAGAGAGAGAGAGAGAGAGAGAGAGTCAAATGAAATAGTGCAATGCCTGTTGTGAATATTTTTAATTTAATGGAGAGGAGTATCTTAGAAACTTTCGTCTTTGTCTTTCATCTGGTACTTTTCCTTCCTGCTGGAAGTTCGCTTTCATTCAGCCTGTCCCAAAGAAGGGTGACCGCATTCAACCCTCCAACTATCGTCCAATTGCTTTGATTTCTTGCCTTTTAAAAGTTTTTGAATCTAGCCTTAATAGGAAGATTCTTAAACATCTCTCTTCTCACAATCTTTTATTAGATCGTCAGTATGGGTTCTGCAAGAGAGGCTCGACTAGCGATCTTCTTGCATATCTCTGACTCTTGGTCATCCTCCTTTCGGAATTTCAGTGAAACTTTCGCTATTGTGCTAGACATATCAAAAGCTTTTGATAGAGTCTGACAAAAATTTTTAATTTCCAGACTGCCCTCCTTCGGTTTCTATCCTTCTATCTGTGCCTTCATCTCTAATTTCCTTTCTGGCCGATCTATAGCTGCGGTTATAGATGGCCACTGTTCTTCTCCTAAAGCTATTAACAGTGCTGTTCCTCAGGGTTCTGCCCTGTCACCCACTCTTTTCCTTTTATTTATTTATTAATGATCTATTAATTTGCATTTCCTGTCCTATTCACTCCTATGCCGATGATTCCACTCTTCGCTTCTCCACCCGCTTCACAAAGCATCCCTCGCAGTAGTCACTTCATGATTCGCGTAGGACGGCTATGGGATACCTGACCTCTGATTTTTCTGCTATATCTGATTGGGGCAGAGAAAACCTTGTGGCTTTCAATGCCTCAAAAACTCAGTTCTTCCATCTGTCTACTCGTCACAATCTTCCACACGACTATCCCCTTACCTTCAAGAACCAAGAACACACAACTCAATCCTTCCTCTTCTCTTAACATTTTTGGTGTTTCCTTTTCTTGTGATCTTTCCTGGAAAGATGACATATACTCTCTTTCTAAAACAGCTTCTAAGAGGTTAGGTGTGCTGTACCGCCTCCGCGGTTTCTTCACCCCAACTCAGTTGTTGTCTCTTTACAGGGGTCTTGTTTTTCCCTGTATGGAGTATGCTTCTCATGTGTTGAGTGGCTCAACCCACACAGCCGTACTTGACCTGGTGGAATCAAAGGATTTTCGTCTCATCAATTACCCGCCTCTAACTGATTGTCTTCAATCTCTCTCTCTTCGCCACAATGTTGCCTCATTTTCTCTTTACTATCGCTATTATAACGGATATTGCTCTTCTGAACTCTCTAACTGCATACCTCCTCCTTTGAGGAGAGCACCAGACTTTCTAAACTTTCTCATTCATTTTCTGTCCAACTACCTAATGCAAGGGCTAATCGGTATTTTCAATCTTTCATCTACTCAACCGGTCAACTCTGGAACTATCTTCCTCAATCCATCTTTACTCCTGTCTATGACCTCCCATCTTTCAAATGCAGTGTCTAGGAATCTCGAAAATCCCGGACCTTGATTTTGGCTCCCTTCTTCTTCTATGTGGGGACGCTATTTGGGGCATTTGTCCTTGGCCCCTTGTTCCTGCATTAAAAAAAAAATATATATATATATATATAAATATATATATTAATTTATTGGGGTTGTTTAACCTCCTTCGCAACATCTAAGGTCATATGACGAAGGGGACCTACAGCTTTACATGGGATCCGAACCACGGGTCGCAACTTAATCTGGGCGCGGAGGACGGTCTCCCATCCAACTACTACCCAGACCCAATGTCACTTAACTTCGATATATATATATACAGGGTGTACATAAAGTCAGGATCTATTTTTGTGAAGCACTTGGAAATTATATGGAATTCAATCATAAAATGATAAAGTGGTAACATTTATTAAATAATTAAGAGTAGGATTCGACGTGACGCCCATCAGTATCCCTCCACAGCTCAAATTGTTCCGCAGCATTTCTAAACACATTCTGGAGCATTTGCGGGGTTATGTTATCTGCAGCAGTTCGTATACGTGTACGTAAGTTTTCAAGACTCGTAATCTTCGTCTGATAGACGTGCTATTGATAAAGGCCCATGCAAAGAAATCTAAAGGGAGTTAAATCTGGTGATCTCGCTGGCCAAGGTCTGTTGCTTCCGCGTCCGATCAGCGATTGGAAAACGTCCATTAGATAATCCTGAACAATTTTGGCATAGTGACAAGGAGCACCATCATGTTGATAGACGACGGTACTAACAATCCTATCCCCGTCGTCTATCAACATGATGGTGCTCCTTGTCACTATGCCAAAATTGTTCAGAATTATCTAAATGGACGTTTTCCAAATCGCTGGATTGGACGCGGAAGCAACAGACCTTGGCCAGCGAGATCACCAGATTTAACCCGTTTAGATTTCTTTGCATGGGGCTTTATCAAATCGCACGTCTATCAGACGAAGATTACCAGTCTTGAAAACTTACGTACACGTATACGAACTGCTGCAGATAACATAACCCAGCAAATGCTCCAGAATGTGTTTAGAAATGCTGCGGAACGATTTGAGCTGTGCAGAGATAGTGATGGGCGTCACGTCGAATCCTACTCTTAATTATTTAATAAATGTTACCACTTTATCATTTTATGATTGAATTCCATATAATTTCCAAGTGCTTCACAAAAATAGATCCTGACTTTATGTACACCCTGTATATATATATATATATATATATATATATATATATATATATATATATATATATATATATTAGTTCTTTCTTGTATAATTTGATAAAATTATATCAGAAGAAATTAAAAGCTAACTTCGAAAGAATGTATACACGTGGCAGGAGACAACCTATATGCGGGTATCGGTACATCTCTTGCCAGATAGATAAAACAAAGAATGATTAGCAATTAGTAATTTTTCAAATACGAGGGTACTTCAAAAAGTATCCGCACTTTCTATTTTAGTGATAATATGGTATATATAATACATACTCGTGTCTCGTAATAACGAGCCAAACTGAGATCTATAGGCTTATTGAGGCTAGCAACAGTATAGGCTTATTTAGGCTGCTCATAGCTGTCACATATCGTACGAGTAGTGAGCATGGCTGCGCCGCTTTCAATTTGTACTGAGTAAGAACAGAGATCTGCGGTTCGTTTTTTGTGTGAGCAGAAGGTGTGAAAGGAGCTGAAATTCACACGCGTTCATGTGCTCAGTATGGGAATAATGCGTTACACGGCGAAGTGTGTACGAGTGGATTCAAATGTTCAAGGAAGGTCGGACATGTGTGACAGATGCTCAGCGCTCAGGACGACCGTCAACATCAACCAGTGGTGACAAGCAGGAAGAAGCCAGAGCCATGATTTTTGATGACAGAAGATTAACAATAAAAGACATTGCATCTTCATTAGACATCAGTTAAGGGTTAACCTATTTGATAGTTCATGACATTCTTGGCTTTCACAAGGTATGTGCAAGATGGGTGCCCAAACAGTTGACAGAAGAGCACAAGCGTAATCGTATGGACGTCTGCTCTCGTCTTTTGGCGCGGTATCATAATGAAGGTGAAAACATTTTGGAGCGCATTATCACTGGAGATGAAACCTGGATCCATCACTATGAACCAGAAAGCAAACGACAGAGCATGCATGGAAGCATCCAACATCTCCCGTTGCAAGGAAGTTCAAAGCGCAGCCGTCAGCAGGTAAAGTTATGCTAACGCTGTTTTGGGATACACGAGGCCCTATCCTTGAACATTATCTAGAGCGTGGAACTACAGTAACAAATGAATCGTATTCTGACAAGCTTCGGAATGAATTAAAGCAAGCAATTCGCACAAAACGAGAGGGAGATTGTCGGAAGGTATTATACTGTTACATGACAATGCGCGCCCATCATACCGTACCGCTGCACAGACTAGAAAATGCCTTCATGAACTTAAATTTGAAGTTCTCGACCATCCAGCCTACAGTCCAGACCTGGCACCTTTGGATTTTTAACTGTTTGGACCACTAAAAGACGCTTTGAGAGGTCAGCGATTCCAAGGCGATGATGACCTGAAGGAGGCAGTGCATGACTGGCTACGCACACAGCCAAACACATTCTTTTGTGATGGCATTATGAAGCTTGTAGATCGCTGGACTAAGTGTATTGAGAAACAGGGAGACTATGATGAGAAGTGATGTGTTTATAACACTGGTATGCATATGAAATTTTTTTGTCTGCGGTGAGGGTTTTTTCTACTCATATTATATAATTCGACCATGCTGAATTCGAAAATGACATTGGTTTTCCTCAATCAGGTCAGGTTTTTTCTCTATTGGCCATTTATTATAAGTCCAATTTTATCCCCAAATTTATTGATTTTTTTAGCTTAAACACTGTAGATACGAGTAATATTATAAGAACACTCGTGAAAAATGAAAACATTGTGTGAATAAATACTTTTATTCATACAATGAATATGGAAAAAAGTTTATTGAGGAAGGAATGAAGTTTTTTTGGCTTTCCGTCTGTGTTTTTCTTCGGGCACGTCTCGCTTCAAACACCAGCAATAGTCCGCCAGCATATTGATATCCCAGTTTCCCTGGTACCTCTCTTCCATTATTTTGATATCTTGGTGAAATCGTTCACCCTGTTCCTCACTATAATCCCCGCAATTTTCAGGAAAATAGTTCAAGTGGGACCACAAAAAGTGCATTTTTATGGACATGCGCGACCCATGAGCTTTGAAAGCTTCCATCAAGTTTTCGACAACGGACTCGTATTCTGGACTTCTACGCTTGCCAAGAAAATCAGTGACAACTGATTTGAATGCCTGCCAGGCATTCTTCTCAGTTGGAGTCATTGCGTTTTCGAACTGAGTATCCTTGATCAAAGTTCGAATTTGAGGACCATCAAAAACCCCAGCATTTAGTTTAGCATCAGATATATGAGGAAATTTACTCTCGAGATATCGGAATGCTGAACCCTCCTTATTCATTGATTTGATGAAATTTTTCATCAAGCCCAGCTTAATATGAAGTGGTGGGAGCAAAATTTTTGTTGGTGGTACAAGGGGCACTGAAACGACATTATGCGACCCAGGTTCAAAATTCTCTCTGGATGCCCATTCACACTGTGCATAGTGCTTCTCATCCGCTCGGCTATCCCATTTGCAGAGGAAACATGGGTATTTCGTGTATCCCCCTTGCATTCCCAATACAAATGCCACAATCTGAAAAAAAATTAAAATATTTAAAGAATTTGGAGAATTTGTTCTATCAGATAAAAAAATCTATGCATTGGACTGTATCACTTCTGTGGGGAAGTTATGTGTTCTTATACGCTCTCAAATAACCTTTGGAAAAACAACATAGTCAATAGCAACAGTTTACTTATGATATTAGTATTACCTTCAAATCTCCACAGATCCTCCAGTTATGTTGGTCGTATACGAGAGCATCCAGTAAAATTTTCATGTTATCGTAGCTCTCAGTAAGTTGTACGGAATGTGCTACAGGGACTGATGCAACCCTATTCCCAATGTTGAGAAGTACTGCTTTCAAACTTCGTTTAGACGAGTCTATAAATAGCCTCCATTCTGATGCGTTATATGGCAGGCCCAAGGATTCGATTAGCCCCTCAACATTGCAGCAGTACACTAAGGAAGAGGTATTTTCGTGCACTGCAAAAAACTTGCGGAATTCTTCCTCTCGTTTCCTATACCAGGAGAATGTTGTTCCCGGAGCCAGCAAGTTGTCCTCTCGAAGTCGTGAGCCCAAGATCTCGGCAGCTAATTTCGAAAGTCCTAAATCCCTGGTAAGATCATTAAGTTTGGCCTGGTTGAGAGGCCTCGGCTCATTTGAAGCGGTATTTTGAGGTATATACGACTGGGACTGGTCATTGGCATTGGTCATTGATTCATCATCAGAATCATCGAAGTCCAGGGTTTGAGGTGGGTCGGGTATTGGAATTCCAGGACCATAGGGTACAGGTCTCATAGCAGAAGGAATGTCAGGGTATACAACAATGTGTTTATTCTTCTTGTTAACTCCTGAAAATAGAAACACAGAAACATGGATATAAAACTTGCATATGAAATAGAAGAAGCATTCAGACAGTGGCGGCTCGTGAGGGAAGGCTGCGGTCTGTAAGATATGAAATAGGTCGATGGAGTCTGTATATTTTCTTTCTTTTTCATTCATATTGTCCCATCGGGGACAATATCAATGAAAAAGAAAGAAAATATACAATCATTGTATATGTAAATGTAACTTGTATAACAATATGTATGTGTAAATGTATTTTCTATAACAATATGTATATGTAAATGTGTGATTACCATTATGGTGAATATTATGCTATATATGGTGAATATTACATTATGGTGAATATTATGTCAAGTTTCATACGAGGATTTCAAAATATTTAAGAAAAATAAATTTATAAGCCCACCTTGGAGGTTTGTCATGCAGAAATAGCAATCTGTCACGTGATCCTTTCCTTCTCTCCAAATCATGGGAATTCCAAAAGGCAAAGATTTCGCTCTGCCTTTGCTCCATCTTCTCAAATTTTCAATGCACGTCTTGCAGCACATATGAGGGGCGAAATTTTTGTCCTGGTCCCCTAGCTTAATTCCAAAGTATGCTCTATACATTGTCTTCACAAATTTAGTGATTTGGGACTGGTTATTTGGCATGGTAACCGTCCCACATATGTAGCAGAATCTATTGGGATCATTTTTACACGCTCTATTCATTATGAAATATTTTATCTATATACCTGAAAAGTAAAAAAAGATATTATACAAGTGAAACAAGTGATGCTAGACGTTACTGTTCCAATTCCGCTTTGACAAAATCACGAAAAATTCTATTTTACTTATGAGGCCATAGCCGGATAACCTGAGCTGATTGAGAAAAACGGATTGCAGATTCGAAATCAGCAGGAAAAACTCTATAAGAATCACTTACAAAACCCTTGACAGCAAAATTGTTGCATACCAGTGTAATCTATCAAATGTGAAAATAAAATTGTGAAAATAAAAAGTGCGGATACTTATTGAATTATCCTCGTATATATATATAGGTATGTAAAAGTTGATTACTGGGGGTTAAGCTCCGCCCAGAAAATGAATGAAGTCGGGGAGTAACGTAATCACTAAAACATAAAGCTGAAGAGTTTGGCTATCCAGCAACTGAACACTGACTCAAATCGTAATATTGTCTGCTGATATCATTTGATATTTGCTTCCGGATGTTATTTCTAAAAAAGAGTTGGATATATTATACAAGACAATGAGAATGTAACTAACTAAGAAAACATGCAAATGCGTCCGTCTGTAACCGGTACGCAGAAACGGGTGTGGTCATTCAGTAGCATGTATTTTTTCTCATTAATATTGCTGTAATTCGTAGTAGCAGCGGTGCAGCGTCCTGATTTTAGGCTTCAATATATACAAGGTGGGAGAAAAGTCTTTAAGGAATTTATACGTACAAATAATTTGTTAATAATAAATAAATTCCAATGATATCACTGCAGTGTATGCGATACTTTTCAAAGTAACTATACAAGGCCACGGATAACCCTAGGCTAGACAGGAAGGCACTTGGCCCTAGGCCTAGTCAGCACCATGTCAGTAAGGATAGAATATAGCATTGAATAAAAAGTGTATCTTGTATCGTGAGCTACTACTTATGACAATTGTGAGGAAAGTTTGCGTTTATTTCAACAAAAATGTAATAAACTACCAGCAAATGTAACCACTCTTCGATACTGGAAGCTCAAACTTTTGGAAGCAGGGAGCCTGTAAATAATCGTCCAAGAAGCAGAAGGCCAATAACGGCGATAGGAGACAACAACAAAGAAAATGTCTTCGACAGTTTTCAAGTCGATCCAACAACTTCAACGAGAACAGTCGCACAGGAATTGAGTATTTCCAAATTTTCAGCAGCAAAACTATTGCAATCACAGGGGTATACCGTTACAAACCCATTTACTCTCAGTTCATATACGACGATGATTCTGATGATTCTGAAACAATGAAACAAAAGTTCAACAGTGATCCAGATTTCCTTCGAAAAATAAAATTTTCAGATGAATGTTTTTTCAGTTTAACGAGTAAAGGAAACGAACACAACTTTCACTACTGGGCGAAAAAAATCCCAAAATACGATTGGGTAAACCCCTTAAAATGGTTACACTAACAGTTTGGGCGTGCATGGTTATTGAGGACACGTTTCCTTTGACATATCGAGAGATACGATGGGTGGAAAAAGCTATTGCCAGGTTATGAAAATAAAACCCCATTCTAATAGACAGAGTTTATTTCCACAACAGTTTCGATGCCCACTGGCATAAATATACAGTGGGCATCGAAACTGTCGTGGAAGTAAACTCTGTCTATTAGAGTGGGTTTTTATTTTCATATTTTGACCTTCACGTAGAAAAAAGTGAAGTTTTTTGCATTTACTATTGCCAGATATTGAGAGACAAAGTTTTGTCATATTTTACTAATGGCATTGGCAGGAATTAGCTTTATCAACATGATCAAGCGCCGCCACATTACTCTGCAGCTGTCCGTGAGATTCTGGATGCCAACCTTGAAGGAAGATGGCGTGGGCGGCGAAGTCCCATCGAGTGGCCAGCCAGATCACCTGATTTGACCCCATGTAATTTCTGGTTTTGGACTTATTTGCGTAACAAACTCTATACTCCTGGTTTCATCAATCCAAATATGAATGCCCTTCTCCGCAGAATAGATGAACAACTGAAAAGGATCCCACTCGATATGTTCAGAAGAACAATGAAGAGTTTCCAGAGACAATCTACAAATGTATCATGGTGGATGGAGAACTCTTTGAATAGTAAATTACAACTTAACAAAATATTTGTATGAATAAAATTCTTATAGACTTTTTATTTGATTTGTTTCATCATTTGAACACTTATCTGTATAGTGTATAATATTGTTAACTAAATAGTTGTATGCATAAAATCCTTAAAGACTTTTCTCCCCCTCTGTATATATATATATATATATATATATATATATATATATATATATATATATATATATATATATATATCCACACAGGGTGATTCAAAAGTCAGGTTACAAAAGGCGTTTCTGTTTCTTTGCAGGTAAATGAGTTATGAGATGTTATCGAAGGAGGAGCGCATTGATGTGATATTCCTAGCTGGCTGCACAAGTGCACTGCCGTTAACGGTGGCCATTAGGGTGGAGCGAAAAATACTTTTTTTCTAGTATGAAGTTCTAATAGTGATTAAAAGTTGCATTTCGTGGACGAAATATGCCTGCCAAAATATGAGTTCATTTGTTTAAAATTTTCAGCTGCCACCAGGGGGCTAAACTTAACACAATTTTGTGTAAAAAGGAAAAAAATGCTTCTATTTTAGGTTTGTCAAACTATTATAAAATTTTATCTTAGAATTATCTAATAGGTTGATTAAGATTCTTAAATGATAGGAATTCGTTTCATAAAAATGCCTTTTCATATGCTTAATATCTTCAGCTGCCACAAGAGAGCTGAAGTTAACACAATTTAGAGTAACTGAGTCATGTTGAGACTACACTGAATGTTGTGGGGGAGGGTTTGGGGAGGGTTGTGGGGAGGGTTTTGGTGTGAAGGAATTTCTTTCTGTGAGTCATCAGAACAGTGTGTTAACACTTGTCTTCTTAGGTAGTAGGCCTAGTCGCTCAGTTGATTGGAGAGTTTTTTAATATGATCGGAATATTATAAAACTTTATTTTAAAGTGATTTATATAGAGATAATATTGATTTTATTATAAAATGCTTGTTATAATGTATTATATAATTTTAGTTTATTTATATAATATATTATATATTTATATAATATATTATATACTTACTTAAAAATATATTATATATATTAATTATATAATGTTTTGATGTTACAGGATATTTTGTGATTGTGAATTTTTCTTAAAAATATTATGGCATCAAATACTAAATATAAACATTTCACTAGAGAACATATGAAGTGTGCCATATTTGAAGTACCTTGTGAGATGAGTGATATGCAACTACCAACTTATAACTGCATTATGAAAGATTACCTGTTCACAAAAATTTAGTGAAAAAGCAGATGAATAACAAGGAGCCTTCATTTTCTGAAATAGCAGAGGCAGTTTCCAAAAAGGTAGAAAATATTTGGAAGAAGGCCTCTTTGCCAATAGTTTCACATACACGCGTTTTACAGATGATGCGAGTGTACCATGATAAATACAGGTCCTTATTAAAGCCATACAAGTCACGCAAGGATCAGCCTAAGTACAAAAATCAGCTTGAAGAATTTGAAAACTCTTCAAAATGCACTTTGTTTGACATCTGCACCTGCAAATGTAAGGAGTTTAGGAGATGCTCATGTGAAAAGAGTAAGAAAGTCCCTCCAAAAGAGCAGGATTTTTTAAATGACCAACGAACACGCAGAATAATGGTGATAGGAAGCATTGACATAGCACACACAAGACGATTACAAGCAAGAGAACATCGAAAGGAAATGGAAAAAGCACGTCTGGAATCCTCACAAACAACTAGTGCTGCTATAACCAATACGTCCAACTTACAAATCGAAACAGAGACAAGTGAACTTCAACAACTAGAAGAGATATCTGAAGATAATGAGGAAGATACAACCTCGACTCAATATGTAATATCAGAACAACAGATGCGTGAGCCACTGCCTTCATTAGCAATTACTTGTGATAGATTTAAAATGTCGGACAGAGCTGGGGCTGCTATTGCTTCTGCAGTATTGGCAGATCTTAAAATTGTTACTCCCGAAGACAAAGGGAATATTATAGACGGAAGTAAGCTAAGACGTGAAAGACAAAAACAGAGAAAGGAACTACAACAGATAGGAGAGCCAAAAACCATGCGGGGATTATACTTTGATGGCAGAAAGGATAAAACAATGATTCAAGTCCAGGAGAGTGATGGCTCTAACCACCAAAGAACCAAACGCGAAGAGCATATCAGCATAATATTTGAACCACACTCTCTGTACTTTGCACATGTGACACCTTCCAGTGGCAAAGCTAAATACATTTGCACAGTGCTAGTGAATTGCTTGAAAGAAAGGAATGTTGATATAGGGAACATCGTTGCAGTTGGGTGTGATTCGACAGTGGTTAACACTGGTAGTATTGGAGGCACAATAAGATTACTGGAAGAAGCCTTTAATAAGCCATTGCAGTGGCTGATATGCCTTTTACACCTTAATGAACTTCCATTGCGCCATCTGTTTCATCACTTGGATGGTACCACTACTGGACCAAGAGCATTTTCAGGAGAAATTGGCCGAGCACTTTCAGACTGTGAAAAGCTTCCCATAGTTAACTTCAAACCCATTGAAATTCAAGAGGACATGTGTGAAGTTGATGTAGATGACATAAGTACTGACCAGAAATACCTTCTTGAAATTCACAAGGCTATATCAAGTGGAACATTCTCAAGAGTCTTAGTCATAAGAGTCCAGGCAATATATCACATTCAAGGTGGCTCACCACAGCAAACAGGACTCTGCGGTTAAATGCAAGCACAGAGAATCCTTCAGGCAATTTACAAGAATTAGCTACTTTCATTGTTAGGGTATACGCACCAATGTGGTTTCAGATAAAGCGTAAACCATTATGCCAATATGGTGCTAAACATATGTGGCATATGATTGCAAGAAGCCGGTATCTCCGTGAAGAGCTTAGGAGAGTACATGACTCAGTCATTCAGCGAAATGCATATTACGCAAATCAAGAAAACATTCTCATTGCAATGATAGCTGATGAAAGGGAGCATGTGCGTCAGTTGGGATTTAGGCGTATCATAAAAGCAAGGGCATGCATTCAAGAAACAGATGTTATCAGGTATTTTAAGGTGCCAGAAATAAATTTTTATGCCAAAGACTATACAGATCTCATTATGTGGCAAGATTTTCAGATAGCAGAACCACCGATAACCAAAGGAGTTTCTCTAGATGATATTGAATCATGCATCAAACATGGTACTACTCTTCATTCAGAATTATTTCAGTTTCCATGTCATACACAAGCCGTAGAGAGATGCGTCAAGCTCGTTACAGACGCTGCTGGATCAGTCTGCGGACATACAAACAGAGACGGTTGGATTCGTGCTACATTAGAATCAAATAAAAAACAGCCAAAATTTGACACAAAAGCAAATTACTAAATAGTCTTCAGCAAGAACCCTTTCTAGAGGGAGGTTGGTTGGGGAAAGGGTGGTAACTCTGCTAAGGCACGAAATAACGTTTCTTAACTGTCTCAAGCCAGTATAAAGGAGGAGAGACATCCTAATTTATTACTGTTCCCTTTTTCAAGTAAATACAGAATCATACTTAATTGTCATTTTTAAGTTAAATTCAGCCCTCTTGTGGCAGCTGAAGATATTAAGCATATGAAAAGGCATTTTTAGAAAACGAATTCTTATCATTTAAGAATCTTAATCAAACTATTAGATAATTCAAAGATAAAATTTTATAATAGTTTGATAAACCTAAAATAGAAGCATTTTTTTCCTTTTTACCCAAAATTGTGTTAACTTTAGCCCCCTAGTGGCAGCTGAAAATATTAAACAAATGAACTCATATTTTGGCAGGTATATATCGTCCACTAAATGCAACTTTTAATCACTATTAGAACTTCATACTAGAAAAAAAGAAATTTCGCTCCACCCTAGTGGCCATATCGAACATGTGATGTGACTATTCCCCTGTATCATTACATAATACAATATTTCCCGATGTAACCTGACTTTTGAATCACCCTGTATATATATATATATATATATATATATATAAAAACTCACATTCAGGTTGGGGGATCGACTTCCGATGGTGCATAGCCGAATTACTGTACTATAAAGATCTGAATCCTATTAGGTTACTATAATCTACAGTATATTCAAGATTAGGTTAGGTTACTATACTCTACAGTATATTCAAGGTTAGGATAAGTGTTATATTTAACTTTTTACACTCTTATTTGGGGGATGGCACCCCCACTCCACTTTCACTCCCCATACCCCCACCCTCACCCCAACCCTTATTCCCCCCCACCTCCCTCTCACCAAATTCGACCATGCTACTGAGCCTTCTAGTTAAAAATGCCTGATGGTCCTCGAAGTTTATATTTTGAACAAGAAGCATTAATTTAACTTAGTTTATTTAGAGAAATTATCGTCATAAGAGTAAGTGAACTTGAATTTAGTGTTGAACTAAGTGATAAATTAACCAAAATCTTGGTAGAGGTAAATCAACCATACTGTCTTGAAATTAACGGTATAAAATAAACGCCTTCAGTCTTCGTAATTTTCTTCACGTCGAGAATCCAAATTAATTAATTAATTAATTTTCCTAATTTTCACTATTTATTTGCTAAGTTGATTCAGCCTCACGGAATTGAAGTATCTACCTACTTATCTACCTACCAAACCAGCGCCCGTAGTTCTGTAGGTAACACCGTTTCCCTGTAAGCGAAGTGAAAACACTGAGGTCGTGAGTTGTCTTGTCTTACTTGTCTATCAATATCCATCTATTTATCTATTTTGAACGCTAAACCAATGCATTGAGTTGAAAACGTAGAATAAAATGGGTAATTAATTTAGTTCTTCTATTTGCGTAATAATTAGAGTAAAATAACTTAAAATTAGTTTCTTTTCGCAGATCGATCCCCGAAGTGGACTTCTATAATCATTCTGATCCTCGAAAGTATTGTACATTCATTCGCTTATTTTCTATTTATGAATATCGAAAAAAGTTCCCAAAGAAAATAAATTCTATATAAAAAAATGAAATTTTGAAAATTCAGAAAGAATTTATAACTTGTTGAAAAAAAATAATGTCACCAATAATAACAATAATGACTTTGGAAGGACAGTGTATGCTTTCGAATTTATGCATTTCCTTCACATCCATTCATTCTAATGCACACCTACATTGTATGAATAATAAATGATGTGTCACCTAATCATAAAAAGGTAAAAGTTCTCTGACCAATAGTATACGATTATTTGTCAAACCAATTAATCAATTATGAATTTTTGCTGATTTTTAATTCTTCCGCGAAATTTGTTCGTAAATTTACTTTCAGCTGGCCCGTCTTTTCCTTCTATAAATTTAAATCAATTCAATTCTTTATTTATAAATATATAGAGAGTTTACATATACGAGTAATTTTCATTATTATACAACACAATACACTGTATACAGTTGTAAACTGTCTTAAACAAACGTACACGCATTACAGACTGAAATCTACTATATAGATTATAGATATAATTATAAAAATTTTCTAAAAGACTTAAAGACTAAAGGGAACTTACTTACAGACTAGTAAATAATGAGTTATATTTTAAACATTTACGAAACATTTCAGTATATAAACTTTGAAAAGTTGTCACTATAAAAGGTTGTTACACATTTTTCACAGTTGATGTTTTTGCGTACTATAATATGACAGTAGGTAATTTCTATAAGGATATTAAATTCCAACTATAGAAATTATAGTAAACCCGTGTGTTAAGTCTATACAGCAAAATTATAACGATATGGTACGTTTAAAAAGATAATCACGCGGAAATTAATTTGTACTGTACTGTATATGCCTACAGTATATTCAGAAACTCAGGCGTACAGCTTGTATTTCCAAGTGTCAAACTATAGAAAGATAATAATAGAAGGGGATAATAAATGTCGAACGATGAAAAGGTAATAATAAAAATAATAATGAAAATATGAATAGGAAATGAACAGTAATGAGAGAAAGTAAAGCCTATTTATTACGAAAGAAATCTTTTATAACTTGAAGAGCCTAATCATTTTCATTAATCAATAAAGTAACATAAATATCATCAACTGTTATCGCAAAATAGAAGTCAACATTTTCCTTCATTGAATAATCAATTTTAAAATTAGAAAGAGCCATATTGAGCAGAAAACTGATATTTGTTTATAAGAAACCTCTGAACAGTTAGCTAGAACGTGAAAAAACTGTTAGCAGCTGACGAGGAAGCTTCTAACAGTGGCTGTATCCTCCAGCGTGGGACACGTCAACGCGAAGAAGAGGCGACGTCAAGCCGAAACATCAACGCGCTGGTGGCCAAACTTCCTCAAATCTCCGTGCAGCGGGCTGTCTACGGTTGGCCAGACTGGCAGTCGACGGCCTGTTGCGTGGCACGGTCAGAGTGCCGATCGGCTCCCGGGGGCGGACCTATTCTCAGCGTGCTATTTTTTCATTTACGGGGAGCAATTGCGTGCTCCCCGGACTACTCTTACTCTCCGGCGACATTAAGACTAATCCAGGCCCCACTACAACTTACACATGTCACCATACACAAAGACATAGACACAATAGCACCATGAGACACATACAGAAGTATAATATTAACATATTACAGTACAACGTAGATGGCCTCACAAACAAAATCATGCAGCTTAGGGAATTCGTACACAAACAAAACATTCACATAGCACTTATACAAGAAACAAAACTAAAACGCACACACAAAACACCCACCATCCCTGACTTCACGGCGATCCGTCAAGATCGTACTGGGGGTCACGGGGTTGGACTCATCACTTACATACGTAAAAGCATTAGCTACAGTGATGCTACCCAAAACATTACAAACACAATCCAAGCAGATACCACGATAGAAATACAGGCAGGTAACATTAAAACACGCGCAAAACACAACACCACACTAATCAACATTTACATCCCACCAGATAGTTCACCTCAGGTGCTAGCCAATTACATTCCACAGATATACAATCTGGCCTCTCTCACTAATGTCATCTTATGAGGAAACTTCAACGCTAAAGACACTAGTTGGTACCTGCACAACCAAAGCAACACAAGAGGCGCCAACATAGCCACACAACTAAACAGCCTCTTCATTCTTAACAATACAGAAGAACATACACACATACCACATCAAGCAGGATACTCAAACTCCCCCCCAGACATAACGTTCTGTTCCCCCTCACTAGCAACACATACACGCTGGAGAACAGAAAAACAACTGTCATCAGACCACCTGCCCATCATCATTACAACACGTTCTACACTCTGCCCCAA